>OY754979.1:32271777-32871777 GCA_963576475.1 Molanna angustata
GACAAGTCATGACATAATGCTATACCTACCTAATATAGAAATTTGAGCGTCAATGTGCCATTTAGTGCTATATAGGGTACTGAGACAAGTCATGACATAATGCTATACCTACCTAATATAGTGCTATATAGGGTACTGAGACAAGTCATGACATAATGCTATACCTACCTAATATAGAAATTTGAGCGTCAATGTGCCATTTAGTGCTATATAGGGTACTGAGACAAGTCATGACATAATGCTATACCTACCTAATATAGTGCTATATAGGGTACTGAGACAAGTCATGACATAATGCTATACCTACCTAATATAGTGCTATATAGGGTACTGAGACAAGTCATGACATAATGCTATACCTACCTAATATAGTGCTATATAGGGTACTGAGACAAGTCATGACATAATGCTATACCTACCTAATATAGTGCTATATAGGGTACTGAGACAAGTCATGACATAATGCTATACCTACCTAATATAGTGCTATATAGGGTACTGAGACAAGTCATGACATAATGCTATACCTACCTAATATAGTGCTATATAGGGTACTGAGACAAGTCATGACATAATGCTATACCTACCTAATATAGTGCTATATAGGGTACTGAGACAAGTCATGACATAATGCTATACCTACCTAATATAGTGCTATATAGGGTACTGAGACAAGTCATGACATAATGCTATACCTACCTAATATAGTGCTATATAGGGTACTGAGACAAGTCATGACATAATGCTATACCTACCTAATATAGTGCTATATAGGGTACTGAGACAAGTCATGACATAATGCTATACCTACCTAATATAGTGCTATATAGGGTACTGAGACAAGTCATGACATAATGCTATACCTACCTAATATAGTGCTATATAGGGTACTGAGACAAGTCATGACATAATGCTATACCTACCTAATATAGTGCTATATAGGGTACTGAGACAAGTCATGACATAATGCTATACCTACCTAATATAGAAATTTGAGCGTCAATGTGCCATTTAGTGCTATATAGGGTACTGAGACAAGTCATGACATAATGCTATACCTACCTAATATAGAAATTTGAGCGCGGACTAAAAGCTGAAATTGACCCTTGATAATATTTTAGTATGTGAAATCTTGGATGATTTTGTTTTTAAAACTTCAAAGTATGTATTCATTTTTAAATATATACAGGTATAGGATTTTTCTCACTGAGCAATACTGATGGAATAAGAAAATATTAATTATTTTATTTTATTTTTTATTTGTTTGGATCTTAACAGCTATACATTTATAATACTTAATTTCAAATGAAAATACAAAATAAATAGCCAATTATAAAGTTTCACATATTTAAATTATTAGACATTATTAATGTTGGGTAGTCATTGTAAGATGGTGAGTGTATGTGGGGGAAAAGGGAAGGGTAATGGATATAGGAAAGCGTTGATAAGGAAGGGATGAATGTTTAAGGAAAGTAGGTTTGATTTTTAACCAGTAATATTACCAATAACTGCGCGTAATTGGCGTTTCATCGATGTCTGTGTGGAGTTAAATATATCAGGTTGGGGGTCAAGACTATTGTAATAATTTAAGCATCTGTTGACATAATTATTCTGTGCGTAATTTGTTCTGCTGTATTTTAGTAAGAGTATTTCTTGAGTTGGATTCCTCAATTAATTTTTATAAGTCAAAACGCTTTCTTTTAATTCTATGTCCCTATTTCTTTATTTAAATATAATAATACTTTCGTGGCTCAGTTGGTTGGGTATCTGACTGCTGATCCAAAGGTCCCGGGTTCGATTCCCGGTGGAGACACAGT
Source organism: Molanna angustata (assembly GCA_963576475.1). Taxonomy (NCBI): domain Eukaryota; kingdom Metazoa; phylum Arthropoda; class Insecta; order Trichoptera; family Molannidae; genus Molanna; species Molanna angustata. The sequence goes on from OY754979.1 coordinate 32,273,595, forward strand.
TTTTAATTGTGTTTTCAGTCTGGACCTGTGAGACGATTAATATCGTAAGTCTCCAGAATGTGGCAACTTGTTATTGCGTGCGTGTTAAATAAATATTTGACATAGTACCTACCTGTTAGTTGCCCGAAAAGCAGCATTAAATAAATAAATAAATAAATACAAATAATTATGTGGTATGTATTTTACATTTCTTTTAATTCTTTAGATGCGTAATAATACAATGTCAATTGATTAGTTCATACCGCCATCTATTGAATTATTGCACAACTTAAAATGAAGTACATCCTTTTTTTTATAAAAAGATTAATTATATTTTTTATAGATCTCGATAACAATCGAATCCAAAACTATTGTATCCTTCAATCCAAATTCAACCATGCAAATTAAAAAAAATCTATATATTAAGATTACATAAAATTAAAAACAAGATATTCTCCCCGAAAATAAGAAATGCTTGAGGTTCAGAGATGAAAAAAAGTTAAAAATTATGTTAAATCTACACATAGTGTTTTATCGTATGCATATCAACAAATAAGACAAAAATGTAGTATTGAAAGTATAATTTCGAGTTGAATGAAGGTTTGAACATATAGAAAGAAAGATTGATGGACGTCTTACAAAGAAAAAAAAACATGGCGGAAAAAAGTAGAATAAAATTAAAATATTAACGAGAATTTATAATGCCGAGTAGCACCGGCGAAAACATTCGGTCGTAATAAATCAAATATGTGGAGAAATGGGTAAACCATCGTACTCTTTTCAATTTTTTATCAGATTTTAAAACGGGTTTTTTCTCCTTTAAAGGGTTCGCTAGTATAATTATAAATCATTTATAATGACGGTACAAAGTTACCTCTCAAATATTTAATTGATATTTATATGAGCTGCAGTAAAACATGTTGTGTAACACATCCTATTCTGGGGGGGGACACGAGGCAGCCCCTCTGGATGAATTGAGTCAGTTCTCACGTAGAGTTCTCTCGGTCTAATCATTCAATAAACATAATGTAACTAAACACACGGTCTCACATTACGTCCTACTATAGGCATCGATCTACGACCGATGCATATAAGTGGTGACCCCGACGTGAGTATCACCTCAGAACAGACCTAGGTCTAGTGAGGTGATATATTCCATGCAACTTTTAAGAGTTTATAATCTTATACCAATTTGTTATATATATAATGTTAAAATTTATATGTGATAATTTGTAAATTTTCTGGAAAATAAATAAAAAAAAAAAAAAAATATTAAAGAAAGTAATTGAAGTTATTTATTTTTATAAATAATTAAATTTATAGTATTTATTTCAGTGGTATACAAAAATGTTTTCAATTTTTTCTTCGCTTATTCAATGTTACGATTTAAGCTTTCGTACTTAATTTGTTTACAAATATTGTAATCTTTCTTGTGACTTGTTCATATTGACATGAATGTATGGATTGGCTGTTTCAACGAGATTATTTCTTTGTTTCAGTTCAACTTCGTGGGTAAACTCCTAGGACCCAAAGGAAATTCTCTGAAAAGGTTGCAGGAAGACACGATGTGCAAAATGGCGGTCTTAGGGAGAGGATCCATGAAGGATAGACAAAAGGTGATTATTAATTATGTTACCGAAGTGTAGAACCATATAATGTTCAGGCATCAATTTTATTAAACAACAGTAAGAAATTGATAAGAAACAAATATCATTGAAATAAAGACAAAAGATAGCTTATGTGTTTGTTTTACAGGAAGAAGAATTGAGGACGAGCGGGGACCCGAAGTTTTCACATCTATCAGAGGATCTTCACGTGGAAATAAGCGCCTTTGCCACACCAGCTGAAGCACATGCAAGAATCGCATATGCCTTAGCGGAAGTCAGAAGATTCCTCGTACCGGTAACTACATAATATTTAATTGGTATTTATAAGGGCTGCAGTCAAATATGTTGTGTAACACATCCTATTCTGGGGGGGGGACACGAGGCAGCCCCTCTGGATGAATTGAGTCAGTTCTCACGTAGAGTTCTCTCGGGCTAATCATTCAATAAACATAATGTAACTAAACACACGGTCTCACATTACGTCCTACTATAGGCATCGATCTACGACCGATGTATATAAGTGGTGACCCCGACGTGAAAAATAATGTTTTCACATATGAATCGTTGGACCCTGGAACTCTTCTTCTCCTCCTTCCTCTGATTTTAGGCCGAGGGTCTGTTTTTTCAGTCGGAGGCTGCCTCTTGTGATCTGGATGTCCAGCTGTGACTCCATCTTTTTGCTGGTCTCTCCCTTGCTCTACGTCCCTGGGACTCACATCAAGATATTTAGCTTATCAAAGCAAAAGGCTCTAAGTTGTTTCTAAAACTAACAATATTGATCTCTTAATATTAAGGAAACCTTAAGATTGATCTCGGCAGTGATAAATGGAAGCAGGGAATTAAAATGCGTAGAAGAAAAATCATTCATGCGTTATTTGATAAATGCAATATCGTCAGTTATTTCTTGGATTTTTTTACAGATTGAGACAATTCAACATCATCAACGTATAATACTGGTATTCAAAAATAAATACGAGTAATGAGACGGCCTCTAGCTTTACCTTATAACAACAAGAACACTGTAAATGAAATATATTGTTGGTTAGGTAAACAAGGATTCATTGGTTAGGAGTCAAATCGGAAAACAATGCGATATATTTTCAAATATATAATTTACAAAAAGAATCAATGTACATATTTCTCACTCGTTCTCTCGTAGACATTCAAAATCTCCCGTCTCTGCTCTCCTTTTGTTTTATTATTTGACACTTGAAGGAAAGTACATACGTGATTTCAAACAAGCAAAATAAATCTTCAAAACAAATGTTGAAACTCTTGATGATTTCACAAAGTATTTGACGTCACATTCACTCAAAATAGAAAATCGCCTTCAAGGTACTTTGAAGGCCTAAGGCTTTCTCAAGATTAATCTGTGAACACGGATATATTTGATTATATTCGAATTATAGTTTTGATCGATAAATCAAGAATTAATTGTCCTGGCATAAAAGTGGTCTCTTCTAAACCAGGCGAATCAATTGATTCACTCGTGGAAATATAGAAAACATAAAAATTTGTAATGATTAATGTTGTTTCAAAATGCATCCCTCAAATTTATCACTTATTGTATATCACTTGGTCAAAAGCAAAGTTTCACTCAAGATTTGCTAAAGAGATTCTTCAAAGTTTGAGTAACACTTAGAGAATACCCAATAACAAACTAGATGTATATAGGAACATAACAATCACTTTTCTCAATTTCAATGTAAAAGTATTATAACATTACAATCTAATCGAGATGTTCCCGGGATACTCGGGTCAGTCCCGGGATACCCCTGGGATATGTTCCAGGATACTTTTTATTGTTGTACCCAAATAAAAGGCGATCACTTACCCGCTCTCCTTCTTGAAAATTTGCTGTTTTGTTGATGGCCTGGAAAAAATGTAAAGGTTGAAATGTAAATGGGAAATGCTTGTTATACAGAGGTAACTGCCCGGTGAGGAAAAATACACAACGTTGAATAGTGATGGACAAAACTTTACCGGAATGATAATTGAAATCATGACCAAATCAAAAACACTAATTGACTTCAAAAACATCACCAAGATGAAGATTGTTTATTTATTTATTTGAGACAAAAACAGCTTTATAGTATAAAATATGAGCATAAACAATGAATTTCTTAATTTAAGTCAGAAATATGTCCCTAGTATAAACATTTTAACATATAAAAAGAACTTAAATAGATACTAGAGAAAAATATACAAAAATATGATAATCTGAGAAAAAACAGACTAATGGTAACAGTAACAGAAAAATATACAAACATATGAATTAGATAATATGAAAAACTGAAAAAAACACACTTATGGCAACAAAAACAGAAACATAATAATAATAATAATAATGAACACTTCCTTGCACCCTGCGCAAGTGGCGAGTTTATTGCCGTATGGCAATTTCATAATAACATATGCATAATATACATAAATATGAGTGAGAAAATATGTTAAACTAACAAAAAACAAACTTATGGACTAAACTAGTGAGAGTGAGTTTTTGTAATAAGTTTACATTATTCGTTCATCAGTGCCAATTCAAATCCAGAAGAAGCTTTCTTGAGATGAGCGCCTCTATGGTTGGCCTGCCCGAGGCCCGACGCCTGTCACTGTAGCGTTGAGTCAAACCCGCGGAGGACGTGTCAATGGAACATAACCTGCCTTGTCCAACATGGAGAGGGATCAATTGGCTCAAAACGGGTGTCTCATGCCATCTCAAGAAATGAGGTTACAGAGAGGTGGCGCCAGACAGGACAACGTGTACCTACTGCCATGTCCCATGATAGGAGCAACATGTAGGCAGCAAGACACATTGGTAGCAAACACAATAGGAATCCGGATGGCCGAATATTGGGGGCTACGAATATGATGGTGTACTGGGCACGAAAAGTAAATCAGTTAATATACACTAAAAATGCAACTTTTACTATACAATCACATTATTTAGGGAAGGCAGAGACAGCCAAATGTCAGACTCCTCTCTCTTGGTGTACATTTCTTGCTTTGTGTCACTTCCATGCATCATCTTATAAACGCTCTTTTATTATTCACTTCTTTCTTTTCCATTCTTCAACATTTTCCGTAATCAATATCTTCTTCTTGTTCCTCTCTTATTAGCCTTCTTTTACATTTTGTCCCATAATATTTTGAATAATAAAAGTCTTCGCCAGTGGTTGCTGAATGTGGCCAAATAGTTATCATTTCAGGCACAATATTGTTGCTACTTTCTTGTTTCATGGACACATTTAACTTATGGTTGGGTTAGATTGTATGTGTTATGCGTGTGTTTTCTTATAAATGAAAATGAATACAACATATTATTAAGTAGATATTTCAAAAAACAAAAAAACACTATATTATGTAATGAGACTCAAGTGAGCAACTGATATTGAAGGTCCTAATAGATCGTGCATATCCTTGCCAATCGTGGGTGCTTTAGTAAAATCAAATTATACTCAATAAGTGGTATTTAGCAAAGTATTTGCATCATTATTATTATTGTTATCATGGACTACCACAAAGTTACCGTCAAATCTATCAATCTGATTTTTATTTATTTTTTATATTTCCAAATAAATAAGAATTACATTATGCCATAATTAAATAACAATATTAATACAAATAAAATACATTCCATGTTTTAAGTACTTGGATAATATTACCTCACTAGGCAAAAGCCTGTTCCGAGACAATATCTATTCAAAATGAGTAGCTGTGCAAGTATTTAGTCGGTCAAAATTTAGTCCATGCGTATTGTATGTACATACATGTTGTGATGGGCTCCACCCTAACCTGAACTAAATATCGTCCTAAACTATTTTTCTGTGGATCCATAACCTCCTAAACTAGCTAGCTGAACTACCTATTAAAAATCTAACGTCTATTTCCTAGTACTATAGCTAATTTCCCTAACTAGTTTATCCTCTACCTGTAAGGTAAATCTAGAAGTTATTGCATCTATTTGAATATTCTTTATTGAATGATTCTATCATGAAAGAACATCGTATTCTTCTATCTTATTTCGCTAATTTTATATGTTCTTCAACGGATTTTGGCCAATGATCGTCTAGTGATTATTATTATTATTCACGTTAAAAAGGACCCTCTACGTTGTGTTTTATTTACGAGTTATAAACAGACGAATATTTATAATAAAATTTATATATATTATATTAATAATTAATAAATTAACAGACTCCACGACTGTTGAAAGATAGTTAATATTTATATACAGAATTATAACTACAGAATTATTAAATTCGTATAATGTAATGATAAAACTTCGATTCTCAACCCAAATTATGTAACTTAATTGTTACTCAATTTGATCGATATATGTATATTAATATACCTACAGAATTAATAGGATGACGAAAAATTATCATAAAACAAATTCATATGATTCTCATAAAAAAACATAAATAAAATTCAATAGAAAACACGATATATGCTTCTTAACACTTTTTCACACTCATGGAGGTTAGTAAATAACTAAATTCGATTTTCCTACCTTTTCGTATATCCTGCTGCAATGAAAACATATCAAAACAATACCAAAATACATTATATAACAAAAGACAATATTTATATGCAATCGACGATCTTTCCATGGGTGTGACGTAAATAGTTTTATATCAAATTTTGTTAGATGTCCAATATATCTTTATAATGTTAGTTTTCAGGACACGAATTTTCCTTCTACAGTAACAGATTGAAACATGAATATTTTGATTACTTTAGATAAAATGGTTATTTCAAGACACATAGGGTGATACTTTGATTTCCATTAGCGATGTCTAAGTGACATTTTAAGGCTTCTACAAAATGGGCTAATAAAGTTTTGTGTTTTTCACTCGATTTTCATACTTCATCTGACATTTTAAGGTTAGGGAAATTCAGATCTTCAAGAAGATCATGCTAATTTTTCATGCTTCATGCAGTTTGAAAGGCCCCAGTACACGCCTTTCTACGTCTCAAAACACCGAAAATCACTACTTTTTGAGTCCGAGTGCACTAGACTACGAATTAATAGACTATCTGTAACACCATGCAGTACTGTATATTAAAATCAATAATTCTAGATATGATAATATCCAAGGTATCATCTGGGACCTCTTAGTCTAGCGAGAGTCTCTAACCATTAACCACATAAAGGATATAATCGACCAATGGACCTGAGACCAAATCAGGTTTTTAAGGTAGTTAGGACAAAGGTATTACCGATTTTAGCATTATATTTGATTAGTGAAGTATTTTACCACGATAGTCGATAAATAAAATACTGGTATTAAGGACAGGAAATAATACTTATTAATTTTCTACGAGATAGGATTACTTATCAATTTAACATGCATTTATAGGAAAGGAATTATTGAATTTTGTTAGTATTATAATGCTATTAGTAATTTAAATAAAGAAAATAATTTATGAATCACTAAATTCTACATGCAAGCAATTTATATGGAAATAGAATTATACACGTTTACTTCATTTCACTCTATCAGTTATAAAACACAATACTTCAAATATAAAATTAATAAAATTATAGAAAATTTTCAAATAGGTTATAATGTTTAAAATAAGATTATGTTTATTCAAATTGTACTTGAAAGAAAATTCAAAATAGTTTAAAAATGATTATATTTTCCAATTTATGTTCAATTTTTCATGTATTCTCATCTTATTACGTCAAAAGAAAATAATTAAATTGTTAGTAAATAATAAAAAAAGGACTCATCGATCTCCAACGTAATTCTTCTCGTACTGCACTGAATTTAATTTACGATAGCGAATAAGTTACTGATTATTGTTAATAGAGAATAAAAAAAGGAAAATATCACTTTACTTCACGATATGAATACACAATCAAATAATATTATTTTTTAAAAAAAACAAACTCTTTCGCGTGTCGCGAGCAAACGACCGCCCCCCTTCTCCCCCCAAATGCTATAATAATAATAATAATAATAATAATAATAATAATTCTTTATTGGCTAAAATAACATAACAAAATAAGTGCAAACAAGAGCAAGTTAAAACATTAAAAAAGCCAAAAGGCGGACTTGTTAATAAAATTAACATCTTCCAGTCAACCTTAGAAAATAAAAATAATATAAGAATATATAAGAACATATATATCAGAACATATACATATATACATATACACACACATACATACATACACACATATACACACATATGCATTTAGGGGGGATGGGAAGGGGAAAAAAGGAAGGGGCGGAGATAGTGGTAAGGAGGAAAATGAGGCAGGGAGGGAAGAGAGACATCAGAGTTTCACCCGCTGTTTGAAAGAGAAAAATGATGGTAAGGTTCGAGTATCAACGGGAAGTTGATTCCAGAGCCTAGCACTATGAACAGTAAAAGAATTAGTGTAGAAGTCCGATCGGTGGGAGGGAATCACAAGAAGACCGTTATTACCCGATCTCAGAGGAAGACCATGCTCCGATGAAAAATGAAACCTGTCTCTGAGATACTTTGGTGCCACCTCACTATACAAAATCTTATAGAGAAGACAGAGTGTGTGAACATCCCTGCGTTTGCCCATTGAAGACCAGCCCAGTTTTGTACGAAATTCCGATACATGGTCAAACTTTTTCAGACCGAAGATGTATCTAATGCAGACATTCTGCAGACGGTCTAATTTAGATAAGAACTCAGATTTGATGTCGAGATAGCAGACGTCAGCATAATCAAAAATAGGAAAAATCAAGGACTGGATCAACAGGGTTTTTATCTCAGTAGATAGAAACCGCTGCAGTCTCTTAAGAGAGTGAAGAGTGGCAAACGTCCTACGGCTAACCTCGCCAATCTGCTTCCACCAGGATAGACTAGTGTCAAGGTAAACTCCCAGGTCCTTAACAGACTGGAAGAAAGAGATGGCTGAGCCATTAAGCATGAGCATGGGCAAAGAAGTCATATCGACGTGAGAAATCATTCTATGGCTTCCCAAAATAATTGCCTGCGACTTTGTAGGATTCACTAGCAGACCATTCCGAGAGCACCACAGACCAATCCGATGAAGATCCAGGTTCATTGAGTTAATTGATGAGGTTATGTTTTCAGACTTAAAGTGAGAATATAGTTGAAGGTCGTCCGCATACAAATGATACGAACAGGAGATGCCACAAGTCATTGTTGTGATGAAGATAGAAAATAAGAGTGGAGACAGGATTCCTCCCTGGGGAACACCAGTAGTCAGAGATAATTCATTTGAAGAAATCTCAGAAGTAACAATTTTCTGCTTTCTCCCCAGCAGATATGAACTAAACCATCGAAGAGACACATCCGATAAATTAAGAGATCTCAGTTTAGAGAGGAGCAAGTCAAAATCAATACTACCGAAGGCGTTGGTGAAGTCCAATAAGGTAAGAAGAGTGAGTTTTTCCTCCTCCATGGCCAGTCTCACATCCTCAGTGATCTTAAGCAACGCAGTGGTAGTACTATGACCCCTCTTAAAACCAGACTGCAAAGGATCGAGAAGGTTAAGGTCATTGAGATATGATGTTAATTGAGAGTTTGCCACCTTTTCGACTATCTTAGACAAAGTAGGGAGGATGGAAATAGGACGAAAGTCCTTAACTGTAGATGGTGTATTACATTTGGGTAGAGGAATAATATGGGCTGACTTCCACTGAACTGGCAAACAGCCATTTAACAAGGAAAAATTGATAATGTGAGTGATGATAGGAAGAATTTGCTCAAGGATGGGCGAAAGCATTCTTTTACTGATGCCATCACATCCCACCGCAGAGGAGTCAATAGAAGAAAATATTTTACGCACGACATATGTGGTTACTGGAGAGAAGCTGAAGGGTTCTGAGCTGAGTGGTGCAATGTTGGAGATAGCCTCAAGCATTTCGCGTTTTAAATCAGGATCAATTTCAACCGGTTTCAATGCAAAGTGATTGTTCATGACAATCCCATGTTGTCTTAGGAAGCTCCAAGTAGCTTTGGGTGAGGAAGACGACAGGGCTAGCCGAAAATATTCTCTTTTTGCAAACCTACACTTAGCCGAACAGAGATTCCTCAATGATCTGTAGTTTTCCCAATCGATAGGCTCATTCTTCCGCTTACATTTGATTTTGGCCCTATCGCGCCTGGCCATCAATCTGCGAATGTCATCAGTCAGCCAAGGAGATGGTGGGTGTTTTCGATTTAAGGTAACTATAGGAGCATGTTTATCATAGAGTTCAATAATTTTAGTGTTAAAAAAAGATAATTTAGTGTCAATATCATCGGAGGTATATAGATCAGACCATTCAATATTCGTAGCATCCGCACTAAGGCATTCAGGTTTCACCCTCCTGAAGTTTCGAAATGTGTGTTTCTTTTTGGCGGGTTTCGGTAATTTCAGTTTTAAACAGGCAAAAATTAGATCATGATTGGAAAATCCAGCAGCTGTATGTTGTCCATGGTTCGTAACAAGATCTGGAGAGGAGGTAATCATCAGATCAAGTAGAGTTGCTGAAGTCTGAGTGAAATGAGTAGGAGAAAGTGGCAATATGTTTAAATCAAGTCCCGTTACTATTGTATTCAGCTTGTTGGCGCGATAATCGTTCTTTAGCAAGCAAGTGTTCAAGTCACCCATTATTAAAATAGTGGAATAATTAGGGACCAGCATTTCAAGAGTTGCTTCGAATTTAGAGAAATAATCGCTGTTCGGAGGACAGTAAACAACCCCAAGCAACAGCTTTATACCTCCAATAATTACTTCCAAAAACATAAACTCCGCATGACGCATGCATCTGTCGTCCGAAGTGCACACAGTTTTGTACTGCAAGTTATCACGCAAATAAACCGCGACACCACCACCCACTCGTTCGATTCTGTCGTGACGTATAAGGTTAAAACCCGGTATCGAGAAAATATTAGACGGAAGGGATGGTTTAAGCCACGATTCACTAACAAGAATAGCGTGGAGTGGCAAGTCAGAGAAAGTATCTAACATTTCAGTGTGATGGGCTGGAATGCTTTGGGCATTTATATGACATGCGTTAAAAAAATGCCTTGATGTGGAAAAGGACTCTCGTAAACGGTCAGAAAGGTTAGCAACAGATGACACAGAAGAGTTATTTAGATCACAGTAGTCTAGTGAGTTCCAAATGGTAGATTCGGGCGAAGAAAATGGTTGAAATGGTAAGAAGGGAGAGGTGGGCGAAACATTGTTGGAGATGGGAAAGGGAAAAGAAGTAGATGGAAGAGGAGATGGAGGTATGATGGGTGAGAGGGGGAATGGGGGTATAGAGGAAATGTTTACCAAAGGAGGAGTGGGGACAGTGAGTGAAAAAAAAATCAAATTTAAAACTAATAATCATGAGTGCCTTCAGCAGTTGTAGATCTAGGTGCGAGCATAAAGAGGTAAAATAGTAAACAAATCAAAATAAATACTAGAAGAGTAGAAAGAAGACAAAAAAAATATTAATAAAAATAATATTTGGCACTATACAAAAAAAAAAAAACAAATTTGAAAATAATATTCATGAGTGCCTTAAGCAATTGTAGATCTAGGTGCGAGTACAAAGAGGTAAAATAGTAAACAAATCAAAATAAATACAAGAAGAGAAGAAAGAAGACAATAAAATATTAATAAAAATAATATTTGGTATCATACAAAAAATCAAAATTTAAAACTAATATTCATGAGTGCCTTAAACAATAGGCGTGATGACAGTAAGAAAAAATCATTGAAATTATGATTTTATAAAATAAAATATGTTATAAAGATTTGAAAAAATATATTTATTTTCATTTTAAAAGAGCGAATAATATTAATATTATTAAAATAAAAATACAAAATATGTTTGTCCGCCATTTTATGTGAAACACCAATCAGAGCGCATGACGTCACCATATTGTTACTGTCAATTGTGTTTGTTACTGTCAACTGTAGTGTTGTTCGAAATGGCTATTTTTTTCATAACAAGCTATATGGAATATGCTGCTTATTTTTAACATGCTATTTTTATTTATTGATTTATTTGGTTTATTTGGGACAATAAACCAAATAATATCGCTATCCGCTCTATTGAATCGTTGACGCATCTGTTATAACACGCACCGAGTATTGTAACGTGGTGGAGAATATTTAACGTTTCAGAAATAAATAACTTGGTGGCTTTCATTGCTTGATTATAAAATAAAATGATGTTATTATATTGTTTGTGGGAGTTGTACAGTGTTACATGAGGTTGAAATGGAAATACACAATGTATTATGATGAATCTAATATACATATGGGATAATTGTTATGATTCATATACATATTATGATTAATATATTAAAAAAAAAAATAGAATGTTATGTAATAGGTGTGATGACTGTAAGAAAAAATCATTGAAATTATGATTTTAAAAAATAAAATAGGTTATAAAGATTTAAAAAATGTACTTATTTTCATTTTAAAGGAGTGAATAATAATATTATAAATATAAAAATACAAAATGTGTTAGTCCGCCATTTTATGAGAAAAAACAATCAGAGCGCACGACGTCATAGTATGGTCGCGTCAATTCTTCTGATAGTCTTCAATACAATATACGCATTAATTGTCGGTCTGGACAATGTTTATTTTGGTGTTTTTGATATATTAATATTTTAATTAGGTACTTAAAACTAAAACAAAACAATAAAATAGCAATGGAACAAGGATTCATCAAAGCAAATAGTTTTAATTTACCTAGATACTCGCCTACCTATCGGGGGATACTATGGGCCGGTATTACAGTGTCAGTTTAAGAGCTAAACTCAAGTTTCACAAAAATATAGCGTATTACAGTGTCCGTTTAGGCCTAATCTTCCCTCAAATATGTCACTAAAACGACAAATATTTAACTCAACGTTTCTGGCAGATTAAGTACTTAACTGTGAGTCAACTGTCATTTGCTAGGCAACTCGTGTAGTTTCAGTTTCTATCACTAGAGGCGTTAGGCAACGTGTGTAGTTTCAGTGTTGTATCACTAAAGGCGTTAGTTGTATCGACGGTGGCGCCACACAACAAAACAAACTGACAGCCGTATTGAACATGGGCATTTAAAAGCATTATTTTGGTGAAAAAAATTAAATTTACCATGTTGGATAATAAAAGAATGGTATTTAAAGTCGTAGCGTCCCGTTTTGTATTTCGTATTATTTGAGGTTATTTAAATTTGACAGATAATAACCACAGAAAAAGTGAAATATGTCTATAATTGAAGATTTAGTAACTGACATGTTATATTGCACTGTAATACGGAAATGGATTCAATCTCCCCTTAACATTAATCTTGAGTTTAACAAACTCAATGAGTTGAGGGCCGACTGTAATATCGGGCCTAAGTTTATTGTATTTTGTATGTAACTTAGTTCTTATTGAATAAATAAATAAATAATGAACGCTCGCAACGTATGGTAAACTAATTTAGTTTTAGTATTCTACAATTTTGTCACGCGATGGTGAGCTGACGAACGTTCGACATGTTATGATGCTGGTCACTGCCAAACTAAACTAGCAAGCTATATTTTTTTCATGCAATGAAGCGATTCGCGAAACGACGGCGATTACGCGAAGCATGCGTTTTAAAACATCGTTACAATTTTAGCAGCATACGAATTATTACATAGCGCTCGTTATTTGTATTGTGTTAATAACAAGCTATATTTATCTGCTATCGTTATTTTTAGCAATAGCAGCCATAGTAGTTATTTTTCTGCCTGTCTTAACTACTCTTAACTAGAATGGAACTTTTGATGGTCGGATATTTCTTTGCGTCGAACAAAGACTTTTGTTCATCAGAATTTCGAAACGTAAAAACTTAATAATAAGTACATATAAGTACTTTATTTATCTGTAATTTAAATATAACTTACATCTCGAAAATCGATAAAATATGCTCCTTCTTCTCTCTACATTATGTGTTCATAAGCTAAAAACATACGCGGGAAACGTATGATGGCCTATTTTGACGTTTGGACATTAATGAAGTTCTTTATATGCTTATTGCCTAAATAATGGTAAATATTATATTATTGAGAGCTAAAAGTGGGGGAACAAATACTGTACTTCATTGCAAACGCGTACTTAATAAAATACACTTATGTCTCGCCGTGCGAAATTTAATCACTTATTTCTCTTTTTTTTCGCGTGGGACGAAAACATATACCTCATTAGGTGTTTTTTTCGTCGTGTTTGTACATTTAGGGACCGCACAACACTTATGCACTTTTGAATTGATTATAAATACACAAATCGTCCTAGAATACATATATTACATATAGTAGTGATATGCAGTTTACAATATCGTGACGTCACCGTCAGGGTCGGCAGCCGCCATGATACTACAAGCGTTTTTTGGCGTAAATGTCAAATTTGATTTTGAAATGGCGATTTTTGCTACTAAACCTTTATTTTATGTAGAAATGTATATATATTTGAAAACAGTGAATGCGTAAAAACATCGTGAGATAGTTTTTCAAAATTAGTCATCATGCCTATTGTGGATCTAGGTGCGAGCATAAAGAGGTAAAATAGTAAGCAAATCAAAATAAATACTAGAAGAGAAGAAAGAAGACAATAAAAATAATAAAAATAATATTTGGCATCATACAAAAAGATCAAATTTAAAACTAATATTCATGAGTGCCTTAAGCAATTGTGGATCTAGGTGCGAGTATAAAGAGGTAAAATACTAAACAAATCAAAATAAATACTAGAAGAGAAGAAAGAAGACAATAAAAATATTAATAAAAATAATATTTGGCATTATACAAAAAACAAAAAAAAAAAAACAAATTTGAAACTAATAGTCAAGAGTACCTTAAGCAATTGTGGATCTAGGTGCGAGTACAAAGAGGTAAAATAGTAAACAAATCAAAATAAATACTAGAAGAGAAGAATAAAGACAATAATAATATTAAAAAAATTATATTTGGCATTATACACAAAAAAAATAATAAATAAAAAATCAAATTTACAACGAATATTCATGAGTAGGTACCTACCTTAAGCAATAATTTGTAAATTTAGGTGCGAGCACAAAGAGGTAAACGAGTAAGCAAATCAAAATAGAGACTAGAAGAAAAGAAAGAAAAGAAAATAATAATATTAATAAAAATAATATATGGCATTATACACAGTATGATAAAGTAAATATTTGTGCATGATTACAGGATAAAAATAATAAAAACAAACAAAAACAAAAATAATAACAATAATAATAATAATGATAAAAGAGTTTACAGCGACCCGGAGAATCGAACCATGGACCTCCGAGCCCGCAAGCCGACGCCTTAGCCACTCGGCCAAACTAGGGAGCCGTCAAAGTTACCTATGTGCAAAATAATATCAACAAAAAATAGGCAAGTAGGTACCTACTTGATATAAACAATCTTACATAGAAATAATATTGTAGGTACAAGCAGAGACAGAATCATTTTAATTTCTCAATAGTTAGAACACTATTAAGTAAGATTGGCTTATCTTCATCACTTTTCTTAATATACACAATGCCGTTTTTCGTCCACGCGTACTTATAATTTAGCTCTCTCCTTTTGACTCGCGCAAGGTAGAACAAATGTCTGGCTCTTTGCGTGAGGCATTCGGACACATACACAGACCGGACAGGGCCAGCCATACCCAGCATTGAAGTGTTAAGTTTCGCCTCATCAGAACCACGCTCTCGGTTAAACTTTTTAGCACTCAAGAGGAGCTCATTTCTGGCTAGGCCCCCAAAGAAAGAAACTTGTATAATTCCAGGGGCAGCATCCCTTCCGGGAAGTCTCTTTATGTCTTTGATGTCATTCACGCTGGTGACGCAGTTTGTAATGCCGCATAGATTATGTATGACATCCTTCAGAGTCGTGACGGTCTCTCCAGGTACTATGGGAACACCCTGCAGCTCCAGCGATGCCCCCAAAGCCGTCCTCTCTTGGGATTCACACCTCTCCTCCAGATTCTCCATGTGCCTCTCCAGCTTGGCCATGTTGGCGACCACATCGGTAGACGACCTCAGCTCCCTGATTATCTCGTCTTTTTCTTGGTTGGATTTGACGAGTCTTTCGATTGTCATCTTCAAATCCTTCAATTCAGCATCAACACGTGCCAGGATACGAGCCTCCATCGCCTGAACCCATTCCTGGGTCGATATAAAGTCAGGATTGGACCGGGGCCGAGAAACCAGAGAAACACGCCGAGAACCCAGCGGACCGCACTCCGCCCTCTCCAGCAGCGGTTGGTTAGAGGCCTCCACCACTTCATCCATGATCGCCAATGGTTGACCTGGACTATCCCGGACACCAGACAAAACGAGTTCACCATCCACTTCGGAGCTCGTTTGGCTGTTACGCGGGTCTTGCAACTTGCAATTAGGACACTTCCAGGCGGCTCGAGATAAGTGAGACATCTTCTTAAAATTCATTTCCTTCAATCCTGCACAACCGAAGTGAAAGCCGCAGAGACATCGTCCACATTTAAGCCTCTTCATAGGGCTTACCAAGTTACCACACGACTCACAGGGGAACTTCTTGGCATCCTCTCTTCGTCGATCCTTATCGTTGATTTTATTTACATCGGCCATAATAAACACAGTACACTGAGGCGAGAAAGAAAAGAAAAAAAAAAGAAAGAGGAAAAGAAAGAAAAAAATAAATAAATAAAAAATAATAAAAAGTCAGATGGGTTTGAACTCGCGACCTATAGATCGACAGAGGCGAACACTATCCACGGGGCCAGTAAGGCATATTCGTAGAGCGTCAGTAATACGAAAATATAAATTGTTCACAGTTATTACAAAAATCTGCAATACCCACAATACGCCAAATAATAATAATGTTCGCAGTAGTTACTCGGACACTCAGGATCAAAATTTGAGATATTACACTTATAATAAAAACATGATCTATCACTCACATGCGTCCCGGAGAAAATAAACCAACACGTTACATCACTACGCTACACTGTATAATTGTATAGGCCTAGTTTATGCTGAATTCAGGCGGCCTTCGTAACGGAATTCGATTTAAACAAGCAAAATTTATAGGAGCACAAAAAAACCGACCGTCGCGCATGGAAGTGCGTGCGAACATCGAGTGCTATCTTAACGAGTGCATTTAACTCCTTTCAAAATAAGACCGCGATAACCGACAACTAATTCCCGATTGCCCCCTATTTAACTCTCTTCGAAAACCGCCCGTCTCTGTTCGCGAGTAGAGACCAATTAAAAACACAAATCCCTTCTCCACCCCGTCTCATAGTTCCAGAGACAAACAAAAAACCTTCCCCCCACTCAGTGCTAAGCAATCACCGAGAACATATCTACACATATATATATACATATATAGATAAGTACCTCTATCAACATGCGGACGCCAAGCCCGACAAATTATATAAACACAGATTATATGCACCATATAAGAAAACAAATAATAAATCGAACCAAATAGAGTCATCACAATGTGTTGGTTGATATTAGGACATGAGTGACACTCGTCATTTCAAAACATGAGTAAGAGCCCTCTCACACTCTACTCTGCCCTATCCATTAATCACTTTGATACTAATTTGTTTATATTGCTATAGTTTGGTAGGAGTAATTGAAGTAAGTCAGGTATTATTCAGGTAAGTAAATGTAATGTTGACGAGGCGATGAATGTGTGCCAGGATAGAAAGATATGGCGTTCGGTTCTCTCTGCCTACCCCGTAAGGGACATGGCGTGATGGTATGTATGTATGTAAGTAAATGTAATGTCTCTGTGCAAAAGTAGTATGTACAGTTGTTGATTTAAATATTCAGTACACTTAAAACCAAATGAAGTTGGGAATACCTTAGACAGATATAGTCGAGGTCTTACAAAGAGCTGTCCATCATAAAGCATCGAAAAGTACTTTATTTGGGTCATGTAATCTGAGGATCGAAGGACGGTGTACTGCAAATGATACTCAAAGACAAGATTAAGAGAAGAAGAGGCAAAGGCCGTAAACAAGTGCGATAACCGACGTTGGGAGAACCTGAGATGGCACCAGAAGAAGAAAAATAAATATACAATGAGTATGTACTTTTTGCACTTTCTCTCTTAAGTATATAAAGATTGGCGAAGTGAAAACTCCAGTAGATTGGAATATACCCCAGAGTCTTGTTATACAACTGAGCCAGGAAAATATCATACCCAGCACAGCTAGAGGGTCATACATATATTTTATTGATACCCTCACAAAAGACACACATACATAATATGAAAAGATAGCGAAAACAAATTCAAATTGAAACATGAAACGCAAATTGAAGTCTAAGGGTACTTTTATTATTTTTATAAATAAGATTACTGAACAAAATATATTATAACATTTTTACTAGATAGAGAAAACTTGGTCGTATCGTTGAGTGGAGTGGAAGGTTGGACTCTCAATATATACATACATACATACCATTATCGATTACATACATACATACCATACAATAGCCGAGTTCAAGCCGAGTGTAGACGTGTTTGTTTACTCCTGTCAAAATAACTGTTTTTGTATTATAAAGTTGAGAACGGGTCAGTTTTTTGTGCGTAATGTTATACCAATCGATGTAGTTTTTCTTGAGGAACCTAGTTATCATAATACTTCTGCATTTTCGTCTGTCTGTGAATAATCTAACATCAATCAAAAAACCACAGTGATCTGTGTAACGTTAAGTGAGTGAAATTTCAACATCCTCATCTTAATATTTGTGATATAAACACTCCAAATATACCATTCGATGCAGCTCATCATTCCACACAAAAAACCTCGCGGTGGCATCTGGCTATCTTCAAGGGTTTTTCCGAAATTTGAAGAAAACTCTGGTGAAAATTCAAAAAGTTTTTCCGATTATCATTTTAATATTCTCATTCAAACAGTTGACTATTCACATATGATTCTGTTTTATTGGATTTTTGAAGTGGTTTCTTTTTGTTAAGTTATACCGAGTTTAAATTGGAAAACTTCAAATTTCCAGTACGTTGCAATAAACAGTGACTACATACAGAAAATTTTTGTGCCATTAGAATCATCACAAAAAAATACTATAAAAACTCTGTGACAGTGGTGGAATAACTTTAATCGTTTCTTAGTTATTAAATAATATAACATTTCTTCTGTTAATTTTATACAGAATACCCGCAAAAATATTTATAACTGGGTTTCGCGTCTAACCTAGCGGTTTCTTTGATGGTTGCGGCATATCAAATTAATCTCGCACTGTCTTGCAAGTGAGCTGCTTGGTGACTCCGGTTCAAATCCCTGCGTCTACCTTATAATTTTTAGTTAGTGTTAAACTGTAATTTCTTTCTTTTGTATTGTGAATAAACATTTCTTTTACGTATTGGAATTATAATTTTACATTATATCTCATATTGAGGTTGTGGTGTATTTCACAATGAAGTGCAAATCCTGTACTGATCAAGTAATAGTGGAGGATAGAGTGTGGTGTTCTACGTGTAATGGGAATTTCCACTACGCCTGTCAAGGCATGGGAGAAGCTACATTTCGTAAGCTGGGATCGAGAAAAACGCCATGGAAGTGTGCCGAATGTAGAACTGGCAATAAGATATCAAAAGTGGAGGAAGTCTCTGCACAATCTCCCATCTCTGTGAATATCCTTTCTCCTTCTCCCAATGCAATGGATGAGGAACCCACAAACTCTGATATTATACGGCAGATTGAGGCTCTACGTGCTGACTACAGTAACATACTTAAGGAGTTCAAAGACTTTAAGAATTCTATCGAGCAGTATGGAAATACCTTGACATTGTTGGATGACAGAACCAAGGTAATGGAATCCACTATTCAATCTAAGATTCTACAAATTGATAACATGGAGAGGGCTGTTGCGGATAACAGATCTATAATAGACTCTCTTGATGAAAAGCTTGTCAGGGTTGACACTAACATCTGTCAGGTTGACTCACTTAAGATGGAAGTAACAGAGTTGAGAAAGACCATAGATCATCTCTCAGATGAAAATAATAGCAAGGATCAATATGCCCGTATAAATAATCTGGAAATATCTGGTATACCGCGTACCAATGGAGAGGTGCTCACAAGTGTGATTGCGAAAATTGCATATAAACTGGGAATTCCTCTAGAAGAAAGAGATATTGACTTCGTGCGACGTGTAGCATCTTGGAGTAATCACAAAATACCACCAAAGATAGTTGTCAAATTCCATAATCGCAACAGGGTTGAAGGTTTCCTTGCGGCAATACGAAAAAGACGAGGACTCTCTCTAAAGGAATTAGATTTTGCTGGAAATGACGCCAGAGTTTTCTTGAATTATCACCTTACTGTTTCCAATAAACTCCTATATATATACTCCTATATACAAACTAGAGAACTTATTAAGACGAAACTGTATCAATTTTCTTGGATAAAACATTGTAAAATCTATGTTCGTAAGGATATCAATTCTCCTCCTATACTGATAAAGAGAGCCACAGACCTTTCTAAGATCATATGACTATGTTTTATATTACCTGATACGATTTTGAATAATGTATGTATACATTGTATGTTTACTTTTTCTGTTTACCTCATCATATATTTAGTTTTAATATGTTTAAATTTAAGTTTATTATTGCGCATTCTAAATACTCAAAGTTCTCACCCACCTACCCCAATCTTCACCTCTTACCTTATTTTGTTCTCTTTCTACTTACTCTTATGTAAATTATTCTTTCTCTCCCTCTATTCCTATTCGTGGTCAGATTTTGGACTGTGTGGACCAGTTGAGTGACCGACGAGGGTATCTTGGGGGCACAGTAATTGCCTATAGCCTTCAGGATGGAATTGTCGATTTATTATCAGAATGTCAGAGGTCTTCGTACCAAGACACATTCATTTTATTCAAATGTTTTATCAAATGATTATGACATCATTTGTATCACAGAAACATGGTTGAATAATAATATATTTGATCATGAACTTTTTGACTATAGATATAATGTGTATAGATGTGACAGAGATTTTGCTGCTACGGGTCAAAACCTGGGCGGTGGCGTTTTGGTAGCGGTTAAAAGTGATTTGCCTTCCAAAGTTAATTCTAATTGGTCCACAGATGCAGAAGAAATCTGGATATCGGTTATACCTGGGAACTCAAACCCGTGTATTAATATTGGTTGCGTATATTTGCCTCGCGACGAGAGATATAGTTGTCGACTAACTCATTACTTGGAAAATACAAGTAAACTATTATTTAATAATCCCAATGATATATTTATGATACTTGGTGACTTTAATTTGCCAAATATAACCTGGTCTAAATCAACAGGCAGCAACTCATGTACCCCTAATAATTTTATCGATCAAAATAGTGTATCACTCGTCGACTTCATGTCTCTCGCCGATGTTATGCAATTTAATGATATTGCCAATGGAAATGGGAGAATCCTTGACTTGGTTCTGTCAAATAGTACAGATTGTGAAGTGATTGTGTGTGATGAACCATTAATAGATGAAGATACACACCATAGATCAATCATGATCAGTCTTTATGCCAAAAATCAGTTGTTTATAAAATCTATTCCGAGATCTGTGAGGAATTTTCATAGGGCTGACTATGCTATGATTAAGGAGTGCCTGTCAACCCACGATTGGGAGACAGAGTTTAGGTCTCGTAATGTGGAGCAAGCCATTGAATTTTTCTATAGTATTATGAATGATGCTATATCTAGATACGTTCCCTCCAAAACAACGTCCAAATTAGCTCGTTTTCCTTCATGGTATAGTGACTCTTTAATTAGGGTGATTAAAGAAAAATTAAGAGTTCATAGGAGGTGGAAATGCTCAGGTTCCTCTCATGATTATGATGAATACTCTTTGCTTAGATCTAGACAAAAACACATACAAAAAAAATGTTATAATGACTATATTAAAAAAACTGAAGCTGAAATACGAACAAACCCCAGAGCATTACATCATTTCGTGAAGTCCGGAAAGCCGCATACCGGTTATCCACAAAACATGTTTTATAAGGATGCTTCAGCTAATGACACTGAAACCATATGTGAGCTCTTCGCTGGTTTTTTTGACTCTGCATTTCAAAGAGGTGGAGTTGTTGGAGGAGCGCCGATGACTTGTTTGAGGGAACTTAATCTTGGCCATATCTATTTTAATAATGTAGAAGTGCTTACTGAATTAAGGGCTATTGATTTGAATAAAGGTCCAGGTCCCGATGGTATACCTCCACTGTTCATAGCAAAATGTTCGGAAGAGTTATCTGTTATCCTAACTCTATTGTATACGAAATCATATACCGAAAGCGTATTTCCCTCCGTTTGGAAGAGGTCTTACATTACACCCGTACACAAATCAGGTGACAAACACAACATTGAAAATTATAGACCTATTTCAAAGCTATGTTTGTTTGGGAAAATAATGGAAAAGATTATTGTGAAGCAGATCACACCAGCAGTCAAATCCTTTATTGTACCCAATCAGCACGGCTTTTTCCCAGGTAGGTCAGTCGAATCAAACTTGGTCGAGTTCACTGATTACATTTTGAGGACAATGGGGGAGGGTTCGAAGGTTGATGCTGTGTATACCGACTTCTCAAAGGCTTTTGACAAAATAAGTCATATAATATTAGTACGTAAACTTGGAGAATATGGTGTGCACGGCAATCTGCTTGGGTGGATAGCTTCTTACATAGAGAAAAGGTCTCAAGCAGTTGCAATTAACAACTGTTCATCTAAATTTCGACATTGTTTCTCTGGTGTACCCCAGGGATCTCACCTCGGTCCAATACTGTTTATCCTCTATATCAATGACATTCAAAAGTGTTTCAAACACAGCAAATTCCTTGTTTATGCTGATGATATAAAAATTTTCAGTAAAATAATTAGCTTAAGAGATAGTGAAAATATGCAGGCAGATTTGAATCGTTTGCACATGTATTGCCAAAATAACCAACTTTATTTGAATATCTCCAAATGTGTCTGTATATCGTTCACGCGCTCTAATAATCTTATACCCTATAATTATATGATAAATAATGTTCCTTTGAAAAGAAGCGAGGTGGTGAGAGACCTGGGAATAACTCTTGATGCAAAAATGCTATTAAGAGCACATATTGATAACATTGCGGAAAAAGCATTCAGGCAACTAGGTTATATATTGAGAATATCGAAACCATTTGAGTCAACCGATACATTAAAATCATTGTATTTTACATATGTTCGTCCATATCTTGAATATGCCTCAATTGTCTGGAACCCCCAGTATATAACTTATGTAGAAAGATTGGAGAAAATACAAAATAAATTTTTGAAACACCTTGATTACAGATGTCGTTTAGCCTTTGATGATAAAGCTCTCTCAGCTCGTCATCATAAATTAACAACTTTAGAAAATAGACGCACAATTGCAGACATGATATATTTACATAAAATCATTGATGGTGCCGTTGACTCTGAGTCTCTAGTTGGGAGTCTCCCCTTTAATTGTCCCTCTCGTTATACCAGATCATCCGTAACTTTTAGACTTCCCCTTTGTAGGACCAATTATACCCAAAACTCCTTCTTTCAAAGAGCATGCAATATTTATAATAACTTTTTTAAGACAGTCGACATATTTAGACACTCTAAAACTAAATATAAAAGTGCCATATCGGACGCCCTTCTAGGCTCGCGATAACTGGTTTCTGCTTGGTTCAATTTGACTACGATTCCCACAGCTTCCCTTCCCCCTAATATTCTTAATTTATTATCCTTTTCTTCCTTTCCTTAACTGTATAAATTTTCCATAGTAAATTTTCCATAAAACTTTCCATAATAAATGAGCATAAATTTGTTAACACTGCACTATGTAACTATCCGCAAACTGAAATGGTTTATAATGTGTAATTATTTTTTTAGTCTTTTTAATATATTCTGTAATGACTGTATGTTTGTTTGGTTAATAAATAAAATAAAAAAATAAAATACCATCACGCCATGTCCCTTACGGGGTAGGCAGAGAGAACCGAACGCCACTTACTTCTATCTTGACATACATTCATCGCCTCGACAACATTCATACATCGTCTTATACATGTTCGTCTGTTGTTCACGCTTCTAACATTTCCGTCTTTCAAAATATCATTCACATTGTCGTGTCATCCCTTTCTTGGGCGGCCCCGGCCTCTCAATCCAATCCTGTCCGCATTGTATATTTTCTTCGTCAGCCGTTCCTCATTCATTCTACCCATGTGGCCAAACCATCTCAGTGTGTTCACTTTCATTCTATCAATGATATCTTTCTTCATCTTACATTCTTTCCTTATGTTCTCATTTCTTACCCTGTCATACATCGTTCTATTGCAGATTCTTCTTAGCGATCTCATTTCAACAGTATTTATTCTGCTTTCGTGCGACTTCTGCCATGTCCAGGTTTCACTTGCATACGTCAACGTTGGCACTAAGATAGCGTTATGAATGGCAACTTTGGCAACCTTTGATATGTTGCGATCATTCATAACTGGTCTCAGTGCTCCATTCATTCTGTTTCCTGCCATAACTCTTCTTTCGATATCCTTATCAGGTCGTCCATTCCGTTGAAACATGCTTCCCAGATATACATACTCGTCGACTTGCTCGAGCCATTCATTCTCTACTCTCAACAAAAATAAAATTAAAGCATTCGATATGTGCTTATACAGAAGGTTAATGCGCATCTCGTGGGTCGATATAGTCTCCAATGAAAGAGTTCTGAACATGATGGATAAAAAGAGAGAGTTGCTGACCACTGTCAAGAGATGCAAAGCTTAATACTTTATATATTCCGCAGTGATAAATATGCCATAATATTGAGGGAATACGGAGTATGGGGCGTAAAAGAAATCGTGGCTATAGAATCTCGGGCAGTGGTTCGGGATTCTGGATGCAGCGTCACTTATGAGGTTGGCGCAGGATCGGGATAAGTTTGGTGTGATGATCGCCAACCTCTGCAATAAGAAGAAGAAGAAGTGGAGAATAGGTGGATTGCAAACCCCTCCCAACGCCACGTAGTGCGCTTCTTTGGAAGAGTAAAATGGACCCAAATCCTAATAGCTGGCGTCCCCTACGTGAACATGAAAAAAATACTAAATTCTAAATACTAACCATGTTTTTATTGCACAGTCGCTCACTTAAGTTAGGAGATCACGTGGCTTCATAACTGGAAGATGCTACGAAGTTTTTGTATGAGAATTACATTGCAGAGACATATCAAATACTTACCGCATGCGCGTCGACGTAAATTAAAATTTGCAAACTGTCAAAAAGTAAGGTTGATCGTGAGGAACTTTACTTTAATACCAAAATACGAGATGTTTTCGATGTATGATGATTTTAACGACTTCGAAAAATAGGTATTTGGTTATTTTTAATATTCCTTGAATCATGGTTGAATCACGATTCAATTGAACCCGCTTCAAAATCTTACTCCACGTTCAACTAAAATATTGTGTGTAAAAATATTTTAACCGCATTTCAGTTGAACTCGATTTTGAGCTCTATTTCATACGACAGCACCGAATTTAATTTGTTGTCATGACCACAGAACATTATGTGCGACACGGTAGGTACACTTGCTCCCCACTTGATAGTTCTGTCAAACTCAAGCTATTGCACTTTTTGACATTTGATATTTTTGTATGAATTTAACGTAAATCGTTAATTCTAATGGATTAAATCGCTTTTTATATGTTTTCTTCATATATAATATTAGGTGCTTACATATTATGAAATTGGCGTTTTGCTGGCAACTTTGATCACAAATATCTTCTCTTTGGTTAGGAATTCCAAATTCAAATTTATACAGCTATTTACTCATGTATTTGTCATAAAATCATAATTCATTTGTTTTTTCCTCAATTGTTTTTTGTACTTTCGTCACTCAGTTTACAAAATAGATAACTTGAAATATCGCGTTATTTACGAGTACGAGTTCCACCGTGGCACCAGTACTGCAGAAACGGCTCGAAGGATTAATGATGTGTATGGCGATGGTGCCGCAAAAGAAAACACAATGCGTTTTAGGTTCCAACGTTTTCATTCTGGAAATTTCGACCTGCATAACAAGCCCCGTGGACGGCCGGAGACCAAAGTTGATAATGAAGAGTTTAAGGCTATTGTGGTACGGGTCCATGGCAAACCACGTCAGAGTTAGCTGTAGGCTGCGGTGTTAGTGATAAAACTGTTTAAATCCACTTGAAGCAAATTGGGAAGGTGAAAAAGCTTGAAAGGTGGGTACCGCACGAATTGAGTGAAGCAAATCAACAAATGCGCGTTGACTGCTGCGTTGCATTACTCTGCGTTGATTTTAAATCGAATCATTACCTGTGATGAAAAGTGGATCCTGTACGATAATCAGAAGCGCTCATCGCAATGGCTGAACCCTGCCGAACCAGTCAAACCATGCCCCAAGCCAAAATTGACTCCAAAAAAGTTACTTGTGAGCGTTTGGTAGACTAGTGCTGGTGTCGTTCACTACAGCTTTCTTAAATCTGGCCAGACGATTACGGCTGATGTCTATTGTCAGCAACTGCAAACCATGATGGAAAAGCTAGCTGCTAAACAACCGAGGCTGGTTAATCGCTCTAGGCCACTGCTGCTTCATGCACAACACACACTGCACAACAGACGGCTACCAAATTAGAGGAGCTTCAATTGGAATATCTAAGACATCCACCGTACTCTCCGGACCTTGCCCATTTTATAGATTACCATTTTTTTCGAAATTTGGATAACTTCTTGCAAGGGAAAAGTCAACTCCGATGGGGCAGTCCAAACCGCCTTCAAAGATTTTATTGATTCCCGTCCGAATAGTTTTTTTAGTAAAGGGATCGATGAACTACCTATGAGATGGCAAAAGTGCATAGATAGCAATGGTACACACTTTGATTTAATAAATATATTATACTAGTGAACCCCCGGCAAACTTCGTGTTGCCTGTATAATTAAAAATGGTCCATAACCACCCGTCGATTCAGACCCTTCAGTACCTCCCGTCCCTTCAGTGCCTCCCGTCCCTTCAGTGCCTCCCGTCCCTTCAGTGCCTCCCGTCCCTTCAGTGCCTCCCGTCCCTTCAGTGCCTCCCGTCCCTTCAGTGCCTCCCGTCCCTTCAGTGCCTCCCGTCCCTTCAGTGCCTCCCGTCCCTTCAGTGCCTCCCGTCCCTTCAGTGCCTCCCGTCCCTTCAGTGCCTCCCGTCCCTTCAGTGCCTCCCGTCCCTTCAGTGCCTCCCGTCCCTTCAGTGCCTCCCGTCCCTTCAGTGCCTCCCGTCCCTTCAGTGCCTCCCGTCCCTTCAGTGCCTCCCGTCCCTTCAGTGCCTCCCGTCCCTTCAGTGCCTCCCGTCCCTTCAGGGCCTCCCGTCCCTTCAGTGCCTCCCGTCCCTTCTGTGCCTCCCGTCCCTTCAGTGCCTCCCGTCCCTTCAGTGCCTCCCGTCCCTTCAGTGCCTCCCGTCCCTTCAGTGCCTCCCGTCCCTTCAGTGCCTCCCGTCCCTTCAGTGCCTCCCGTCCCTTCAGTGCC
This sequence comes from Molanna angustata, assembly GCA_963576475.1. Lineage (NCBI taxonomy): Eukaryota > Metazoa > Arthropoda > Insecta > Trichoptera > Molannidae > Molanna > Molanna angustata. The sequence continues at coordinate 32,300,678 of OY754979.1, forward strand.
TCCCGTCCCTTCAGTGCCTCCCGTCCCTTCAGTGCCTCCCGTCCCTTCAGTGCCTCCCGTCCCTTCAGTGCCTCCCGTCCCTTCAGTGCCTCCCGTCCCTTCAGTGCCTCCCGTCCCTTCAGTGCCTCCCGTCCCTTCAGTGCCTCCCGTCCCTTCAGTGCCTCCCGTCCCTTCAGTGCCTCCCGTCCCTTCAGTGCCTCCCGTCCCTTCAGTGCCTCCCGTCCCTTCAGTGCCTCCCGTCCCTTCAGTGCCTCCCGTCCCTTCAGACCCTTCAGTACCACCCGTCCCGTCAGACCCACCAGTACCTCCCTTCCCTTCATCACCTCCCGTCCCTTCAGTAGGTTAAGAAAAAGTTTAATTCCCGACACAATACTGGGAAGACCTACGAAGAGATGAAAGGACAGTTGGACCTTCTTTTTCCAGGATTCTCCAACTTCATTGGTAAAATGAACAAATACACGATAAATAAGAAGAAGAAGAAAAAAGTTTGAATCCAGAAACCGTCCTGGAAAACCTGCGAAGAGATGGAAGGACAGTTGCATCTTATTCTTCCACAATACTCCACCTTCATAGGTAAAATGACCAAATACACAATGAAGAAGAAGAAGAAGAAAAAAGTAAAATCCGAAAAATGTCCTGGAAGACCTGCGAAGAGATGGAAGGACAGTTGAAGCTTCTTCTCCCAGAGTATTAGGTCATTTTACCTTCATAGGTAAAATGACCTAATACCTGAAGAAGAAGAAGAAGAAGATTTTTTTTTAATTCAAAAACCATCCCGAGCATACCCTCGACAATTCGCCAAAGTTTCATTGCAATCGGATGAACGGTTTCCAGGATAGTCCACTTTCATAGGTAAAATGACCCAATACTCGATGAAGAAGAAGAAGAAGAAAAAAAATTTAATCCAGAAACCATCCCGGGCATACGCTCGACAATTCACCAAAGTTTCATTGCAATCGGATGAACGGTTCCCAGGATAGTCCACTTCATAGGTAAAATGACCTAATACCCGATGAAGAAGAAGAAGAAGAATTTTTTTTAATCCAGAAACTATCCCGGGCATACGCTCGACAATTCATCAAAGTTTCATTGCAATCGGATGAACGGTTCCCAGGATAATCCACCTTCATAGGTAAAATGAAGGTGGATGAAGAAGAAGAAGAAGAAGAAATTTTTTGATCCAGAAACCATCCCTGGTATACTCTCGACAATTCACCAAAGTTTCATTGCAATTGGATGAACGGTTTAGGAGCGCATTCAACACATACATAGATACATACAAACATTCAAATTTATAATATAGACTAGTGAACCCCCGGCAAACTTCGTATTGCCTGTATAATTAAAAATCGTCCTCCATAACCACCCGTCGCTTCAGACTCTTCAATACCTCCCATCCCTTTAGTACTTCCCGTCCCTCCAGTTACTCCCGTCCCCTCAGTTACTCCCGTCCCTTCAGATACTCCCGTCCCTTCAGTTACTCCCGTCCCTTCAGTTACTCTCGTCCCTTCAGTTACTCCCGTCCCTTCAGTTACTCCCGTCCCTTCAGTTACTCCCGTCCCTTCAGTTACTCCCGTCCCTTCAGTTACTCCCGTCCCTTCAGTTACTCCCGTCCCTTCAGTTACTCCCGTCCCTTCAGTTACTCCCGTCCCTTCAGTTACTCCCGTCCCTTCAGTTACTCCCGTCCCTTCAGTTACTCCCGTCCCTTCAGTTACTCCCGTCCCTTCAGTTACTCCCGTCCCTTCAGTTACTCCCGTCCCTTCATTTACTCCCGTCCCTTCAGTTACTCCCGTCCCTTCTGTTACTCCGGTCCCTTCAGTTACTCCCGTCCCTTCAGTTACTCCCGTCCCTTCAGTTACTCCCGTCCCTTCAGTTACTCCCGTCCCTTCAGTTACTCCCGTCCCTTCAGTTACCCCGTCCCTTCTGTTACTCCCGTCCCTTCAGTTACCCCCTGTCCCTTCTGTTACTCCCGTCCCTTCTGTTACTCCCGTCCCTTCAGTTACTCCCGTCCCTTCAGTTACTCCCGTCCCTTCAGTTACTCCCGTCCCTTCAGTTACTCCCGTCCCTTCAGTTACTCCCGTCCCTTCAGTTACTCCCGTCCCTTCAGTTACTCCCGTCCCTTCAGTTACTCCCGTCCCTTCAGTTACTCCCGTCCCTTCAGTTACTCCCGTCCCTTCAGTTACTCCCGTCCCTTCAGTTACTCCCGTCCCTTCAGTTACTCCCGTCCCTTCAGTTACTCCCGTCCCTTCAGTTACTCCCGTCCCTTCAGTTACTCCCGTCCCTTCAGTTACTCCCGTCCCTTCAGTTACTCCCGTCCCTTCAGTTACCCCCTGTCCCGTCAGGTCCACCAGTACCTCCCTTCCCTTCATTACCTCTCGTCCCTTAAGTAGGTGAAGAAAAAGTTTAATTCCCGAGACAATACTGGGAAGACCTACGAAGAGACAGTTGGACCTTCTTTATCCAGGATTCTCCGATTTCATAGGTAAAATGAACAAATACACGATAAAGAAGAAGAAGAAGAAAAAAGTTTTAATCCAGAAACCGTTCTGGAAGACCTGCGAAGAGATGGAAGGACAGTTGCATCTTATTCTCCCAGGATACTCCACCTTCATAGGTAAAATGACCAAATACACGATGAAGAAGAAGAAGAAGAAAAAAGTTTAAATCCAGAAACTGTCCTGGAAGACCTGCGAAAAGATGGAAGGACAGTTGGAGCTTCTTCTCCCAGAGTATAAGGTCATTTTACCTTCATAGGTAAAATGACATAATACCCGATGAAGAAGAAGAAGAAAAAAATTTTAATCCAGAAACCATCCCGGTCATATGCTCGACAATTCACCAAAGTTTCATTGTAATCGGATGAACGGTTCCCAGGATAGTCCACCTTCATAGGTAAAATGACCTGATACCCGATTAAGAAGAAAAAGAAGAATTTTTTTTTAATCCAGAAACCATCCCGGTCATACACTCGACAATTCATCAAAGTTTCATTGTAATCGGATAAATGGTTCTCAGGATAGTCCACCTTCATAGGTAAAATGACCTAATACTCGATGAAGAAGAAGAAGAAGTTAAAATTTTTTGATCCAGAAACCATCCCTGGTATACTCTCGACAGTTCACCAAAGTTTCATCGCAATCGGATGAGCGGTTTAGGAGCGCATTCAACACATACATAGATACAAACATTCAAATTTATAATATAGATTAACAAAAATCGACAGTATGTTGCTCCCATACAAACGCCAATTTCATTTATCATATTTTGCTAAAAAAAACTCATCGAAATTATTTTTAAACGGATTATAACCGCTTCAAAAATATGTAATTGAACCAGTGTTAAACTCCCCCCGTCCCCGGTTCAATACGACATTTGAGTTAAACCACGGTTCAACTCTTGATCCATTAAACACATCTTGAACACATCACTCCACTATTGAGAGACCTGCACTGGCTACGTGTTCCGGAGCGTATTTTGTTCAAAGACTGTTGGATGGTGCATAAAGCGTTAAATGGAAAGGCACCATCATACATAACGGAGCTATGTATACCACAGCAGATGACAAACCGGAGGACAAGGCTTCGATCTGCAGCAACTGCCGCTGGACGTTTATCTGAGAAAAACCGGTGTCACTTCACTAAATTTGGTGAACGTGCTTTTGCTGTAAGGGCACCGACTCAGTGGAACAATCTGCCACCAACCATCAGAGTAATTAATTGTGAATTTAGTTTTAAAAAACATTTAAAAACTCATATGTTTAAAAAAACTTATAGTGTTAAATTCCTAGTTGTAATTGTAAAGCGCCCTTGAGGTGGACACACAAAAACGGCGCTATATAAGTAAGCCAGTTTTATTATTATTATGTTCATAAATAATAAAAGTGATTAATTTGCGTTCAACCGTAGTTCAATATTCAGTATTATTAAATGTGGTTCAATATTTGAACCACATTTAATAATACTGAACGTGTTTCTAGCATAGAAAATAAAAATAACTGCGTGCATGAGGAACAATTTTAAATATTTTTCCTGCTGGGAATCAAAACGACCAGGAAGTTTTTTCGTATATATGTAAATGGGTAAAATAAAATGTTTGGAATCTATGAAGCAAAAGTGTTCAGAAAGTGATACGATGAATCCCAAATTATTAGGCAAATACGATTCAACCTGGGAAAATTATGTTGTTTATAATGTTATTATTAGATTGTTTAAAATACGGCTTTAAATTTTCTTTACAATACAAACAAACGAATGAAACAAATAAATTTCAGATGAAATCATTGTGTTGGTAGCACTTATACAATTCTCCGTGTTTCGGTAAGACACCATACCAACTTGACAGACAATAAAATGCAAATAAAAGATTATCTTTAGTGCGAAAGCAAACGGTTGGATCGTACATAACTGTTTTTTTTTGTCATTGCGAAAACTGTGAGTGTGATTTTTTTTTCGCCCCTAATCTCGTCTGAAATTTTTAATAATATCATTAAAGAAGACGCTATCTCAGGTTTTTATTTAAATTTGGGTAATTTGTGACACGTTTTAAGGATTCATCCGTTTTGTGTATCCACCCAGCGCAGCGCGGCTATTCATGAATTGTCTATCAGGACCTGCATCATCATACAATATGCCCCTTATTATAAATAGTAAAAAACTTTTACTTTAACCAAAAGTATGTCTTTGTTCATTAATCAAACTTTTGAACGGACAAGCATTGATAAGTAAGTCAATCAATCAACTTTTGACATTCAATATAAGTGTGAACAAAAAACAAATTAAAAATGAACTATTTGTACATACCTACTTTTGAAATTTTACTATATTTTTCCATATATCTCGAAAATCATAAAAGCCTAGAACGCTAAAAATATGTATAAAAATAGACAAAATAAATGAAACTTGATTGTTTCAAAACTTTTTTTTGTTAATACAAAACATTTGAGTTCATTTCCCTATATTTGCATATTTATAACACCTTAAATATATAAATTCATTTTCTTTAAAAAATATACTCAATACCTACATCTCAAAACATTTTTTGTAAAAATTGTTTCATACAATTTGTATGGCAGTATACACAATATCTACGTGGACTCTCAATAATTATATAATCTTCATACGTACATGCATACCATCAAGCTGTTTAGATATTCGGGATAGGAAAAAAGGACAAACCTCCACACTATACTACCCTGACATCATCATCATCATCATCATCATTGGCGCTACAGCCCACTGTGAGCCTTGGCCTCCTCCAGAATTTTTCGCCATTTAGATCGGTCCATCGCCTGCACTCTCCAGTTTGTAACGCCAATCCTCTGACTACCCTGACATATCTTAACATAATTTGAGGGTTTATGGATTGGTACGTAATTCTTTAACTATACATACTATCGCCATCGACAGTTAGATTTCATGCATCTAGTTATATTTGGTTCACGTTCTACGAAGCAAAAAGTTTAGGCTACTCCAACTTATTATGAATTTATATATTAATTAATTTATTTGTTTTTATTTTTATATATTTATTTATTTGCATATTAATTATTTATTTATTTATTTATTTATTTATTTATTTATTTATTTATATACTTTTTTTTATTTATTTATTTATATATTTATTTATTTATTTATTTATTTATTTATTTATTTATTAATTTATTTATTTATTTATTTAATTATTTATTTACTTATTTATTTATTTATTTATTTATTTATTTATTTATTTATTTATTTATTTATTTATTTATTTATTTATTTATTTATTTATTTATTTATTTATTTATTTATTTATTTATTTATTTATTTATTTTTTTATTTTATATGTTTTGTTTTTCGATATTTCTTCTAAGTTTGATTCAAATTATTTTTAAAAACCATTGCAAAAATGATCAATAATAGGTACTGGGTACCTTCCAACCCCAAATATTCTGTATTCAATTTTTGATTCATAACAAAATTACAATATAAAATAGTCCACTTTCATACAATGACCTAATTACACGATGAAGAAGATGTTGGTTTTTCCGATATTTTTAATGGTTATTCTGATATACAATTGGTCCAGCCGTTCTTGAGTAACTAACCCGACATTGTTTTATTTTTATAGATAAACATATTTAGTTATTTTATCACTAATTAATTACTGTTTTTTTTAATTTATTTATACGGCACTAAGAAGAATTAATTCAGTCGCCAGTCTCAAATTTGTTTCTAGTTGATGGAACCACACCTCCCCATTGTAAACATTATACAAATGATTATTTACCACAAGTAAACACTGTGGCGTTTTCTTTGAGTAACGTCGTATGCACATGCATTGAATAACTTGACCTAGGGCCGGCTCTGTCGCTCAACTGATGAAGCAAACAGTGATAAATCATTTTAGTGTGGACAACAGAGGCAACAATACAACAAGAGAAAAAGCTTAAAAATAAAAAAAAAAACAAAATGGCCGTTTGGAATGTACATCGGTCATTAGTTAATTGGTGCTGTATCATCATAAAATGTCCTCCGTTAGTTATAGAATGATATACTTTAAAATGTTTGTACATGGAGTTAAAAGCTTTACAAAGAATAAATTGCTTAATTCACCAAACATATATTACTCTCTTCCATTTTTGTTTTGTCACTACATCAAAACACTTTTAATATTATGACAACAAATGTTTTTTTTTTCAATACACAAATAATATGTCTACCATCTGGCAGTGGCGTGTCTAGAATCTTTGAACTACGCAAACCCTTAAAACAATTGGCAAATGACATTTTTTTACGGTGCCACTATTTTCACGACCGGAATTGGAGGGTAAAGCGTTTTTCCCGCCAAAAAGTGTCTATTTACACGACAAATTTTCTGACGTCGTCTATGTTTTTAGGTCATTTATAACCATAGAAAGCGCAGATAAATCAAAATACAAAAATATTTACCTTTGTCATTTTTTCAATGGTCATAAATGCATCATGGAAACCAACTTGAACAAAAAATGAATAATAATATCATCTTATTACATTTACTTAATTTTATAAACCATTTTTTCATCGAGATAACAAAGAATAAACAAAGTTAAATATTTTTATAACTTGATTTATCTGCGTTTTCTGTGGTTATTTTTGGTTTTCGTCTATGGTTGAGTCGTGTAAATAGTCGTAGCCTTTTTTTTAACAAGTTAATCGTTAACAGTGACCGCGAATAATGTTTTTCAATCGCTTGCCAAAATAATATTAAAATTGTGTGGACCCAAGAAGGATCTTATTTTCGCTTCAATTTTGTTCGATATTGTAATAATAGTTTTAAAAGTTTCAATAAAATAATAAGAAATAAAATATTGATTCTTTAATTATGTAGTTAAATATTCATTTTTTCTTAAGGTGACTCTTTTACTAACTTGCTCCCCTAGACAACGCGTCATTTAGCTCAAGAAAAGAAACGAGAAAAAATAACTCTATGTATGGAAGTGACAGTTGCCAGTCACGTGACAACTGTCACTTCCATACATTGAATTATCTTTTCTTGTTTCCTTTCTTGAGCTAAATGACACGTTGTCTAGACACCCTGTGATTATTGTATATATTTATTTTTTTACATTGTATACATAGGCAAACCAAGTTTCTCGGCTTCTATAAGCAGTTGCATCTGGACAAAAAATACAAAAAAAGGTTTGACAACAGTAATAAAATTATGAAATAAAACATTTAAAACTAAGTAAAGGAGTGAATTATATTTTAAGAAATTTGATGAAATAATTCAGGTCGGCCTTCGTAGCTCAGTTGGTTAAATATCTAAATATTCCCGGTTAAGACAGTTTAAATAGTGTTTTTAGTCTGGATGTGAAAATCTCCAGAATGTGGCAGTTGCATCTGGACAAAAAATTCTATTATTGGATGCATGTTTAATTGAGATTAAACATAATACCTGTTTTTTGTTGAATAAGTAATTTAGGCCAACATATTATATATATATATTTTATTTTATTCCAGGATTACAACGACGACATAAGACAGGAACAAATGTGGGAAATGCAGATTCTTTCCACTCAGAGACAACACATGACTCCCCCCGACTCCTCTCAGAGCGGCAGCGAGGAGACCCTCCCGCTCCTTCCTCAGGCGGTCGAGCACAGACAGCAGAACCATCAGCCGATCCAGATGAACAGCCAGGCGATCCCCTCCAACCACCAGGTGGTGGTGTCAACGAACCACCAGAGCATACAGACCAATCACCAGGCGATACAGACAAACCACCAGCCTGTTCAGCAGGTCCAGCAGCATCCGGTGACTAACGGCCACGACACAGCGTCCGTTATAGCCAAGATTGAAGACGCCGTGCACCATCAGGCCATGGTTGTCAACCAACAGCAACAACAGGTATCATAATTTAGTTTACACCGCTATGTTTGTCTTCTTTGATATCAATCTTGTGGATTGGTTGTCAGCAAAGCGATGCATCTCTTCCTCTACTCCGCTAGTTTTTCAGCGACTCTCTTCAACTCAAGGAGGTCAACTTTATGTCCTCGTACACCTTTTTTAGATACTCCCGGCGGGGACGTCCTCTGGCAGTCATTCCCTCAACCAATCTCTCCAAGATGATTTGTAGAAAGTTCTCGTGTCGCAACACGTGACCAATACAATTTGCACGCCTTTTTGATATGGCTTTTAAAAACATGTGCCTGGTTTCTTCAATTTTGCTGAGAACCTCATCATTTGTATGATCCTTGCAAGATTTGTCGAGTATTTGTCGGTAGGTCCACATCTCGATGACATCCAATCTTTTACGGTCTCTTTCACCTATGAACCATGTCTCACAACTATACAGCGAAATCCTCCATACACACTTAACATGTCTTTACAAGATCTATTCCTATTAAAGTCCATATTGTTGGACTCGAAGATCTTGGATATTTTATATACAGAGCAAAAAGTAGTCATAGAAAAATCAAACATGAATAGAAAGAAAAGACAAAGCAGTAATTTTAATAAAAAAATATATTTATCTTCATAATTTGTTTACATCACTATGTGTACATATTTTGTGTTTAACCAGTTTCAAAGCTAATCCGCTCCTTTGTTCAAATTTATACTTAGACTAAGTATCAAGTACCTATTATCCACTCACTCTTTAAACCAAAACTAGTTCAATTAGGTAGGAGAGGTGTTATATATGGCATATTATTTTATTAGCTCCATAGATTAATCTAAGTTCGCATTGGTGCGAGGTTGGTTTCTTAACTTGATGGTAATTTTTGACGAGCAGCCGTAACGGGGATGAACAGAACCTATAAAGTTCCAATAGAGTGACGTAGAAGACCCTCTAATGTCCAATTGCATATTGCATAAAACTGTATATTCCTGTTTACAAGATACAATTTATTGTTGCATAAAGAATGGAATACTCAGAGTAAAGAGATAGAGAGAAAGTGAGTGGAGCCATTTAGTAGGTTAATAAAGACTTGGAAATAAATTCACTTTAAAACATCTATTCTTTAAAAAGCTTCCTTGAATTGAATAGGTGTATCTACATAAAAAGGTACCTACATGCCATGGGGAGCTACCGTTGCTCTAAAATCCCATGTTGTTCATTTCATGTTACAAAATGGATTTCATGACGAGAATAAACGTGGCATTTTGATTCTACCCGGCTCTGATCTATCCAGGATACAGATGTGAAACGTTGGTCATCCATATCTATATCGCGGTCAGAAAAACATCAGAGAATAATAAATTATTGAAACTAGTGATAGCGCTGAGGTCAAAATTCGTACGAAATTCATTAAATTTTCAAGTCATTGAACCTGGATCTATCATAAAAAAACATCATATTTTCATAAAGAGATACAGTATTATTTTCTTTTCAAGTTTTCTATTCTATATTGCAAAGTGTAAGTACCATTTATATTGTTCCACAGTAGATTATGTACTTTCTTTAACATGTCCTGTATTTGAATCTCAATCAACTGCGTTTGCCATTGTCTGTTTATTTCTTTTTATTTCGAATCCCGAGAACAAAACCTTCTTCAGAGTCAAAAAATGGAGATTATTGCAACGGTTAACCTCTCCACCACAAAAGTTAGTATTTTGCAATTGCACTTTTTCATTTATCAAAAGTTAATAATGACTAAAACCATTTTAATGAAGGATATTTATATCGAAAACATTACATATATTGACAGTAAAAATCAAACTTTATTTTCCATAACGTGGGTACATTTTAAAAGTTTTAACAGATAAAAGCTTACTAAAGATAGCGTTACAAAAAGGTTTCTTCGGCATTTCATAGATGGTAATGGTGTTTTTTTTTTGCTTATTTTCAAACGAACAGATCTTCATGATTAAAATCTATAACTTTCGAAAATTGGATTAATAGGGAACTATCTATTGAGAAATTGGTTTATTAGTAAACAATGAAAGCAACAGTCTTTATAAATGAGGTGACAGCGTTCTCGCACAAATGTCACCCCTGAACTGCACCAGAAATATTATTTCATTTTTGGCTTGTTTACCTACATTAAGTTTTACGTTGTGTCCTTAGATATTCATGTATGACCAATGTTGGTTCTCATTCAATTTCGATCAAAGTTTTTCCATCACTTTTCAAGATCCAGAATATTCTCAAATAACTGGATTTCTCCTATCACTCGTCTTCTTGAGGATACATACATACATCGACAGCATTGAGTTACAAACACGAACATCATCCAATCTACTGCACTCATGTATCCTATCTACATACATATGTAACTTTATCGTAGATCCACTCAACAAAGTACACACATCTCTCTGCTGAATATTGTAAGAAATTAAAGGTGCACTCCTGTAATGGATTGTAAATACTGAATTTAAATTGCATACCTTCAAACTTGATGCAGGGTTGAGTGCATGGTGGGGGCCGACCGAGAAAATATTGACACGTCCATGTGTACAATGTTGCGAACAGAGAAAACATCAGAAGTTGGAATAGCATTTGAACATTTTAGATCAAGTAACAGCGAATGCCAGATTTAAGCCATAATTTATTTGCCAGACTTACATACGTCGTAGCTAAAGGCTGATTTTTTCTGTGACAGCAGGTATCAACAATTGGATAATATGAACTCTGAGTAGTGGTAGTTTACGGAGATAATACCAAGTTTGAAAGTCATTAAACCTGATCTATGATATAAAAAATCATGTATTCATCAAAGGGTGCATTTGTTTGACGTATTGGAAATCAATTTTATAAATTATATTATTGTTTATGTAGGTACTATTAATATTGTTTCGTGCAGTTCACTGTTTTTCAATTATGGAATAAATATGTAGCATCAAATAATATATCTTGTCAGTCTTTCATAGTTCTACTGTAATTTTTACATGTTTTCATCGCACAAGATGACATTTCGACTACGAATATACGTCTAAACACTACAACATCTTGTGTTACTTTTTGTTTACCAAATTTAAAGTCTAGATAAGTATCTATTATTTGTCTATGTCATTGTTCTTTATCTATAGGTATAGTCAACACCGCCAACGTCAAAAAAATTTAAAGTACAAGTCATATCACAATTTGTTCATAAAAGACTGACTTAGTAATCCCTTTTCCAAGAAGGGCCTTTGAAATGCTCACTCTGTGGTTTGCCAAATATGGTCACTGCCATCTACATAATGGGCCTAATAATCTATGTATGTAATATGTCTGCAAAGGAAGTCAAAAATAGCAGGAAACTACAACCGCGTGGTACATAATATATGAATGCCCAATGTTGACAAAACCCAAACAGTTACCTAATATTTACATACTGTCCATTGTCCATCAACACTGGGGTCAATCTAGTCGACAAGATGCTGTGCTGCATACATGGATCTAATCTGCTGTTCAGTTCATTAATGGTAACAGTGCAAGTTTATTTACATTATAGGTATATACATATACTGTGTAGGCTTAAGCCCACACAGAAAAGAATTGATAATTTTAATGCCTAGCGTGATCTTCGGCGGCGAAATGGAGGATTCAACGATCTCCGGTTTCAAAGCGATTAAATGCAGCTCTGACACTCTGATTTCATGGAGAAGCAAATACACAACTATGGCAATTGGTAAATCAAGGAAAGATACAAAGGACATACCTCGTTTTAGTGCACTCTCCGTTGATCCCACAAGTATATCACTGTTAAATTAAAGTTCAAAAAAACACTCGTTACGGCCGTACGGCGCTTATTCGGTTTTCACTACTGGCGGCTGTCATTAACGTTACCGTCGGCTAGTCGCTGCATACTGGATGGGTTGAATTTATGTGTCGATTTGTGCGTGGTCTTATTGTTGCAACGGGGTAATTAGGTAGGTTTTAGATTAATGGATGTTGCTAGGGAAAAAATATAGGAAATGTCGGGAAGGTATGAATTGAAGGATTACCAAGCCGCAACATATACACACCACGTAAATAACGTTATTTAAATCATTTTAACTATCACAAGTAACGTTTTGAATTGTCACAAATAACTATCGCAAATAACTTTGTGAATTATCGCAAATAACTTAGATATTTCACACCTGAGCTAAAGGTCCCGCGTTAAATTCCCGGCGGAGACACAGTTTTTAATTGTGTTTTCAATCTGGATCTGTGAGACGATTAACAAACACAAATCTCCGAACGTGGCAACTTGTTATTGGGTGCATATTATATTAATATTTGACATAGTACCTGTTAGTTGTCCGAGAAGAAATCAATGATCGCAAATAACTGTTATAAATCATCGCAAATAACTTTTTTAAACTATGGCAAATTACTCCTCAAACATGATGGTACCTCTAATCATTCAAAACTGTGCGGCAAGTTGAGTTCTGAAACATATTAATGAGCTTTTTATCCATTGAGAATATAAAAATAATAAAAAATCTTATCGACTGAAGAATTCTAATTTATTTATTTATTTAATATTGCTTCTCGGGCAACTAACAGGTACTATGTCAAATATTAATTAACACGCACCCAATAACAAGTTGCCACATTCTAGAGACTTGCGATATTAATCGTCTCACAGATCCAGACTGAAAACATAATTAAAAACTGTGTCTCCACCGGGAGTCGAACCCGAGACCTTTGGCTCAGCAGTCAGATATCTAACCAACTGAGCCACGAAGGCCGACAACCAATAGACAAATTCTTTAATTCTAGCTTTTGTTTTACAAAACAATGTATGTATTGTGTTAAATAGCCTTTAGCCGTTTATTACACAAAATTATCAGTACTCAGCTCATTTGTTGATATTTTTATTAGAAAATTTATAACAGATAAAATGTCAATTTTAATCAGAACTTCTTGCATGTACATAACATGTATACTTATGGACGTAATATTATATCTAGAGTGAAATTGTCTGTTGCAAGAGTACAATACAAGGCATGGTTGGTTGGGTGTTGTTAGAAACACAATGACAGTAATTAACCGTGGAAAGTTTAACTAAGCCGACCACATTTACGTTGCGGCCCATGCGATCACTTCCCCTGCCTCTAGCGGCTTTTAGACAATACATAAGTGACTCACAATATTTTGAAAACAATTTTTATTCGATAATTAATTTTCTATAAAATTATAATTATACACTCTTAATATAACTAATAAGTACATAAATAAAATAGGTATTGATGCCTAGGAAGTGTATAGATGCAGGTCATGAAGCAATCTCTTCCAACCATCCCATTCAATGCAAAGCCGTTACTAAAATCGGTGCAATATGTACCTACCTACTTTTTCATACCAACTTCAAAACAAAGATTAAATAAATTTGACCATTAAATTAAGTCTTGCAATAAATACTAGTGATCGCGCAGGGATCGGCATTTTATAAATTAATGAAACTTTAAATAGTTATTGGACCAGGGGGGCAAGTCTGGTTCGACCGGCGAAATCAAAACCGTAGTGATTACCCATATCATGGATATAATTATTATTTGGAGTTCTATAATATCTTTAGATGTCACTATCACTAGGGTTTTTTATCTTAGATTTCGCCGGTCGGACCAGACTTGCCCCCTGATCTATGATAAAAAAAATATGTATTCATCTGACTATGACGGTTAGGGTGTTGTGGTATATACATGTTTCTATGTGATATACTGTAAACTTCAATCTCCACTAATTTACATGTCATACTCTTGGTAATGTCCTATTGAGATGTGATAGCTATTTCGTCTAATTATGACATCATTATTGATTGGTCAGTATCTACAACAGAATATTTAAACAATGATATTGGCCAATTAAAATACTGTAATCTCCGCCTTCCACTTATATTATGACCTTCGACCTTCGTGACTCAGTTGGTTGAATATCTTACTGCTGAGCCAAAGGTCCCGGATTCGTTTCTGGTGGAGACATAGTTTTTAATTGTTTTCAGTCTAGATCTGGATATCGTAAGTCTCCAGAATGTGGCAACTTCTTATTGGATGCGTGTTAAATTAATATTTGACATAGCACCTGTTTGTTGCCCGAGAAGTTATATAAAAATAAAATAAAAATATAAGAATATACCGCAGAAGAAACCCTAACTGTCATGGCCTTGACAATGTCCATATAAGATGACATAGCTATAGGCGTAACAAAATATAAATACATTGTAGAATCAAAAACGTAGGTATTGTTTTTATTTTAATTAAACTAATATCTTTAATAAGACCAGCTTTAGACTGATGTAGAGATAATTTGGCAGGCCCCTTAACAATATAGGTACTTATGTATTTAGTTAGTATCTGAGTGTAATGGTTGACTTTCCCAGGATAAATGTACGTTTACCTACATTATACCTATGTATACCTTAATGTCACATTACAAGTTGCAGGGATATCCAACTTCTGTAAACACATTACATTATTGTACTACTATTTACATTCTCCATAACTCTACATTCTCTGTTGAGGTACAGTCAGACGCTATAGCAAACGACCATTATATTTGTTTGACATAGACTTTGCAATATGCCTTATAGAAGTATACTTTTGGCACTCACACAAGCATAGAAAATATGTCATAAATCGCCGAAGTCAAAGCATGTGGCGTCCCACTCAGAGACTACATCGTGTTTATTCTATGATCATATATTTTTTCTATAGCGCTACTGTTTTGTCATTGTCACATACACATTGTTCCCGCGTGATTACTCTGTACTCTGTTGTGTTTGACGTTTGTTGTTGCACAGGAAAAAGATTTTAATAATGAAAAAAAGAGAATATGGCAAATATAAATCTTCTCAACTCAGCCGGACAAAGTTTGTGTATACATAGGGATCTAGCCTTCCTATCAAGTCACGCAACGGTAGTTTGCGTTTCCTTTTATTCTTAGTTTTCTGAGCATTTTCTTGTCCCTTAGCAACTCAATATGAAGCAATAACTACAGCCAATTGCGCTATTCCAGAAATTTTATATGAAATTCCATAACACGACATTGATACCGAATTATCAGAATATCAGGAATCAACTACATAGGAAAATATAGGTCCAACACGTTGGAAATATTTTTTTCTACGACATACATATTCTATGGCACTGTATGCGAATGTTCACTCACACGGGTTCCAAAGTATCACCATTGTTCTATGACAACAGTGATAAACGAGTGGGTTGTGGCCAACTCTAAACTCCTCCCTAACAAGTCATTTTATAAAGTATTCAAATTTTGTATAGAAAATTTTCAGCATTTTCATGAAATGAGTTTGTTAAATTATTTTTTATTTAAATATTTTATTATGAAAACTTGATAACTCTTCAATGCCATTTTATGTAAGTGGTGTGCTTTTTTACCAATTTGAAAATAAAAATTTCAAATTTTAAGTTTCCTGAGTTTGGGGTCACTTTGAAATATTTGACAGTTAAAAAAATTGAGAAGCACCATTCATATATCGTTCAAAATCTAATGGGGTCTAAGCGAGTATTAGATATATACATTTGCAAAATTTGAATAGAATCGAATGAGTACTTTAGTCTATAATCGATAAAGTAAAAATGAACACGCCGTACATAGCACACTGCACATAGCACACTGCACATAGCACACTGCACACAGCATATAGCACACACACACACAGATACATTGTGATGAAACTTTCAGAAAACAATCTCAGCATGATACTAGTGGATAATCTGCAATAAAAAAAATACCCTTAAAAATTGCGAAATCATAACTCCCCACTATATCCCCTTGGGTTATTGAGGAGTAAAAATATGTTGCTAGTGTTGACTAACGTAGTGCCATAGCCCTAGTCACACGCTATGACCATAGAAAACCGCCATATATATGGCCATTTTGAGCATCTGACTCTACCTTTACATTGCACAATTTACTAACTCGTTCTAGAACTTTACATATACACGTTTTATACCATAGTTTGACTTTCCCTATTTCAATATTCATCCTTATACTTATTAGGAAATTTGACCAAAATGTAAAATATTTATACTTATTAGACATCAAACCCAGTAACTATGTATGTATATAATAAAAAATTAAACATATACTTAGAAGTATGAACTTGTAGGTATTTTTGAAATAGGTCAATAGAGATGGAAAAAGAGAGATTGTGGATGGAAGAGAAAATTTAATTGAAGATTGTGGATATAAAATTCATTTAATAAAACATTATTTCAATCTTGGATCAAATCTCCTTCATTACCTACTGTACCTACATAAAAATCTATGCATATAGGTACTCAATAATCTAAGAGATATTGTTTTTTTCAATTCAACAGATGTCCAGTCACGGAGTTGTAGTGGCAGGTGCACCTCACACACATATATTAACGCAAAACGGAGCACAAGCACATCTTATTGGTAAGTTACACCTATGCAAATACAAGAGATATACAAACAAATATATTTTGTAATACATATTTGTAGTTTGGTAGTAAAAAAGTGAATGTTTTATCACCAAGTATCTATTACAGAAGAAAGAATTGCTCTCGAAACTGCAATAGGATTATATTTCGTAAAAAACTACAAAGAATTAAACAAGATTTGAAAGACTGAACCTCCGTTAAAGCTTATAAGAACTTTTTTTCCAATAAGGTGTTGACACTGCCATGGCTTATTCTGTTCCGGTTTGGGTATTTTTTAGTTTGTAGAGTAACATTAGTGCTACAAAATAGATGTATAATATGATTTTGTTGTTTAGGTGGTCCTGGAGATGCGGTGGTAGGAGGTGGTTTACATCCAGCCTTGAGGGGACTGAAGCCATCTGCTCTTCATGCAGTTCCAGCTGGTAACTTATTATTATCTTTATCTATTTTATTTTTTGATGCGAATTATGCTTTTACAAAAGATTTATTGCAGGTCACGTCTAGCTTTGATGCTTGATGTTTCAGGGCAATAATAATGAATCATAGTTATCTCGATAGATGACATAAAAAATAAGTTTCATTGTCATTTAAAATTTTTATGTAACATCAATTGGTCAAGAACAATGATTGAATGATAAGTGCGAGAAGAATTGTTGGAGCGCAGATATACAGCCAATAATCTTAATAAACGTATGAAAGAAATGGCTGATATAGTTGTCGCCAAATATCTTGAACCATTTTGCCGAGAAGGGGGACGATTTACACGTATACCAACGTATCAAAAAGACATAAATTTGAGCTCTGCGCATCCGGAAGTCTGGTTTAAGATATTTGGCGAAAACTATACTTCAAATCAAACTATTACGGCTAAACTTGTTGATGAACAAAACAATATAATTATTGACAAGGAAGATCAAGCAAAATAAATAATGGAATTCATACATGTTAAAATTATTTTTTTGACAACAGAACAGCGTAGAGATGAAGGTACCCAGTTGTATAATACTTGAGCTGGAAAGCTACTGGTCCTGCTTTACTAGAAGGTTCTGTATTAAAATACCTTAACTCAAATAGCATTTATCTTTTGCTCCAATAATTTAATAACATCTACAGTACAGGACAAACACCAACAGAATGGTTGAAGTCTGAATTTATTACCCTTCAGTAAAAACAGGTGCCCCATTTTAAATACTTGAGATGCTGGTTGAATGATTAGTATAACCCATATTCCGAAATAAAGGGGCGAGATCCAACCTCTACAAAATACAAAAACTGCTGTGTATCCGAGATCTAACGCTAAATACAATATGGAAAGCTGTTAAAGCATACGTGTTGCCAGTTCTGTTGTTTGGAGTGGAAGGTTGGACTCTAAAGAAGAATTCTTAATATGATAGAGAAAGAGAGAGAGTTGATGAACACTGTCAAAAAACAAAAAGCCGCATATTTTGGCTACATATTCCGTGGTGAAAGATATACCCTTCTTCGACTTGTCGTGGAGTGAAAGATAGAGGTAAAATGGAGTTTGGGGAGTAAAACTAATTAGGTTGACGCAGGATCGAGATGAGTTTGTTGTGATGTTCGCCAACCTCCATTAGGAGCGGCACAAGAAGATGATGAAAAATTGGTCAAATAATGATCTTCTAAATTCAAGGGTTCAAGATTGTGATACTTGAGAGATAAATGGTAGTTATCGAAGCGTAAATAATAAAGTAATATTTGTTTCTTTTTTGAAATACCTAGTAGCTATTTGGAAGCTATCGATTAGAATGACTTTAGTGTGTTGCATATAAATGCAATGATTGTCTGGCGTAATATAATCCTACAGATATAGTTAAACCGAGAATATGTTATCACTGGGATATGGTATAGCATGTAGAGATGGGTAATGGGTATACCTACAAATCTGTCCAATGGGAACTAATTGTAATACAAAACTGGGGTTCTCATTAGGATCATGTAATTGGATTATCTAAAACCCATCTACGTATTTCTCTTTGTACCTATCATAGCAAAGGGATATTTTGTCCACACTATTGTTGACTTTGTTTAAGTTAGTAATATAAATTTTTGATGTATGTATGTAGGTACCTACTTTCAATTATAAAATTTCAATTACACACAGGCCTCGCAGTAGTGAGATCCTTACATATATATTTTATTTTTCATATTATGTACGCACATGCCATCACAACATATCCCTCATGGGGCAGGCAGAGAGAACTGAATGCGACATTTTTTTCTAACTTCACAAATTCACTTTGAAGTCAGTATATTATTACTTACAAACGTGTTTGTTAAACCAAACTTCTTTTTTCCAAATAAGTGTTTATTTCCACAAGGCACAAAGATCTGCCCATTACGGATCTATATCAACATTCTTTACAACTTCTAGTCCACTTTCAACATCTAACCAATACACACCCCTTTTTCCCCACGTGTTTATTGTACAATTTCATTTGCTTGTTCGAAATTGAGTCGAAAATCCAACCCCGTCTTACCAGGGGCGGATCGGACTCCAGTCGAAGATAAATATATAAAGGGATTATTTGGAGTGACCAGGGACGGTTCGGGGAACTAATTTTCTAGGTTCCAGTTTTAATCAAATTCCCGCAATTAATTGGCGAATGTAATTAACACACTCGGTCCGTGGGATTTGCCAAAAGTAATTCGCTGACAGGACAATTCCAAACTTGAGACCGAGAACAGATCTATTTGGAAACCTACTACTCCTCAACAAGCGATGATACCTATTTATGTAGTAGAGTATCAAAAGGCAATTCATTTTGTTTCATTCCGGTTTTTTTTATATTTCCTTCCTTATTGAATAAAGGTACGAAAAAGGTAAGTCTGGCACCTGGGAGCGGTTGCGTTTACTATTGCACATCCCTTTTCTATTGATGACATATTTATTTATTTATTTATTTAAACACTTTATTGTACATTACTTAATAGCTAGTACTAATGGCGGACTTATTGCCTAATGGCAATTTCTTCCAGACAACCATCTGTGACAGTTATGAGACAAAATGATACATGTACAAAAAAGAAAATATATATAAAACCATAAACATATTACATTTAAACACAATAAAGTAAGAAGCATATAAATATGTACATCAATGAAAATTAAACAAATCATAGATAAGACCTGTTACAACACTATGGGAGGGAAGGGAAAAAAAGGAGAGGAGATATGACTAACTACAAGAATAGGGAAATAAATGGGAAGTATGTAGGTTAAGAAATGGAAAGTATGAGCGCGCGTTTTAATCTGGTTTTGAAGGTTCCTAACGTTGGTGCAGTTCTAATGTCAATGGCCAAGTTGTTCCATAACCGGGCAGCATGGACAGTAAATGATGATGAATAGAAAGCCGTGGCATGTGATGGGATGGCGAGGGTTCTCTCTTCTCTAGATCGAAGCGGGAGTCCATGAGAGGCCAGAGGTTGAAATCTTTCGGTCAGATATGATGGAGAATTAGGGTTGTTCAAAATGTTAAACAGAAGGCAAAGAGTGTGTTGATCACGGCGCAGACGGATAGGAAGCCATTTGAGTTCCTTGCGAAAAAATGATATGTGATCTATTTGCGAAGATTAAATATGAAACGTATGCAGACGTTTTGTAATCGATCTAATTTGTTTAGAAGTTCCTGAGTAAGATCCAAATAGCAAATATCTGCATAATCGAGAATGGGGAGAAGGAGAGTTTGTGCGAGCTTTATTTTGATGTTGGTTGGAAGAATTTTTTCAAGTTTTTTGACAGAATGAATACTAAAGAAAAGTTTTCTGCTGACTTCATTGACTTGTTCAGTCCAGGAAAGATTGAAGAGAACTCCTAGATTTTTCACTGTTTTGGATATGGGTATTGCTGTGCCATTGAGTACAGGAAGGGGAATAGTGTTTGAAGTAAGTTTAGCCAGAAGTTTTGTACTCCCTATGATAATGGCGTGAGATTTGATAGGGTTTAGAAGAATACCATTTTCAGTGGTCCATTTGCTAATGTAGTCGAGATCAGAATTCACAGTTTACATACATACATACATACCATCACGCCGTATCCCTGCTTGGAGTAGGCAGAGAGGACCGAACGCCAGACACCTCTATCTTGACATACATGTTTTGCCTCATTTACATACATGCATCGCGTCATACATGCTCTCCTATTATTCTGACTTCGTATATTACCATCTTTCAAAATCTTGTTTATATGATCATGCCAACTCTTTCTCGGGCGGCCACGACCTCTCATTCCACTCTTTTCAGCCTTGTATACTTTCTTTGTCAGGCGCTCATCATTCATTCTCTCCACATGTCCGAACCATCGTAGTTTATTTGCTTTCATTCTACTCACAATATCTCTTTCAATCTTGTATTCTCGTCTGATGTCCACATTCCTTATCCTATCATAGATCGTTCTACCACACATTCGTCTTAGGGACCTCATTTCCACAGCGTTAATTTTACTTACATGCGTCTTCTGCCATGTCCATGTCTCACTTGCATACATTAATGTTGGTACGACTATTGCATTGTGCGCAGCGAGCTTTGCTGGCCTTGAGATAATTGGGTCGGCCATTATTGTTCTTAATGCACCGTTCACCCTATTTGCTGCCGTTACCCTTCTTTCTAAATCCTTTTCCAGTCTTCCATCACGCTGAAACATACTTCCTAGATACAAATATTCATCCACTTGTTTTAGTAATTCATTATTCACTCGTATTTCGCATTCTATTCTTCTTTCGCTTTTTTCAATTACCATTACTTTTTTCTATTGATGAAACTTGCAAATTTTAGTAAATCGAATATCTGGACCTTAGAGGCAGACGATATCAAGTCCATGCCCTTGTTAAAAGTAAGGCTTTGACTTCTTTCAATAATATTTCGAAAATATAACCTCCCTTTGACTTTTTTTCAATAATATTTCGAAAATATAACCTCACTTTGACTTCTTTCAATAATATTTCGAAAGTCAAAACCTAACTTTTAACCAAAAGTGGACTTAATATCCTTTGTGAGGTTTTGACTTCTTTCAATAATATTTTGAAAGTCAAAACCTCACCTTAAACAAAAAGTTGACTTAATACCATCTGGCTCTGAGGTCCAGATATACATATTTTAAATGTTGCATATACGCACACATTGGATTTTTCCCTCTCGGGAGTCAATGATATTTTTAACAAATTTCTCAATAGAAACGAAGTTGGTATATTATAGAAGAACCAGGTTCTCAAAGCTCCTACAGGGCTTACGACCTGTCATCAGCTGGTTTACGCGATCGCTTTATGCGCTTGCTCAAAGTTCACCAAATAATGCCTTCTTAATTGATGAGTCCCCTTAACGATGCAATTTTGAAAGTTCTATATATTTTAATAATGAGACGTGAAAATAAGACGTTTATACTATCGCCATCTATGAAGTAACGAAGAAACCTTTTTGTAATGCCATTTATTTATTTATTTTGCAAAACAAATGCACATATAAATTCCCTTATACCTAGACTGCATAGGCTAGGTAATAGGTATCGAGGGATATCGCGATCCACTTCCACGCCGGCGTCGCTATAGAGCCCATTGGCCCTGTTCGCCACCAGACGCAGCCGCAACATCGGACAAACACAAAATATCCACCATCCATCGGGTTCAACCACTGCCCCCGAGAATCCAACCACACACGTCAGGGCCTCCGATTGGTCTCGAAATCGGCCGCTAAGAACACTCCGTTTCAAGTCGGAGGGGCTTGTACCCCGACCCCTCGGTCCTCGTGTTGGCGTCCGAAGGTTCCGCGGGCTAACACCGGGGGCATCCGACGCAATCATCACCTGTCAGATTTGACGTCTAGTTGTCAACACAGGATGTCTGACCCGACGTCTGCGCCGGCAGTGTGCCCGAACCACACAACAACATTCGCCACAGTTTGACGAGTAACTGCCGAGCGAGACTAGAGGCGTCCGTCCTGCTCTTCTCTAAGTACAGAATTGACGAGGGCACAACAGCGTCGGCCGCCCACCCCCGCCTTTACTGCCTAGGCCCTTAGAGCCGCAACCTAGGCCAGAGGTAATAGGTAGGTATGCACATAATAATAGATATATTTAACTCTGGTCTGTCTCAGAACAAGAGCGCGTTGCTTAGAGCCCTACACCCCGCAACCGCTACCGCCGTCATACATAATATAATATAATGTTTCGTTATTTATTTACATTGACAATTTTTCATAATTTTTTTAACTAACTATATACAATCGATGTTTTTCTATTTCTTTTTTATCGCCTTTTTGTTGTTAAATTTTATTGTTTGTTCTGCATACAATTATTTTTCTTTTTTATAGTTAATATTTTTGGTATATTGTGTAACTGATTTATTTTTTGTGTATTTGTAAAAGGCTTTTGGCCGTAGATACAAATAAATAAATAAATAAATTAGGAAACAAAACAGGATTATAGAAAGAAAAGTACATGATAAATTATAAATAGAAGCATACAACAATCTGTATATCCTGCAACAACATTTTTTCACATACATAAAATGTAAGTATTATAAACTAACTACAAGAATACAAAAAAAAATAACAATCAATTTCTATTTTACAAAAACAGCTCAAAACAAAGTGGAAAATGTGGGGAATTAAAGAGTGATACAATGACGTGATGAAATAAAATAAAATAAAAAAGCGTTGCATTCACAAAGAAAATAAATAGTGAGGACAGGAATGGAATTAGAGGACAGGGCCGCCCAAGATATAGTGGGTGAGACGATACATGAATGTGTGCCAGGATAGAAAAATATGGCGTTCGGTTCCCTCTGCCTACCCCACGAGTGACATGGCGTGATGGTTTGTATGAATGCAATCGCTTAATATCATTTCAAGAATTGTGACAAAAAAAAATGGATTTGTTCTCATATGTAGGTACAATTTGTCCATATTTCTGAGGGAGTTCGCAATCCTGCTCTTTGGTTATTTTTTGAGATGGCAATGAGCTTAAATTCGAAGGAAATTGAATCCGAATTGATTGAATAAAATAAGCAGTAACATGTTTATAAAGATACTCCCTGCTTACATGTATAAATATCGGGAAATTCTAACCCATACAGCAAGTATGTATGCAAAAAACAAAATATTGCAGTGAAATGATTTGAATATTTTTTAGGGAAATTCTATCAGATGAATGAAATATTTTACAACTAAAACGATTGTGTATGAAGACAAAACCAGACTGTATCATTATGCTTATGTCAAAAACTATTCATTTTAAAAGGTCTGCTGACCCAATCACCATGACAGTGAGCCGCTTTATTACTCAATCAAATGCGTCAAAGAATTTTATAAGTGAACTCTTTTCTGCACGCTATGTAAGTGGTGCGTTGTTGCAAAACGGTAATGTCTTATTACTTACCAATGTTTCCATCCCAGAGAAGCAAGGGGGTTGGCAACCATCACACCAACGCCGCATCCGGAATTCCACCACTGCCTGAGATTCAAGCTCTGATATTTTCTTACGCCCCATACTCCGTCTTCTCTATATATTTCCCTATACTATAAGTTTTAGAAGGGCATATCTATCATCACGAAATATGTGGCCAAAATATGCAGCTTTGTGTCTCTTGATAATGGTCAGCAACTCTATTTCTCTCTCTTTATATATTTTATTTAGAACTAAATAGTAATAGTAAAAAAACAAAAGTAGTATTCAATTTTTTTAAATATTAAGTAGACACCTAATCCAACCAACGGAATCCAACCCTCTATTCTCAAAAAACCTTGGTTTCAGGGAAAGAGACTCTCTTGAGGGGACATATCTTGTATTACGCGTATGAGAATTGGCCATTGTCTTGTTGCTTCCCATCTTTACAGAATTAATGTTATTAACAGTCCACTTTGTGAATGTGGTCAGGAGGAGGAGACTCTTGACCATTTATTTTTTAATTGCTTCAACCGTATATCTTCTAACAATTTATTTTATTTTAATCTTGTTAAAATAACTTGCACATCCCCAATCAATATGTCATATATAATATATATTCAAAATTTTAAATTAACAAACATATTACTTAACTTCTTAAAGTCAAATAACATCTAACTTTAATTAATTTAATTTTAACAAATTCAACCAAATCATGATATTTTTACCAAGGCAAAAAGCACTCTCTCTAGGGTGAATTGCCATTAAACAAAAAAAAAGTAGGTACCTATATAATATGTAAAAAATATATTCGAAAATAAAAGTTATGAATTTCTGGTAACATCAATTTCCAAATATACTTAAGGGGGCGACTACTGCTAACGTACCTATTTTTTCAATTTGATATTGCATCATTACTAAAACGAATAATGTTGAAAAAAAATAACTTACTTAGTTTTGATATTAATAAACAAAAATATACCTTAACTTTTTTATTATATTCTGTATATATTCTTGTAGAAAAATAATAAGCATACCCCGATTTTGACATTTATCTTATAAATCTAAAAAACTACAAGGTATAGAGCAATATATATTATATTTTTTTTAATTAAAGAAGAACAAAATATCTGGAATAATATGTTGTGACATTGCATTAATATAATCAGGGGGGCAAGTCTGATCCAACCGGCGAAATCAAAACCCTCGTGATTACCCATATCATGGATATAATAATTATCATATGGAGTTATAACCATGATAATTAATTATATCCATGGTATGGGTAATCCTGAGGGTTTTGATTTCGCCGGTTGGATCAGACTTGCCCCCCAGGTAAAGTAAATAAACCAAAAAATCTTTTATTTCGCAATAGCGCTGAGTGGAAAATAAATGTTTTTTTGGGTTTCTTTACTAGACCCGAAGCACGAATGCAACGTCCCAACATATTTTTTCAGATATTTTTGTCTTCTTTAATTAAAAAATAATATATTGTTCTACGTCTTATAGTTTATTAAAAATAAAAGATGCCTAAAAATTGGAGTATGCCGTTATTTCTCTACAAGAATTTATACAGAACATTATCAAAAATTTAAGGTATATTTTTCTTTATTAATACCAAACAATCTAAATATTTTTTTCAAAACGATTTCATTAGGAATAATGATGGTATATCAAGTTGAAAAATAGGTACGTTGGCAGCAGTCGCCCCCTTAATGGCGTTCTGTTAATATTTTTTTATCAAGAAGTGACGACGTTGATGAAAGTCATTAAAAGTTTACAAAAGAAAACAAAAAAGCTTCACAAAAAACTTCGCTAGATAAAGCTTTATTTTCTGTGGCTAAATAATGTAGATAGGCCTATCTGAAATTTTATATAATTTTACTTAAGGATAAAGAGTTCTTAATTAATTTTCAAATTACCGATATTTGGGTATCAGTCAATCTACATATTTTTTATAAATATAAAAATTTCCAATAAAGATACAAAAAAATAAAAACATCAATAAACTTTTGCACAAGAACAGCAATTTTATTTATTTATTTATAGGTACATCTTCTTGTACATAATATAAACAAATATAATTGTACCCTGGTGGGCTTATTGCCATTAGGCAATTTCTTCCAACCAATTTTAGAAGATTAATAACAATAAAATAACTTTGTATTAACGACTTTTTATTAGAACCAAGTCAACATGTTTCGAGAACAATGTTCTCTTCCTCAGGACACTTAGTGAACTTCACTAAGTTCACTAAGTGTCCTGAAGAAGAGAACATTGTTCTCGAAACGTGTAGAGTTGGTTCTAATAAAAAGTGGTTAATACAAAGTTATTTTATTGTTATTCATTAACGATGGAGCCACAAAAGAATAATTTCGCATTTGATAAAATTTTAGAAGAAGAAAAAAAAATAACAATAAAAAATACCAATAATCACAGTAAAAAATACCAATAATCACAGTAAAAAATACCAATAATCACAGTAAAAAATACCAATAATCACAGTAAAAAATACCAATAATCACAGTAAAAAATACCAATAATCACAGTAAAAAATACCAATAATCACAGTAAAAAATACCAATAATCACAGTAAAAAATACCAATAATCACAGTAAAAAATACCAATAATCACAGTAAAAAATACCAATAATCACAGTAAAAAATACCAATAATCACAGTAAAAAATACCAATAATCACAGTAAAAAATACCAATAATCACAGTAAAAAATACCAATAATCACAGTAAAAAATACCAATAATCACAGTAAAAAATACCAATAATCACAGTAAAAAAGTATAGATACATTCATTCATTTGAAAACCCAAAAAGTAATTAACAAATAAACACAAGTAAGAATGAAGATCATGAAATATTATAAAGATCATAAATATTACAGACTTAAAATTTTATATAGAATACGCAACTTCCTTGACGTGAATCTGAGAAAGTTGTTGACTGAAGCCATTATTCTGCCGATTCTTGATTACTGTGATACAGTTTATGGACCATGTTTGTTGACCAAACATCAACAGATAATCCAAAGAGTCCAAAACGCTTGCGCCAGATTTTGTTTCTCTATTCCCCGCAGGGCACATGTCTCACCATATCTGGCTGAAAATGGAATATTGAACATGGCAAACCGGCGGAAACTTCACCTTTCTTGTCAGATATATAAAGTCGTCCAAAATAAGAAACCTGAATACTTGTTCGAACGATTGGAATGGTCTGAAAGTGTTCACAACTATGGTACGAGAGCCAGAAGCTTCTTATTGCTCATTCCTAGACATGGAGGGGCAGCGTTTGAAGGTTGCTTCAAATATGCTGCAACTAAATGCTGGAATGACTTGCCTTCACCACTAAAAGCAGTGGAAAATATCCACATTTTTAAGAAGAAATGTCGAGCGATGCTTCTGGCCTCGCAATCATAGTGTGAAGTATGTAAGATGTTTTTGTGAATGTGTGTGTGTGTGTGTGTGTGTGTGTGTGTGGGTTTATATGTATCAATGTGTGTATGTATTATGTATTATATGAGTGCGTTTTTGATTTATGTAAGTATTTTGTTTCGTTATAGTTTTGGGGCATTTTTGAAATTTTAATTAAAATATGTAAGCATTAGGATCACGCTGAAAATCAGCTGCAGGGGGCTTGTCCTCCTGCAACATAGCTGAGCATGGTCCTTTTGAGTTGGAGAGGTTGTTTTAATTTATTTTTATTTTACTGTTTATATCTTGTATTTGTATGTAACTTCTTCTGCTCAATAAATGTATTATTATTATTATTATTATTATGTAAGATGAAAATCAATTAGTTGTAATTTTAATTGTAGAGTTGTAACGAAAAATGTATTTAGTAGTAAAATACCTTCTTCTACTTCACTATAAGTGACTCCATATCACACTGTCCAAGTGCGGCTTGATATGGGGATATTTCAAGGTTTCCTTCCTGGGGAAAATAGCATAGACATTTCCTCCTACGCAGTTCTTGTTATCTAGCAGGAGATACCACTTGCAGGTGAGGTTGACATTTGGGTTGGCCAGGTGTTATTTGTCATCACCCCTTATCGTCCCTAAAAATACCTACACAAAAAAATAAAAGAATCAGAATCAGGAGACAAAAACAAAAAATGAGTTTTTATTAATTTATATCAACTTTGAGAATAAGTACAAGCAGATAAATAAATTTTCTTCGTAAAAATGATTGTTTATTACAGATTTTGTGATGTATAATATTTGTTCGTGTTACATACATTAGAATGTATTACGCAAGTGTGCATATTTGTGTACATCCCATCTATCCAAAGTCATATACGTTATCAAGTACTTTTTACTGGGTGTCTGATGCATTGCTATTTGAATTATAAGTTCCCCGAAAAATATTTAATTTTAATTAAATATTCTTGGTAGATACCTATATCTTATATTCTCATTGGATTCTGCGCATATGCGGTCAATAGATCATCGAAATAGCAATTCATAATAATATTTCCAACTGAAAATATAAAAAAATGAGCGATTTATAGACGCGTAGAAAAATCCTATTAATATAATTAATGGGACGAAGACCGCATAGTAAAATTATTTGGATCATATTTAACGACAATTTGTGAATGTGTTTTTACACCGCGATCATCTTCTGTGACACATATTTTAACGCTAAATTATCGCACCCAAATAAACAAGATGTCTTTTAATTACAGTCGGAGCAATATTATAAATTAGTTTAATTTTATTTAATAGGTTTTGGTAATATTAGACAAAAACTGATACCAGAGGCGTATACTATCACTAATCTATTATACGCAGATTACTAACTACTCATAAAAAAGTACGCAATTATACTGATAATACTCGATTATCATTATTTGGGAATCAGTATGCTCAATACACAGATATCTTTAATGATTCGATTGGTATTTATAAAAGACACATATACATTGCACTTTTCAACAAGACCAAACATTCAATTATTTACTTCACGTTGTTAATACATGTTTTCACATTTTTTTTCTCACATTGTACGTACTTATCTTTTACAGATTGTTATTTATCTGTTGTTTGTATATTCTTTCTACAAAAAGTTAATTATGATAATATTTTTTTACCCATAAAATTGTGCATTATTTACTGTTGTAAACTCTTACATGTCTTTGATAAATTTTTATATCTTAATTTCATTTCATATATTATGTACCTATATTCTTTTTTTTGTATAACTCTTCTTTTCTATCTTATCTATTATACCTACACAAACTTTATTTACATTTATTGGGTCGATGGCAGAGCGGCTAGTAATCCAGTGGTCGCGAGTTCGAATCCTGCCTCGACTGATTTCGTTCACCTATAGCACAATGGAACTAGTATATTTTTAATGAAAGACTATTAGGAATCACGCCTTCCATCTGCAGACACAGATCGGTGGGAACCCCCGACAGGCACCTTTAAATTGTTGTGTCGTTTCCGTTTGTGCTATACATATTGCCAATTCACAAATGGCAGGCGTGGTAAAAATAACTGTCAATCCGACTTGGTCAACTTTGAACGAGTGAACTTAGTGCAGAGGACCTATCATCAAGTTATGTTGGTACCTACGAAGCTTGTATGTAGGTTACATACGAAGTCACTACAATAATTTAATACGCGTGCAAATAATTGTATCTAATGCAATTGAAAGGCACATAAATGATTTCAAATTAGTCGATATGATGTAGGTATGTGAATACAATGCCAACATTGGAACGTCAATAGCGGCTTTTGAGAGAAGGATCCTTTGAACGATCTACGGGCCAATAAAAGAGAATAATGGATGGCGTCGTCGATACAACAGGGAACTATACGAGACCTATGAAGAGCCCGATGTGATCAGTTCCATCTAGATAGGGCGCTTAAGATGGGCTGGTCACATAATCTGAATGGACGACGACAACCCCACAAAACGCCTCACACTTTCTGTGCCACAAGGTCGAAGGAGACCAGGAAGACCAAGGACTCGATGGATGGACAGTGTCGATGCCGATGCTTCCACAATTAATATTAGAAACTTGAGAACGAAGGCAACGGATAGACGGGAATGGAGCAGACTCCTGGATTCAGCCAAGGCCCACCCAGGGCTGTCGAGCTTATGATGATGATGATTGGAACGTCAAGTAAATTCATGTATTTCGTACTTTAAATTCATGTATTTATTTATATACTTCATGCACAGCAAATAGCATTCTCTGCCAACCAATCCGATCAAACTCTCAAAAGTAAATTAGGACAAAAAGTGTAATATATTGATGTTGCGCCTGATATCAGGCAACGTGTATAGCGGGTTACGAGATCATACGAATAGATGATTCGGAAATCTTCGGGTTTCAATATAAAGGTATGTCGGGGTTTCGTTCGGGCTTTTTGCATTGATCAACGATAGGCTCTCACATATTATATAACTAATTATTTGTACTTCACTGTGTATATATATTTAATTACTGTTAATTGTAATAAACTGTGTTAAGTGAAACGCGTATATTCATTTATTATATATGTGTATGAAATCTACCAGATACTAAAAAAAGAAAAAAAATACCACAATAAAAAAGAAAAGAACTAAATCAATAACACTGTAAAAAGACCAATAACACGAAAATTTGTAACACATGTTATTTATAAATTTTAGCTTTAGACGCACTAGACCAGTCATGGGCAAAGTACGGCCCGCGGGCCAAATGCGGCCCTTCGGGGTAGTCAATCCGGCCCGCGACATGGTTTCGAATAACCCCTAAAATTACACCTAGAATAGTCCAAAATGTAGGTATTTTCTGTCTGCTGCGTAAAATTGAGTTCTACAAGGCCCTGTCAAAATCAAGTTTCCCCAACCCGACATCTCACGCTTAGAAGATAATAGCGATGTGTGCATCTTCCTACATCACTGTGAACAGGTGTTTTCTACTACTATGAAGCTTCACTACTACGAATCAGCTCATCTCAGCAATTTTTAGAAGCTCGGTCACAGTTTCATCTGTCACATATGCCATACTCTTCTAAAGAATAATCAATTTTTGTAACTTTTTTTCTTATAATATAAGTATTTTTTTTTATTTATTTATTAATTTAGTACTATTTAGTATGCTAAATCTCACACTCTTTCATGCGCGTAGTTTGCGTGAAAAGGGGTCCGGAAAAGGTCTTAAAAAGATTTTTTTGTGCATTTTGCTACATATTATAGCCAACAACACAATAATAATGTGCAAATAGTAATCACACAAAAATTTCATTTTTATTAAGTACACTTTATTACACATTTACGGTTTTAACAGATTCATCATTTTTTTAATTACATTCGTATAGCGACTGACTGATATTGTTGAATTGACAGTTTGCTCGTTATCACCCCGATCCCAGGTATTATTTTAAGCCCTTGTAGATCCTATGATCGTCGGGGGATTTTAACCCTTTATTGCATGAATTAATATTTTTTAAAAATAAAAATATTTTTAGGTTAATTTTATGTAGTAAATATTTGAAAAAATATTAAAAAAAAAATATTTTAAAAATTAATATGAAAATGGCGGGAAAATGAAGTTGTAGCAAATATGCTACATCATGCAACCGTCGTACCCAGTCTTACCTATGGGAAGGTACAGTTGGTCAAAATTGAATAAAAACATTTTTAACATTTATTTATGAAATGCTACAAAACAATTTATTTATGAAATTCTACAACCTTTTTAACATTTATTTATGAAATTCTACAAAACAATTGTTATTTTTATTTAAACATAGATGAACACCACATTTACTGCATTTAATAAAGGAAAACCCTTTACATCCTGGGCGTTTACATCTTTGCCGAGTTTCTTGATAAAGTGGCCAATGACTCAAATGATCAGTTCGTACGTCCATTGGAGGAACATGAACAGTAGGACCCTTATGCCGTTTTATTTCTATTTCTTTATCTAGATTGCTTGGTCTTCCTCTTTTATCAGGACGAACAATTCCCATGCGACATAGACACTTGGCAATTTCCAGTCTGAATTCCCATAAAGTCATTTTAGATTCTATTCCTATTTCAGCATATTTTCGACGATATAGCAACCATGCGTTTATTGTAGTAACGTCTAGCAAGTGAGTAAATATTCTAAAATACCATTTTTTTGATTTAAGTTGGGTTCGATACCTTCCGATGTGGCTGTCCAATAAATCCACTCCGCCCATATGTTCATTATATTCTTTTATAATATTGGGACGGCTAATCTCAATATTTTGTTTGATTTTTCTATCAAATCTTTTAATTTTATCTTTGGGAAGCTCCCCAGTTTTTGTAGATAATAAACTGACAACTTTGTTGTCAAACCATCCGACATTGCTAACATCAACTCCGTCAATGCAAGCAACATATTCTTCTGAACTACCACGGGGAAGTTTTCTGAATTTTGATTCATCCATTAATTTACAATTGGCGATTCTATTTCTTCTGACCGTTCCCAACATAAATATGCCATTCTTGGCCATATGAACCACAAGAGGCAGCGACATATAATAATTGTCACAATATAATGTGTGATTTTGAAATTTTGGAATTTTCCTGGCTAATCGGACAACAATATTTCCACTCGCACCAAGATCAGGCTCGCCATGTTTTCTTTCAGTATAATAATTATCAGCTCCTGTATATATTTCGAAGTTATATGCAAAGCCTACAGTGTCACACAATACAAACAATTTGAAGCCCCATTTATTGGGCTTCATAGGTAGATACTGCTTTAGGTGATGTCTCACTTTTGTGGCACATATTTGCTCATCTAGTGATAATTTCCCTTCAAACGGTATGCTAGAAAATTTCGAATTTAATTCGTCTATTAGAGGCCTAATTTTGAAGAGTTTATCATGTTTTATATCACTTTGATTAAGCATTTTACTGTTATCGTTAAAATGTAACATATTTTTTAAACACTCAAATGTATTTATTGTCATTGCATTTCTAACATCTTCAATTCCAATATCTGGACTCCAATAACACCGTGATCTTGGTAGAGTTACTACCGACATATATTGGCAAATTCCTAAAAACCTGTTTATATCGGTAACATTAACATTTATATATTTATTCACGTTCTTCTGTGTTCCATATAAATTAGTCTCCTCACAAACGTTTAACAAAAATTCATCATCTATAAAATATTTGAAAAAGCTGTATGGGGTTTCTAGCTCTAAAATTGCTGACGGAAGTTTAGATGAACTGTGAAAATTAGAAGCCTCATTGTCTATTAAAAGATTTTTCTTTGACCATACAATATTTCTATGTATTACTTTCGTTGATTTTTTGTGTATTTCTTCTATAATTATGGATTGACTCTCTGTTGCTTGGGGAGGTGCATTTTCAGAACTTTCTGGATTGTTTTCCTCCAAGTCGTCTTCTGATACATGTGATTGAATTTCAATATCATTCTCCAAATCAGAAGAATTTTCAAATTCATCTTCGCTATCTTCGAAGGTGCCCACTATTTCCATTAATTCTTTTTCTGTGAGTGGTTTGTGAATATCCTTTTTTATATGAGACATTCTAAAATGCAAAATTACACAAATGTTCACAATCTGGAAAGATTTTATACAAAATTGGTATAAAATTGAATACAATCTATATAAAATATATATTGAACAAAAAGGAACCACCACTGCACGGTGGTTCTGCACAAATTTTAACAATCGAGAACGATTTGATACATAATTGGTATCAAATTGAATACAATCTATATAAAATATATACTGAACAAAAAGGACCCACCACTGCATGGTGTAGCAAATATGATACAATGATAAAAAACTGATATTTATATGAAAGAAAACTAATATTATCTACGTATTATCTTTCAATCAATAAAATACTCACATAGTAATCCCAGAATATTTTTTTCACAAGAAAAATCGGATAAAATATGATTAAAATTCAAATTACAACATGTAACAATGCGCTCAACTGACAGTACGCTCGAAAATAAATTTTAGGTTAGTATTTCAGCGATAATTGTCCCTCTACTGGCCTTTTTGTGAACCATTATTATAAAGCAGCTTTGTAACTAACTAGCAACACCATGCAAACGTAATACCTTCATTTTTTATAGGAAATTACCGCCAAAATTCACTATGTAGCAGATATGCTACAATATGCAATTAAGGGTTAAAGGTCTGTGACTGTTAATTCCTGAAATGATCCCCACTAAGATAAACGAAGGGTTTCTGGTGTACCTACCTACTTACTTACACCTGAAGAGTGTACCCTTTATTAAACCCAATCCTTCCTACTTGATCCAAATTTTAAACAATAGCAAAATAGATACCCTTAACTATGAAAGGCTAAGACGAAATAGTTACATCCATAACGTCTTACTTATAAACGTAAACTATCTATATAAAGTACCTGGTAATTTATTTATTTATTTATTTATTTATTTATTAAACAAATTTTCGGTACATAGTATAATAAAAATAGATACAAAAAAAAAACATACACACATATTACACAAATCATATTACACATTACACCAAAAATCCCAAAAATAGAGCGTGATTAACGAAAAATTTATTTATTTATTTAATAAAATAACAATTATACATTAATAATAATAAGAATTACAAACAGTATCTTAAAATTAAATTATGTAAGATCTATTCATCCCTCAGTTGAGATCAAATCTCGTGTTCGAGGGAGGAGCACAGTCATTTGTGCGGTTCATTTTTTTCAATAACATTATAATATTACTAAGAAAAACACGCATAGATTTACATTAATATCACGTGAACTGGTGAGCAGTTTACGGATGAATCCAATTCTCACCAATGGAGCATACTCTAGTACATGCAAGCGCATACTGAGAACAGCGAACTACGGCTGCCGTTCAAAAAAAGAAAAAAAGTTTACTTATAAACCGTGACTATCTTTATTACACCTTTATTTCATAGACGTTAAGTTAGGATAGGTTCAAGAGATTGTTAACGCTTGACTTACGCGTCATCCTACCAAATATTTCAAAATTTCGGATCATTCACATTTGATCAGACGCATATTTAAGATTGACTGAAAATTTTAATCCTTATAACGTTTTTCCTTGTTATTCTTCATCGCAATCGTGTTTAAAGTGACTCAACACGACACAACGCCGTGTTTTTTTTTTCGTAGTCAAAAATTACATGCATTAGTCTATTTTTTGATATCTGTGAAGCCAATGCGGCCATATCAAAAAATAAATGGGGGTGTTCGTAAACAATTCGGTGAACTAGTTAGTCAGATCTTAGTATATGTTTATAAATAAGATTTTTTAATACGAATCTTATGTAACTATTTTAGTCGTGAGTATCTAGTTGCGCGTTTAGTAAACTTTTAACGAAATCTAACTAGTTAGACCGATAGCTTATAATGGCCTGCTATAGAAAAATATATTAGTAAAACTATGAATAGTTTTCTGACCAAAGAAAGATTCTTAGTTCAATTATTGCAAATAGAAGAACAATGTCATGTCTGCCCCTAACGTTGAGGATGACTTGAAAGAAAACCTCTCGGTATTGGGCACAAAAATGACTCTTCCACATTCTGGTCTACTCACGAATCCTTCTAAGTCAGGAATGCCATTTTCCTTCAACTTCCTCTGCAGAAATCAATCTACCCCTTGATGACCTATTAAAGAATCTCGTTCTTGTCACTACTTAGAGCATGACCAAATTATGAAGTTTTACGGAACTTAAGAGACGTAGGAAGACCACTAATAAGGAGGATAGATGAGAAAGGAGGATGCGGGTCGTGGGTGACAGCAAACAACTCAAGACAGAACCAAATGGAAAAGTTTAGAAGAGGCCTTTATCCAGTAGTGGATCGAGCGTGGCTTAGAAGAAGAGTGGTAAAGAATTATCTATAGATATTGGCTCTGCTTAATAATCTCTACGTTCGTGATCATGTTTGTACAAGAAACTCTCAACATTGTAGATTCATATGTTAAAGGTTTCGAGGCGATAAATATTGTTGCCTTTGACATGTCTACTCCTCAACACCGTGGATGTAGACAGACCACAGTTGTGTCGTCCGACGAACAGCCGCTCTGGGGATGTACAGAGCTTTAAGCCCTAAAACGTTCTCAATGGAGTGGTGTTAGTGACGGTGAAATTCTTCTCAATTTTTCTAAGATCACAGTTGCATTTAACCATTCTTTGTCTCAGCATAAAATTGATGTTGTCATCGCAGAGAAGATTTTTCATTTTATTAAATGATGGCCACAATTATGCCTTATCTCAATGTCAGGGTCTCTCTCTCGTTCTTATCTTCAGGATGATGGCTGTAATAAACCGCTTTTTGAGTGGACCGTCTCCATGATGATCGAAGAGCACCAGTCACAGAATACCCCAACGCAATCTTAATAAAATCACTACATCCAGTCGGCGAGCGACCACGAAATCTTCATCCTTTTCTACGCTGCTTATCACAACAAGTTTTTCGAGAGAATCTGGTTCTCTCCTGGCAATATGTCCTAAGAATTGAAGAATACGTCTGTAGCACATTGTTGACACATCACAATTGTTATCAGGGTCTAAATATGATGTAATCATACCGACCAAGTACTTGAATCATTAACTCTCTTAATATCGACACCAGTGTGCGCCGTTCCCTGAAATCGTGCCGGGCGCATGCAATGGACTATATTTCTAAATATCGTAATATTAAAATGGTTCCTGTAAAGCGTTTTTTTGGACTCAAGGAGCAGTACTTACCTTAAAGGGTCCTCTCGGTGTTTCGGCTTCTCTCAAAAATAGGAAATATACAACATTTATCACTGGAAACACAATAATATTGTGAATGATGACGAACATGTGTTGAAGCGACGGATGTGACGATTGGTTTTGCGACGAAACGAGACTATCTTTTCGAGCAACATTTCAAATCCATAGGTTCTTGTCGAAATCGAAAGAAGTTGTGGAAGTATTTTATTGGGGAATTAAAAGTATTTTAATTTTGCCATCATTCGATGATTCCATACCAAACAACGCGCATTTCCTCATTGTTTTTAATTCAAAACAATCAAGTTCATAGTGACATTTGATCGAGGCAAACAAAGACATCCACGCAAGACCTTGAATGATTTTTCTTTTTAGTTTCAGGTGGTGTTATGGGCCGTAAGCGACCAGCTCTGTTGGCTGGTTCAGGTCCCAGGTCCTCCATGAGTCCCACCAAACGCACAGTAATGGGACTTCTTGCAAGGGCGAGGGCAGCGCAAGCCAAACACCTGCCACAGCCTCTTTACAGGACAGCACCTGAGTAAGTACCCACCCAGAAATTCATCATAATATTAATATTATAACAGTTTCAACAACAAATGCGATATGTTATTATAATGTTATCTATTTAATATTAAAATTACATGTCGCTTAAACTAAATTCCAACCACCATGTTAGTGCAAAATTAGTGCACCGTAAATAATGATTTGAACTCAAATTGTCTTTGGCGTAAAATACACATGCGCACTGCGTACTGTTCGGCCATGTTTATTTATGTCATGTCGCCGTGATGTCGCCTAACCGAACATTTCAATTGATCTGCACTACTATGCTTTGGTTCTTATTTTCAACATATGTAAATTAAATCAAGTGTAAATTATCTATTTTTTTTTCCTTACACAACTGATGTTTCCAACTTAATTAAAATGTCCCATACTGCCGTGAAAATATCTAGTACGCTTCCAATAAGTTGTGAACTAAAATTAGGAACGTTTTGACAGTTGATTAGACTAAAATGTGGTTATAGAATAGACAGCTGTTCGTAAAGTCAACTCTTACTTTCTACGTCGAATCCTCAAACCACTAAACGACAACCAGCAACCCACATTCACGCAATACTAGACAAGCATAACAAAACCTCGACGAAATACCAAAATAACACAAAAAAATACGCGTACAAAGGTCCTAAAATATTTAACCTCTTTAAAACTGACTTTCCATACATAAGAATCACTCACATATCAAATTGAAAGCTATAGCAAACAACTGCAGGGCTACTCATGAAGTTGATAACAGTAAAACATAAGATCAGCTTCAGATTTTAGCAATCTTTGAGGCTAAATTAATAGAATACTAATATTAATTTACACAGCAATGAATTACTATTTCATACTAAACGTTGATGTCAACAAATTTCCGTGATTAAATGTAGAGAAAGATTACGATTGGATTATAATCGAGTACTTATTTATTCATTTTTAAGATTAAGGCAAGCAAAGAGTGTATTAAGAATATGTCATGAGTAGCCCCCCTGGTTAATTACAGAAACTGAAAATTTATTTAAAATTAAGGATTTTCAAATAAATTAAATAAATAAATAATACTTGCAGTAAGAACGCTCCATAACAGAATCGCCGGAACGTTTTTAAAAAGTTATAGAATCGGACGTAGAGTCAGCCGCCATTGAATTTAATCAAATTAATGTTAAATCATTAACTTGGCACGTGCCTGGTGAAAACAGGCTCTCAAATAAGTTGTGATAATATTATATAAAAGTATGATGATGCGATGGAAGATGTTTCTGTTTGATTTTGGTAAAGTTTATGTATGTTAAAGATAATCCTAGGAAGCATGTCGTTGGAAACTTTTCTTATTATCTCTACACTTTCCTTCTACACACACACACACACACACACACACCATCTACTTACTCACTTACTTATCTTATCTCATCTTCTACAGTTTCTCGCCGGATATACATTTCTAGAATTGCTCAACTATTTATTGGATAAAGATATGTTAACTTTATAATATAGACACACTCGTGTATAGACACACCCGAAACTTGAGCTCATTTTCATCTAAGATTTGTATCGTTTGTAGTATGTGTTGGTATATATTTGTATGAACCAACTTTTCGTTTTTCTTCTTCTTAATCAGCCTGTTTGCATCCAGAGTTGAACATTGGCCTGTCCCCTCTTCTTCCACTTCTCTCTTTCTTGGGCACACCGCTTCCAAATGCTCCCTGCCATTGCTTTGACACAGTCCGACCACCGTGTCTGAGGACGTCCCACGCTTCTTTTTCCCTGTCTCGGACACCACTCCAAGACTCGGACACCACTCAAGTCCACCTACCATATGTATATCTGGC
Organism: Molanna angustata; assembly: GCA_963576475.1. Lineage (NCBI taxonomy): Eukaryota > Metazoa > Arthropoda > Insecta > Trichoptera > Molannidae > Molanna > Molanna angustata. Next base: position 32,339,990 of record OY754979.1, read on the forward strand.
AATGTGTCCCGCCCAATTCCATTCCAGTGGCGACTCTCTCGGCGACATCGGTTACTTTGGTCTGCTGTCTTATCCACCTATTATTTTTTTCCACCTCTTCAAGAGATTTCAACATCCTTCTCTTCATGGCACTCTGTGTCACAAAGAGCTCGCGCATAATATGTTTATTCAATACTGAAGTTTCTAGCACATATATGTAAGCACGGCAAGGATACAGGAGTCAAATTTTCAAACTTTTGGTTATGAATCATCTACTATCTGCAAGAATAGCATTTTTTTATTGAAAAGAACCAAAAAATACAAATTCATTATCTATGCACATACACATCTATCCGTGAAGCGAAAAATTTGGATCCCTATTATTTAATTCATCCCTTCGCGGCATGTTGGCTACGATCAAAGTGATATTACTTCTCGAGCAACTAACAGGTAGCTTCTATGTCAAATATTAATTTAACTTGTACCCAATAACAAGTTGTCTCATTCAAGGATATCTATTGCGCGTACTGATTTTGAGATTTGTCATAGCGCATAAAGCTATATTTTTTTCATAATATGTTACAAATACAATTAAATAAAATAAAAATATTCACGTCAAACCATAGATTGTTTACTTTCATACTGCTTATGTCAAACACAATTGATTTACGTAATGGCAAATAAGGATAAATTCAAATATAGAATTACAGAAAAATACCTACATAATCTGCTGTGAAATAATATAAAGAATTACCTACACTTTGCAATAAGTGAAAAGAAAACTTTGTACCCTTTGATGAATAAATTATGATTTTTTATCATAGGCCAGGTTCAATGACTTTTCTGGACGATTGCAAGTTATAATAAAAACGAGAATAATAAAACATAAATAATATTATATCTATATATAAATATACATTTTTTTATATAAACTACCTCTATAGGAGCAAAGCCGATTCTGAGTTGGTACATTGTATTTTTTTTTCAAATATTTTTACATATAAAAGTCTAATGTTGTGTCGCAGTAGATTGTGCCTATGTTTTCTTATCCATGATTCTATTGTTTGTCCTTTGAATCTATTTCCATCAGTTTTTTATTTATTTTGATATTGTTTCTCGGTTTACTAATCCCGGGTAATGAACAAGTTACAATATCCGCATATGTCAAATATTAATTTAGTGAACACGCACCCAGTTACATGTCGTCACGTTCTGAAGACTTACAATATTTATCGTCTCACAGTCTGAAGTCCAGTCTGAAAACATAATTAAAACCTGTTTCTCCACCGGCCATCAAACCTGGAACTTTTGGCTCAGCAGTCAAATATCTATCTAACTGAACCACGAAGACTTGTTGTCGGCACAAAGAGGAAGTCCAATTGAATACACGCGTATCGGAATGCATGAGATTAATGTTGAAAGTTTTGTCAGTGAAATATCAATCAAAACGTCTTGTGCAAGAACTCGAGGAATACAATAGCAAGTGTGGCGCCATCTCTCTTGTCATTTGACAAATGAACATTCATCTGTTGTTTGCCTTTGTAGCTCTCACACAGATGTCGCTGGTGTTGGTTTGTTTGACTAGGAAACTTCACAACCTCATCTTATTTAATAATGTAACAGTTGCAATTAGTGGTGCAAAGTTCGATATTATTTTAAGATCCTGTCTTTTCAAATCGATTCATGAAATTTATGCGGATCATCAATTCGCTCTTCGATTCAATATGATTCAAATATGGCTATCCTTATCTATCGTACAAAACATGTACGTAATATGACAGAGAAAACAAAACCGATTCAAAATATGATATGCAAATGTAGGCGTTAAAATGTTTGCATTTCAATGTACTTAATGGTCAATATTGCTTAAATATTTTATGAACCATAATGAATTAGTCGTGAATCGAAGATTGCCATCAGTCTTTATCTTAAAAGAATTATGACAGATCGCCTTCATAATAGTATATACAATTATAGACGTTACGTATTTGTTTTTCAAAGTGTGTTGCGGTCAAAATTGCTTAACATATTCAAGAACCACAATGAATTAGATTTCATGAACCATAATGAATTAGTTGTGAATCGAAGATTGCCATGAGTCGGTCTGTGTATCGCATTCTAACTATATACTTTACGTGGATTAGAGCAAGAGAACACATGATCCGGAATCGATGAGTCGGTCTGTGTATCGCATTCTAACGATATATTTTATATGAGATAGAAAATATGAGAGTGATGTCTGGTTCATGAGCGGATCGTTGTGGCAACGTGAACTGTGAGTCACCGATTCAATTTAATGATCCGGTCAAATAATACGGATCACTCATTTTTCCCCGTCGCTAGTTGCAATTCCTACAGCACAATTTGTTATATCTAGGTAGAAATGTTTGTATCTCAATGTTGAGTTAAAGACAAACAAACAAATAAAAAGTGTTGGGACAAAAGATGTTCACATATTTGCGTTATGTACATAAGAAAAGCATAATATACATACACAAACAACACTACATAAGAAAAGCATAATATACATACACAAACAACACTACATAAGAAAAGCATAATATACATACACAAACAACACTACATAAGAAAAGCATAATATACATACACAAACAACACTACATAAGAAAAGCATAATATACATACACAAACAACACTACATAAGAAAAGCATAATATACATACACAAACAACACTACATAAGAAAAGCATAATATACATACACAAACAACACTACATAAGAAAAGCATAATATACATACACAAACAACACTACATAAGAAAAGCATAATATACATACACAAACAACACTACATAAGAAAAGCATAATATACATACACAAACAACACTACATAAGAAAAGCATAATATACATACACAAACAACACTACATAAGAAAAGCATAATATACATACACAAACAACACTACATAAGAAAAGCATAATATACATACACAAACAACACTACATAAGAAAAGCATAATATACATACACAAACAACACTACATAAGAAAAGCATAATATACATACACAAACAACACTACATAAGAAAAGCATAATATACATACACAAACAACACTACATAAGAAAAGCATAATATACATACACAAACAACACTACATAAGAAAAGCATAATATACATACACAAACAACACTACATAAGAAAAGCATAATATACATACACAAACAACACTACATAAGAAAAGCATAATATACATACACAAACAACACTACATAAGAAAAGCATAATATACATACACAAACAACACTACATAAGAAAAGCATAATATACATACACAAACAACACTACATAAGAAAAGCATAATATACATACACAAACAACACTACATTTCAAATGGACCATGCTCAGATTTTTTTCAAATTTCGGCATAATCTTATTGACAAAGCATTTTATCACATGGCCACTAATGTAGGTACTACTCGCCTTTTATCAAGAAGAACCTGCCAACGTACCTATTTTTTTATTTGAAATTGCATCATTACTACAAAACGAATCATTTTGAAAAAAATAAACTAGTTAGTTTAGATATTAATAAAGAAAAATATACCTTAACTTTTAATTATGTTCTGTATATATTCTTGTAGGAAAATAATAAGCATTTTTGACATTTATCTTTAATTTCTAAAAAAATATAAGGTATAGAGCAATATATTTTTTTATAAATTAAAGAACAAAATATCTGGAAAAATATGATGTGACGTTGCATTAATAGGTTAAGTAAATCAACCAAAAAAAAAATTATTTCAATTACATTATATTCTCCTACAGAAAATTATCAAAAAGTTAAGGAATATTTATCTTTATTCATACCCAAACTATCTAAATTATTTTTTTCAAAACGATTTGATTAGAAATAATGATGGTATATAAAATTAAAAAATAAGTACGTTGGCAGCAGTCTCCCCCCCCCCCCCCCCCAAAAATAGTTTGTCAATAAAAATACCTTTTTGTTTATTTTCTAATACACGATGACCAACCATTTTTGTTTCCATTGTTCTATATTTTACTTGTAAGATTTCAGAAAGGTGACTATAATCTACTAGACCTGATATGTACATAGGTATGTAGATATTCCATAATAAACAGACCTTTATGTTAAACCCATTCAAATTGACATATTGTAAGGGGGTACTCTGGTATGGTCCAAGATGACTGAATATGTAAAGATCAGGGTAGAAATAAGAAGGTACATAGGTATATTTGAGAATATGGAATACTTACAGTGCTTGGACTTTTAGACTCTACAAATATCTACCTACTTGCTGAAGTTATAAGGTCTTTTCAACTTTCTGTGTTAAAGGTACCAACCTAATTATAGATAGCACTTAGCATTTTGCTATCCAACAAAATAAAAAAGGACGTAATTATAAAACGAGTGGGTAGTGGCCAACGCTAAACTCCTCACTAACAAGTCATTCTATAAAGTATTCAAATTTTGTATGGAAAATTTCCAACATTTTCATGAAATGAGTTTGTTAAATTATTTTTTATTTAAATATTTTATTATGAAAACTTGATAACTCTTCAATGCCATTTTATGAAAGTGATGTGCCTTTTTACGAATTTGAAAACAAAAATTTCAAATTTTAAGTTTCCTGAGCTTGGGGTCACTTTGAAATATTTGACAGTTAAAAAAATTGAGAAGCACTATTCATATATCGTTCAAAATCTAATGGGATCTAATCGAGTATTAGATATACATATTTGCAAAATTTGAATAGAATCGAATGAGTACTTTAGTCTTTAATCGATAAAGTATAAAATGAACACGCCGTACATAGCACACACACACAGATACATTGTGATGAAACTTTCAGAATACAATCTCAGCATGATACTAGTTGATAATCTGCAAAAAAAAAAATACCCTTAAAAATTGCAAAATCATAACTCCCCAGTATATCACCTTGTGTTAGTGAGGAGTAAAAAGTACTCACATTCTAAATCATTCCCTAAAAGCCAAGATAAAAAATATAAATATGTTTATAGTATTGGGAAATATCTTTGAAAGAACTTGAAAGGCATGAACTCAGAGTAATTCTTATAAAGACAGAATACATGGAGTGTAACTTTGGAAGGAATAAAGATATAGGTTGCCATACACTTATTTATTTATGTATTATATATGTACGTCCTTTATAGGCATTTACAATAAAAGACAAGATAAAAAATATAAATATGTTTATAGTATTGGGAAATATCTTTGAAAGAACTTGAAAGGCATGAACTCAGAGTAATTCTTATAAAGACAGAATACATGGAGTGTAACTTTGGAAGGAATAAAGATATAGGTTGCCATACACTTATTTATTTATGTATTATATATGTACGTCCTTTATAGGCATTTACAATAAAAGACAAGATAAAAAATATAAATATGTTTATAGTATTGGGAAATATCTTTGAAAGAACTTGAAAGGCATGAACTCAGAGTAATTCTTATAAAGACAGAATACATGGAGTGTAACTTTGGAAGGAATAAAGATATAGGTTGCCATACACTTATTTATTTATGTATTATATATGTACGTCCTTTATAGGCATTTACAATAAAAGACAAGATAAAAAATATAAATATGTTTATAGTATTGGGAAATATCTTTGAAAGAACTTGAAAGGCATGAACTCAGAGTAATTCTTATAAAGACAGAATACATGGAGTGTAACTTTGGAAGGAATAAAGATATAGGTTGCCATACACTTATTTATTTATGTATTATATATGTACGTCCTTTATAGGCATTTACAATAAAAGACAAGATAAAAAATATAAATATGTTTATAGTATTGGGAAATATCTTTGAAAGAACTTGAAAGGCATGAACTCAGAGTAATTCTTATAAAGACAGAATACATGGAGTGTAACTTTGGAAGGAATAAAGATATAGGTTGCCATACACTTATTTATTTATGTATTATATATGTACGTCCTTTATAGGCATTTACAATAAAAGACAAGATAAAAAATATAAATATGTTTATAGTATTGGGAAATATCTTTGAAAGAACTTGAAAGGCATGAACTCAGAGTAATTCTTATAAAGACAGAATACATGGAGTGTAACTTTGGAAGGAATAAAGATATAGGTTGCCATACACTTATTTATTTATGTATTATATATGTACGTCCTTTATAGGCATTTACAATAAAAGACAAGATAAAAAATATAAATATGTTTATAGTATTGGGAAATATCTTTGAAAGAACTTGAAAGGCATGAACTCAGAGTAATTCTTATAAAGACAGAATACATGGAGTGTAACTTTGGAAGGAATAAAGATATAGGTTGCCATACACTTATTTATTTATGTATTATATATGTACGTCCTTTATAGGCATTTACAATAAAAGACAAGATAAAAAATATAAATATGTTTATAGTATTGGGAAATATCTTTGAAAGAACATGAAAGGCATGAACTCAGAGTAATTCTTATAAAGACAGAATACATGGAGTGTAACTTTGGAAGGAATAAAGATATAGGTTGCCATACACTTATTTATTTATGTATTATATATGTACGTCCTTTATAGGCATTTACAATAAAAGACAAGATAAAAAATATAAATATGTTTATAGTATTGGGAAATATCTTTGAAAGAACTTGAAAGGCATGAACTCAGAGTAATTCTTATAAAGACAGAATACATGGAGTGTAACTTTGGAAGGAATAAAGATATAGGTTGCCATACACTTATTTATTTATGTATTATATATGTACGTCCTTTATAGGCATTTACAATAAAAGACAAGATAAAAAATATAAATATGTTTATAGTATTGGGAAATATCTTTGAAAGAACTTGAAAGGCATGAACTCAGAGTAATTCTTATAAAGACAGAATACATGGAGTGTAACTTTGGAAGGAATAAAGATATAGGTTGCCATACACTTATTTATTTATGTATTATATATGTACGTCCTTTATAGGCATTTACAATAAAAGACAAGATAAAAAATATAAATATGTTTATAGTATTGGGAAATATCTTTGAAAGAACTTGAAAGGCATGAACTCAGAGTAATTCTTATAAAGACAGAATACATGGAGTGTAACTTTGGAAGGAATAAAGATATAGGTTGCCATACACTTATTTATTTATGTATTATATATGTACGTCCTTTATAGGCATTTACAATAAAAGACAAGATAAATAATAACAATGTGGACACAACAAAACAACAATAAGTGCAAATACATCAATAACACAAATAATCAAAACGTAGTAAAAGAAAGGACAATATAAGTCAATATAACTACACACAATAATAAATGTAAATTATTACAGATTCTATTTTTAAACCAAAAAATAAACAAACCAAAAAGCAATAGCGTTTACATTAAATAATATATATCAACAGCACTATATTGGTTCCCAAGCCAGTGCAATATATGCATTGATAACACAAAGCTACCCTTAATGCCTATTCACACCATCCGGTTTCCGGGTAGCCGGCGCGGGGCGCCGGGTAAGGGTTTTTACATTATATATATTTTTTTCAAAAATAAATTTTAGATCTCAACAATAGCATCTCAGATTCTATTACAGAATCAGTATTAGAACGATGTATGACAGGATAAGAAATGAGGACATAAGGAAAGAATGCAATATAAAAAAAGATGTGTCGATGGCAGAGCGGTTAGCGCGCTGGGCTAGTAATCCAGTGATCGTGAGTTCGAATCCTGCCTCGACCGATTTCGTTCACCTTATAGGACAAGTATTTATTTGCTTATTTTAGGGAACGTAGGAAGATGTATATGTACTTCCTTGTTATAAATTTCGAAACATTTCAAATGCAACGTGATATTATATTTTCTGCACTTTGTTGACAATGACAATGTCGGCATCGAGTTTGCTTCTCTTGCTTTATGAGAACATGATGTGAATCTACTTTTCAAGAAAAGATGTTGGACTTGGATGTGGAATTCTCTTTCTCCCATATAATTGTAGCAGATTCAAAACCAAACGACCGGTTGCTGAAAATTCAGTAGTAAGTGATTAATATCTAATGTTATAAAGTGTTCAAATATTTGCAACAAAGTTATTATCCTTAAGTGACTGTATATCAGAATAATTCTCAAATGCAAGAACATATTCATTTAAAAAAAAAAGAAAAAAAATGACATTAATAGAATGAAAGTGAACACATTGAGATGGTTTGACCACATGGGGAGAATGAATGAGGAACGCCTGACGAAAAAAATACATATACATTGCGGACAGGAATGGAATGAGAGGTATTTTGAAAGACGGAAATGTTAGAAGCGTGAACAACAAACGAACTTGTATAAGACGATGTATGAATGCCGACTAGGCGATAAATTTGTGTCAAGATAGAAATAAGTGGCGTTCGGTCCACCTATCTGGTTCAAAACAATTCTATTTATAATCTGGAACCAACCATATAAATTTAGAAAATTTCAATTAAATCGGTTGGGCGGTTTCGGAGATTACCGTGTACGGACATTGTGACACGAGATTTTTATATAATAAGAGAGGTGGAGATATTTTTTTTTCAATATATTTTATTGGTTTCCTTATTGTCATCATTTTTTGACTAATGAAGCCCTCTTTAAGCTTTTAGCATACTTTACAACAAAATATTTTTTTAATTCCGTTCGGCCCACCAATGTGAATGAATTCACAATGTCTGCTGCACCAAGAAATGGTATAATATTAAAAAAGGTCCCGATCTTTTCTCGATGGATAAGTACCTTCAGGAAAAGGCCAAACAAAAGATTTATTTTGAATGGCATTTATCTTCAAGGCAAACATCGGACGGTTTTTTCCCCTTCAAAAAAACATCGGATATAGTCCCCATATCTTGAGTAGGTATCTTCATACATACCTATTTCACGGGAAGATAAAACTTATATTTTATTTATCAAGTAGCATAATATGCAAAAAGGCTTTATGAGTTGTCAATAATAATTGTCAATAAATCATTAAAAAAAACAAATATTCCTTTGATTTAAAGGTAGGTAGGTACTCATCATAAAACCTAAATTTATATAATCAACAATGAAAATCATAGTACGATTTTATCTTATTCCAAGTTCGAGTTTTTACTTCTTATGAGTGTTCTTCATATAACATTAACATATATAATTATTATTATGTACGTGTGTATGTCACTGAACTCTTCCTAAACGGCTGAAATAATTTTGATGAAATATTTTGTGCGTGTTGTGTGAGTCCCTGAAACATTTAATTTATCAAAAGAATAACAAAAGTAATATTCGTTTTAATCGTTTTTCAGAATATGCATTTTAAATACTGGCAACATTGCTTTCGATGTGTCACATCAGTCACATGTCGGTGATGTCGTTAAAACATAATGTTTTTCACTACGCTATTTGCGGTATGTCTTTTCGTCTATTTCATATTTAATCAAATATGAAATAGCGCGTGTAGTGATTCATTTTGTTAGGTAATTCACACCCGCACACCTGTCGCTGTTTACCCCCCCCCACATTGTGGGATATCTTGTTATGGTGTGTTGTTATTTTTATGTTTGCTGAACCAGCTAATAACAGGCAAGCCAACGTTCGGGCAGGACAACGTCTGTCGGGTCCGCTAGTAATAGTATAAAATTGGTGTGTTAATATTTAAATATTTATTTATTTATTTAATGTTGCTTCTCGGGCAACTAACAGGTAGGTACTATGTCAAGTATTAATTTAACACGCACCCAATTAGAAGTTGCCACATTCTGAAGACTTACGGTATTAATCCAGACTGAAAACACAATTAAAAACTGTGTCTCCACCGGGAATCGAACCCGAGGCTCAGCATTCAATATCTAACCAACTGAGCCACGAAGGCCGACAAATTACAAAAATCATAGTTATGTGTTTAAGATATTATTATTAGACCAATAAAATTAAATCGTAAAATGAAACCATACAACAGAATGATAATTTCTATTGTAGATATGTAATCTTTCATAGCATGATATGCCACTATGGACCTTGGACGGTCTGGTCCAACCGGCGAAATCAAAACCCTCACGATTACCCATATCATTTATATATTTATTATATGGAGTTCTATAATATCTTTAGATGTCATATAACTCCATATGATAATTATATCCATGATTTGGATAATCACGAGGGTTTCGATTTCGCCGGTTGGACCAGACTTGCCCCCCCCTGGTTAGTTGGGGCTTTGGCCGATAACAGCTTTCTTAGTATGGAAAATTTCCATTTTAACAAGTCAGTAATCAAAATATTTTATCAGAAATATTTATAATACAAAGTTTTTCCATATCATACAAAATGACAATGAAATGTATTCATATATTTTGTAATACAAAAAATCGATAGTAGGTATTGTGACCTATTCATTATTTCTACTCTTTTGATGGCGTTAAGTTCAATGGAGTTGTTTATATAACATTAATGGCGTTAAAATATACAGAAATTGACATCTCTTTGATGTTTTGATTATTACACCAAGAGGTTTTCTTTTTCTTTCAACTTTTGGTCTTGAATGGCGCCCCTGTGTTGGTCCTTATATTATTGTTGTCGAACCCAACCTCCTGAATACCTACAAAAAAAATTTATGTTTTTAAAACATTGCTTCATTTGTCGTAAAGGGGCTCAAATTTTAGGTATTTTTTCAAGAATATTAAATATATATGGAAAAACATAATGTCTGAAGTACAATAAGCCGATTGGTTAAAAAAAACTTAATATTTTTTATATTGTCGGCATTCGTTACTCATTTGGTTAGGTTAGCCGACCGCCGTGGCACAGTTGGTAAACCGTTTGACTTCTGCGCGTTTATCGAGGGTTCGTTCCCAGCAGAGGAGTAATGTATTGAAATTCATTTCTCACACAAATATTGCTTCTCTGGGCTGGAAACACTGGTTAGATGGAAGAAATCGCCATATGGCAATAAACTCGCCACTTTTGAGGGTGCAACAAAATGTCATTATTATATGACTGCTGATCCAAAAGTCCCGGGTTCGATTCCCGGTGGAGATACAGTTTTTAAATGTGTTTTCAGTCTGGATCTGTGAGATGATTAATATAATAAGTCTCCAGAATGTGGAAACTTGTTTGTTGCCCGAGAAGTAATAATTATTCATCCGTTCACACCATCAAGGCATATTCAACCATGTGCCATGACCAGCGACAGGTATGCGCGTGTACATTACAGATTTATTTATTAGATCGGTTTCAATGCTTCTTCATTAGACGTTATCAATCCTAGCAGAAAAACAAAACTTTGATTTTTCTATTTCTATCACCCGTTCTGCTTTTTGGGACTTATACGGTATTATTTGCAGTAGGTATCTGTGCTAAAAAAAATCCTCGATAAATTAAATAATAAATATGTTGGTAGGAATAGGTATAAAGTAGGTGTATGGGTGGGTGTGGGTGTACCTGGTGGGTGGGTGTGCACATAACGTAAATTTGTGTTTTATTGTTTGGTCGGTAGGTATATGCGCAAACCGTTCCACTCCACGACGAGAATACTCAAGTTAACTAGCGGAAACCATACCAACATTGTTTATGTGCATTTACATATTTTATATAGTTAGTACCTACTACAAATTAAAATGTTCAAAAAATCTCCACCCACATAGGTAGGTACGTATTATTTCTACATAACTTTTAATTTTTAATTTTAATAATAAACTCAATGACGTTGATATATTTAATATCTCGCTCAAAAATTTCACCAACATCCTACGAAATAAAAATACAATCTAATTATTACCTTACATTCATATTATACAATAATATAAATTTTATTTTTATTTTAATACAACATATAAAATTAATAAAAATGTACGTAGACCTCTCACACCGTTACATGATTTTGTCTGAGTTTCCTACAATAGTTTGTGGTGTAAAACTTCGGTGCATACTACTTGTAACAATATTATTACCTACATAGCATTAAATGTATACTGTATACCTATTATACTTACTAGTGAACACAATACTGACTGGTCGGTCAGTATTAGCTCGCTTTTTTTGTTGCGGATGCGGATGGCTAAAATGGTTAATAATAATAATTTTGGATTATTTTTATAGCGCCGTTTTTGTGATAACCTCACCTCAAGGGCGCTTTGAATATAACTATTACAGGTTTTTGTAAGACTCGCGGAAGAAGTGAGTTTTCAGGTGTTTCCTGAATAGTGCTAAGTTGTCGATTTGCCTCAGTTCAGGTGGTAGTTTATTCCACGAGGCTGGTCCAGCCACAGCAAAAGCACGATCACCGAAGGATGAAGTGTTGACTCTATTTATGTATTTCAGTCAACTTGCCAATCACGGATGTGGTGGCTGACCGAAGTGTTTGTTGTCGCTCGTTTACGGTGAGAGGGATGCAGAAGTCTGAAAGATACGTGGTTAATATACCTACTCTTCCCAACTCTTTCCTTTTTTATATTTTAATTTACCTGTGTTAAAAAAAATATTTTTGCAATTGTTAAATAATCATATTAACAATAATTATATTAACAGGCTGTTCTTTTCTCGCGCAATCAGAATATACATTTAGACATAACCAAGTAGCAAAAATAATACATCAAAATTTAGCTATTAAATATAAATTAATTGACGCGATAAACATAAAACCATATTATGAATATGATCCGATTTCATTTTTAGAAAATAATAATATTTCGCTTTATTACGATAAAACAATATTAACTGACCGGTCAATTCAACATAACAGACCCGATTTAATAATACATGATAAAATTAAAAAAATAACATATATTTGCGACGTGGCTATTCCAAATTCTAGTAATATTATAAAAACTTTTGATGAAAAAATTAGAAAATACACCGCTTTAGGTAATGAGATTAAAAGACTTTGGCATTCTCGTAAAATAATAATATTACCGTTCATTATTTCAGCCACTGGCATTATTCCAAAATCGTTAATCCGTAATTTAGAAATTATAGATTTATCGAAAAATTTAATAATAAAAATGCAAAAAACGGTAATTATGAATACATGTAGAATCGTTAAAGATTTTTTAAACGTTAATATTCGGGAATCAGTAGGGTTGTTAGGTAGTATAGAGACCTCCTCAGAGCCTAATCCTTTGATATGTTAAGTATCTGGATGGGTGAACCATTCCCAATTGAAAGCTTGATGATGCGTTTGTTGCATTTTATTTTGCTCTTTTAAATAATTTACAATTTACGCATTGATCTGCTAATTCTTTTGAGGAAGTGTATAATGGTAATAATAATAATTGAGTGTTATTATTTGTAGTGCTTAATTGTTATTAATATCATTAGTAAATCGGCCAGCGCCGTAAAAAAAAAAAAAAATCTTTTAAAAGAACTTTTAAAAGATTTATATCCTGTTAATATAATTATACCTATTGTTAATTCATATTGTAAACTGTTGGTTCTTTAAAATCAATAAAATAAAATAAAACATTTGTATCTACGTAGATAGGTAGATATATTTTGTAAAGCCATTCACATAGGGTTGCCAGATGGAAATTTGAAAAAGGAGGACAAATAGCACAAAAAAGGAGGATTTACCTTAAAAAGGAGGACAATGACAAAAAAACGCCATACCTACAGACGCATATCGAAGAATTTTCATCGTCTCATAATTACTTTATTTCTTGATTTATTTATATCTTCAATGCAGTCGCTATATAACTTGTATAATATAGTTTAGTCACTACTTAAACTATTAACAATGAAACAAGATTTTTTATAATAAATTCACTTCATTTTAAACATCATGTTTCACCAAAACATATTTTTTTTGTAATAAGTTCTTGGTGCTCTTTTATGAAATATGTATAAAAATCTTTAGTACCTAGACATGTTTTTTAAATTATATTGGATAACAATCAACGCAAAAGGAGGACATACGGTAGGTAAGGGAGGACAATTTGTCGAAAAGGAGGACATGTCCTCCTTTAGGATACCATCTGGCAACCCTACATTCACAGCGTATTCAAATTGAGGATTTACAGAAAAAATAATTTTGAATACCAAATATTAAGAAACGGTAGAATTTCTTACTTATTCTTTTTTCATCAATAACTTCGCACATTTACACTGTATTTCATTGTAATGTCACGTTACACCAAGCATTTTTTCGTGAATTTCGTGACGAATAATTGAGGGTCGTTATTTTTTTTTATTTTATTTATTTATTAATTTATTTTGGATTTAGTACACGGTTCATAAAACACAATACACATTAACATAACATCAATCATAACAAAGCACACAAAAATCCCACAAGCCACACAGCCTGTCTGTGAGTATATCAATTAAAATACAAACAAAAGAATATACAATTAAATAAGACAAAATATATTACAGATATTTGTATCTATTTCGTATTGTGTTTGCAATGCTTTTTGAGTAGCACATAAAAATATTTGATTTAATTTGGGAACCATGTGATTCATATTAATTACACCAACATAGTTAAACTAGTCTCTTACTATGGCTCTGAAGATAAAATCGCGATAGATATTGGATTTATGACAGCTATTATGAAGGACATTGGGACCTGTTTGATCTGTTTTGTATGAGCCCATATGTTTGTTGAGGTAATGATTGTGAGTACAGAAAGTTGAGATTGTGTACATAATATTTAGTGTGGAACGGGAACAATCACCTGGTTCATAATTGCATATATAATTGTCAATAAAAATTGTAAACTGCTAGCCCTAGAACAGGCTTTCCTAGTTGGGCAGCAGTAATCTACTTATTGTTGTCATTATAAATATCGTGTGATAATAGGTAAATAAATAAATAAATTATTTCGTGAATAACATTAGATATCAATATTAAAAGAAAAAGAAAATAAACCAAAGTGGAAGACATAAGTACAAAAAATATAAAGAATACAATTTTAGGTATAAAACATATAAACATTTTATATACCTACTTATTTATTTATTTATTTAATATATCTCTACATTTACATGTCACAATGATAATATACATTAATCAACCTCACTAGGGCTGGCCTGTATTGAGGTCGATAATTTTACATAAATAGTAAAGACAGTAGGTACTTATATCACAACATGAATAAAAAATAGTAAATAACATAACATAAAAGTATAGCAAAAATATAAAACCATAAGAAAATGAAACATAAAATTATAAAATACAAAAAAAAAACAACATACACAATGAATCCAGAGCTATAATATATACTAAGCTACAGCTAACTACAGTTGTGTACCTGTGACGATAACTGCAACAATAATATTATATACATCACAACTCTAGGCTCACTTTATACCCATTGACAAGTATTTATACAAAGTATTAGTGTGAACATATGTTCTGAATAAAATTAGTGGATAAATTATTTGATAATATGAACACTGTTGAATATATTAAGCATATTTACACATTTTGATATAATATAAGATTTTACCTGTTTTTTGAAAATTGTAATTGTTTTTACTTATTTAATTGAAATTGGAAGATCATTAAATATGATAGGTGCTACGTAAAAATAATTTCTCTAACCAAATAATGTATTCATTCTGTCTGGCCGGAAATTGAAAGAGACACTGCCTCTAGTTAATCTATTTTGTTGTGATCTCTCAGCTGTATCTAATATTTAGGAAAAACTTGCGCAACGCTTGCATGATAAACAATTGTCTAGGGATGAATATACCTGTCGCTTTATACAGTTTTTCAGTGGGATAGCGGAAATCCTTTTTATAGATAATTTTCAAAAAGTTTTTTGGACTATACAAAGTGGAGCAAGAGCAGTTTTTGAACACGCTCCCCAATAGCATATGTTATAAGAAACTATTGATTGAATTATTGCATAATAGACAGATTGAAGCTCATTAATACCAATTATATGTCTTAATTCTCTAAAAATATATGTTAGTTTTCGTAACTTTTTTGATAAATTATTAATATGCACATCCCACCTTAGAAATCTATCTAAAGTAACACCCAAATAACATATAGAATCCACATTTTCAATAATATCACTTTTACAGTCAGAATAATCTTTACAATTATGAATCTTAAGAGAATATTCTGCTGAAGGCACACCTCTATTAGAAATACTGAAAGTTACAAATTTAGTCTTTTTTATGTTCAGAGTAAGTAAGTTTGAATCAAGTCATTTCTTCACCCTAAGCAAGTCTTTATTGCATGTGTTGAAAGTCTGATCCCAAGTAGGGGCATGAAAAATCAGTACAGTGTCATCAGCAAAAGTGATTATTTCACCACTGATATTCAGACCACACTTATCTACTTATCTATATTATTTTTCAATAACACAGCAAGCATAGATACAGTAAAAATATAACTTATTAATACTGACACAAAATATTAATAGTAACTTTGTGGTCGTCTATAATTATTAAGTAGTTATAATTAAATGCTCAACTTAACTACATACAACCACTTTTGTTTGAATATGATGCGACTAATTTCGAAAGTACAAACCACCCGATATTAAGAAAATTCCGAAGTAAATTTAATATCGTTACATCTGCCTTTGATTTAGTATGAAACGTTTTAGTGCGAATTATTTTAGCATGAAAATTAAAAAAGCAACATTTATTGTTAAGGTTTATGAACTTAGGTTATGATTTAGGTATTATGTGACTACCCGTTCCCACTTGTCGTCTTTGTGTTTTAGGTCCGACAAAATGTCGGGTGATCAAGTGGCAATACATTTGATATGGAGCTGTTCACACTTACACGATAACGACAAGTGTGAACAGCCCCATTTAAAATGTATTGCCACTAGATCACCCGACATTTTGTCGGACCTAACACACGACAAGTGAGAACGGGGTCTTAGGGTCGTGTTACAGGAGTTATTTAAGAATAATGAATGTAAAAGTTGAAGTCCCGTAAGCAATATTCTCGCACCTTACCCTTTTCTTACATTTTTCTCAAATAACTCTTGTACATAATACGACCCTTGTGTTCATATTTGATTTTTACATATTTATTATTAACATATTAGTTAATTATTGTACTTAACATATATTTTTAATTGTAGATATACTTTAATTTTATACTATAGAAAAATTATGAAGCAAAAGTGTATTTCAAAAATGTTGTAATGTAAAAAATTATGAAGCAACAATTTAAAAATTATGAAGCAAAAATGTATATCATAATTATTGTTAGTATAACCTCAGAACAGGCTTTGTCTAGTGAGGTTATAAATTCCATTATAATATTAATTTTTTTGTTACATTGAATTTATTGTACTTTATTAAGTAGAGAGTTTAATGACATAAAATATAATTAATTAGAAAAATGCAAAATTATTTATCATATTTCTAAGTTCCAGAATAATTTTACAATTTATTAGATAAAATACAGTCGTAATTTGACTATAATGGACACTTCCTTGCACGCAGCGTGCAAATAGCAATTTCTTCCAGCTAATTAGCGTTTCCAGTTCAAAGAAGCAAGAAAATCGTTAGATATAACATCTACCCCCCCTAGACTGGGTAGGTACCTACGTTTAATAATTGAGATATTCTTGTTTTATAGTAAATAATTTGAGATGGAACCAGGGAGAGGGGAAATAAGTTCAATTTTTGAATTCGCAGTATTAAAATTAGCATCACATACGATTTTTCATGTTAAATTTACTTCATAAATATGTAGGTACATATTTTTTTACATTCTTTTTAATAATTATTAACTTAACTTGTCTTTCTGTACTAGAATTTCGCTTGATTAATTTAGAGTTCCCGAGAATTAATAGTTCTGAAACTTTAAAAAATTGTATATTCCCGAGGAAAATGCATGTTGAAACTGTTTCCAGATAATTAAATATATATTTTAATAAAATTAAACAATTTTGCATTTCATGCAAAGTAAACAATATTGCTTTAATCTTCTGGCAAATATATTTTAACGTGAAGAAAACTTTGAAAAGAGTGTACTTATTTTTTTTTTATTTATTATTTTCATTTCTGTGATTTTGTAATAAAAATAAAGTATTGTTTTGTATAACGCTTTGTTATTGTGTCTTATTTAAAAAAAAATTTTTTACAAATGTTTCAATTTTGGTTTTATAAAACTCAACAGAGTCAACAAAAATCATTGACCATTTTGGTGTCTCATGATATAAAAAGTGAAATAAATCACTGCGTGTTTTAAAGACAAAAGGTTCAAATAAATCCCTCTCCGTGTATAATAATAGGTAATATTATAAAGATCAGCCCCTCTAGACAAGTTGTCATTCAACTCAAGACAAGTTGTCATTCAACTCTAGACAAGTTGTCATTCAACTCAAGAAAAAAAACTAGATAAGTAACTCAATGTACCGAAGTGACAGTTGCCAGTCACGTGACAACTGTCACTTCCATACATTGAATTATCTTTTTTTGAGCTAAATGACATGTTGTCTAGAGGGGCAGGATTCGAGCGTCGTAAAAACATAGATAAATGAATTTATGACCCAAAAGATCGTCCAATCAAAAGGAATACAAACAGTATTTATATTCGCTTTAGTAAAAAGCTTTCGAAATTCTTCATATTCCATGACTTTTTATTATTTATTTTTCGTGAAAAAAATCACAGTGTACATATCGGTATGTTAGAGATAAATCCCACTCAATCCCACAATGCAAATGGGAAAATTATCTCGAGTAAAACAGATTTTTAAATTAATACCAAAGAGATGAAGGTATTTGGTATGGGTACCTTCTTGTGAATACTTTGTCAATATGATCCCTTAGTTGAAGAGAAAATTGGTAGAAAATTCAAAGCTCTGTCAAAAGTTGATTGAAAATAATGACAAGGAATCAATATTACAATTCTATTTCATCTTTTACAGAAAACATACATACACTTGATAGTTCGATCATATAAATAACTAGCGGGCCCGACATACGTTGTCCTGCACGAAGGTTGGCTAGCCTGCTATTAGCTGGTTTAGCAAACGTACATCAAGCGGGTGACAGTGACATATTTTATTTTTTTAAATAGAATGAATATGTCCTTGAAACATGTACATATAACTCCTCATATATTCCCTTAACTAAGCATAAATGCTTTTACTATAGGTGAACGAAATCGGTCGTGGCAGGATTCAAACTCGCGACCACTGGATTACTAACCCAGCGCGCTAACCGCTCTGCCACCACTTGAACTGGCAATGAGTTTGACTTTTCAAGCTTTTTGTTTTGCCTTATTTATGAACTTTTTTTTTCATTTTAAAAAATATTGAGAAGGGTTGAAATTTTGTTATACTAAACCTGAAGCAATAATGCAAATGTCAATACTGATAATAGCTTATTTGTTGGTTCTACTAAACAAGGCAGTCTTAAGTAGTCCACCGAAAGTATCAACGCTCTGAGCTCCTCGTAAATCAAGAGACAATTTATTCCACTTAAAAGGCCCGTTCGCACTGGCACTGCGATCAGAGAAAGCCGCCTCTTTGACTCTGTACATTTTTTTTAAAGATTTGGTGCTCTGTTATCCAGATGATCTCAATGTAAGCCGTCTTCCTGAAGGAACATTTTTTTGGCACAGTTCTTGAATGTAGATTTTTTTTCCAAATGATTCAATTAGTAATGATGACGTAATATCAATGAAAAACAGGTAAAATGGCAGCAGGCACTATCTTAAAACTTCTTGTATTATGGCGCGTAAATAATATTTTTTTTATAAAAAAGATGCTGAAAATAATATATATGTGAACTTTTAGATGAACGGCTATATCTATCTTTTATTCCCTGGTTGTATTTTTTTTTATTTATTGAAAACAAACATACAGCCAATTTAGTACATAGGGCAAGCAAATAGTAATACTAGTTGCATGTAACACATGAGATCCAACTGTCGATAGCGATAGTATGTATAGTTGAAGAATAAGAATCAAACTATAAACCCATAAATCCAAATTATTGAAAATTTTAACACATGTTGGTATGTATGTCAAGATATGACAGTATGGAGGTCAGTCCTCTTTTCCTACCCGGAATATGAAAACAGCATGATGGTTCTGTATGTATGTTTGGAGATTAAGTACCTATCAAACTATTAAGTCTTCTTACATATTGTGTATAGGCGACTGCCATACAAATTGTATGAAGCAATGTCGTCACTAAATTCAATTTTTATAAAAATTGTTAAAAAAAATTTGGGATGTGCTAATACAATGGTAATATTTTTTATAGAAAATTAAATTATCTAGTTGGGATGTTTCGGCTTTATTCGATATTTAAAAAAAAATGAAAATATAGGCAGTTAAACTCATAAATTTATCATAAAAAAATATTTTTCTTAATAAAAAATGTTTGAAAAACCTTGGAATTTTTTCGAAAAAATCAATTTGAGATTTTGTTACCAATTTTCAGCGTTCTAGCTTTTATGGTTTCTGAGATATATGGAAAAATAAACCAAAAATTCAAAAGTTGATAACCCCTGACTGAAACAAAAATTCAAAATTCTGAGTAAAAAAGTTTTGTAGGCCTATAACTGTTTATATATTCTGAAATTTTGGGCTCTGTAAATTGAGCAGATCAAAAGTTATAATGGGAGGACGGACAAAGACACACAAACACACACATACACAGACACACGAAATGTTCTACTCCGAATTCTGAGTAAATCCGTATATGGAACATAATATATGCTGCGAAGCCTTTAAATTGGTGTTTTTTGACTTCAAAGTTGGAAAAGCCGTGAAAAAAGTAGACCCTGCATACAATTCCTTCATACACGCGTTTTGGATTTTAACTGTCTCTTCCTTCAAAAGAATTTCATTCAGTTGGACAAAAAATTAGCCAAAAATCTTTGATGAATGTTACTGGTTAAAAAACATGAATTGGAAAAGAAACATCAGTAACATAATACTTTTTGCTGTAGGAAAAGGAATTTGAAAGGAAATGTGGCGTTATGGGAAGCGTGTGTAAGATCACTCAGAGCGATGAGGGAACGTGGCCAAAATGGATAGTTTAAATTTTCTAGGCGATGAGTTGAAAAGATCAATGTCATGGAAGAAAGAATCATAATTTCTGCATGCTCTGTATATGGAAGAGTGCTGTGCATAATTTGTGCCACAGATGGGAAGTCTGAATGTATATTTTTTTCTAGTTTGTCTCGTCGGCATGTTGAAGGGAATTTTCATAAGAAGTGCGTCGGTGTCAATAATACTTACTGTTCACTATTTTGTGCAGGAATGTCATGTCAAATACAGTTCGTCTGTTTTCCAAGGATTTGAATGTAGTATTTGTAGACGCTTGCTATAAGCTGGTCTTTTATGACTTACAGTTGTTACTTGTTAGTTTTATTTGTTTAATTAAGAAAATTTGTGCTATGTGTGAAGAAGCGTAATGAAAAAACTATATAATTTAATTTAACACTGCCAAACTTATAATAATATACATATACCAGCTCACAATGTCTGACTTCCTAATCAAATTATTGGGAAGATTGAAAACCTTGTAGTGGGAATAGTATGGGTCGTGCATCGCTGAAGAACTCTGATTACTTCACAAAGAATTCTCCGGCGGATTGCTTTAACAAATATTTTTATTGAAAAATCGAATATAAAGTTATCATTATATTATTCACTTTGAGTGAATCATCTGATAAATCCATCAACTGATGAACAATTTAGTGTTTACCTACGCAGAACGCTCAACATGATACCAACAGGATTTGATACCTACCTACCTTCTAGATTAGCAATATCGGTATACTTATCAGCAAATGACGAGAAATTGTGAGATAAGTGGGCTGCGCATAGCGCAAATTTGTGCCTTTAAATTAGGGCGTATCCGACGATGTGATTTCCTAATAATTATATCAAGATTCAAAATAAATATTGAGCCGAACCTGAAACTCTTGAATCAGAAGTCAGATATCTAGCTTACAGAGCCACGAGGGCCAACAATACCAAGACTCAGTTATAGCAAACGTCTACAAATACTACATACAACCAGGGAACAAAAGATAGATATAACCGTTCATCCAAAGTGAACAGAGCTGTCATTCCCAATGCAACAAGCGACGCTGGCGTTCAATCAACTGTAGAAATATTATTGTTGACGGGGATGCCCCGGTGCGGTGGAAAATTGCAAATGGCCGTCTCGAATATAAGAAGCGTAGCGGTATGTCTGTCTGTTTGTCGTGATAAATTATTATTACTTCAGCTCGGGAGTCCCCAGGATCGACCTGTGATAATAATAATAATAATTGGGAGATGAGGTAGTATCTACCCAATAATATACCCCTCCCCCAACTCTCCCAACCCCCCGCCACATTCACACTTTGACCCCCCTTTCCCATGGGAACATTCATCACTGATTCGAGACAACTTTATCCACAGCGACGGTGAAGTATTGTTTTTTTTTATGTTGTTGCAGGAAAGTGGGATGCTGAGATATTTTCAGATTCACCTGTCTATAAATAAACGTCTCATTTGTAGACAAACAATATGACTGATGTAACAACATGTTATAATTTTAATTATATAAACTCTAATACACAATCCAATAAACGTCTCATTTGTAGACAAACAATATGACTGATGTAACAACATGTTATAATTTTAATTATATAAACTCTAATACACAATCCAATAAACGTCTCATTTGTAGACAAACAATATGACTGATGTAACAACATGTTATAATTTTAATTATATAAACTCTAATACACAATCCAATAAACGTCTCATTTGTAGACAAACAATATGACTGATGTAACAACATGTTATAATTTTAATTATATAAACTCTAATACACAATCCAATAAACGTCTCATTTGTAGACAAACAATATGACTGATGTAACAACATGTTATAATTTTAATTATATAAACTCTAATACACAATCCAATAAACGTCTCATTTGTAGACAAACAATATGACTGATGTAACAACATGTTATAATTTTAATTATATAAACTCTAATACACAATCCAATAAACGTCTCATTTGTAGACAAACAATATGACTGATGTAACAACATGTTATAATTTTAATTATATAAACTCTAATACACAATCCAATAAACGTCTCATTTGTAGACAAACAATATGACTGATGTAACAACATGTTATAATTTTAATTATATAAACTCTAATACACAATCCAATAAACGTCTCATTTGTAGACAAACAATATGACTGATGTAACAACATGTTATAATTTTAATTATATAAACTCTAATACACAATCCAATAAACGTCTCATTTGTAGACAAACAATATGACTGATGTAACAACATGTTATAATTTTAATTATATAAACTCTAATACACAATCCAATAAACGTCTCATTTGTAGACAAACAATATGACTGATGTAACAACATGTTATAATTTTAATTATATAAACTCTAATACACAATCCAATAAACGTCTCATTTGTAGACAAACAATATGACTGATGTAACAACATGTTATAATTTTAATTATATAAACTCTAATACACAATCCAAT
This sequence comes from Molanna angustata, assembly GCA_963576475.1. Taxonomy (NCBI): domain Eukaryota; kingdom Metazoa; phylum Arthropoda; class Insecta; order Trichoptera; family Molannidae; genus Molanna; species Molanna angustata. The sequence goes on from OY754979.1 coordinate 32,363,402, forward strand.
AAACGTCTCATTTGTAGACAAACAATATGACTGATGTAACAACATGTTATAATTTTAATTATATAAACTCTAATACACAATCCAATAAACGTCTCATTTGTAGACAAACAATATGACTGATGTAACAACATGTTATAATTTTAATTATATAAACTCTAATACACAATCCAATAAACGTCTCATTTGTAGACAAACAATATGACTGATGTAACAACATGTTATAATTTTAATTATATAAACTCTAATACACAATTCAATAAACGTCTCATTTGTAGACAAACAATATGACTGATGTAACAACATGTTATAATTTTAATTATATAAACTCTAATACACAATCCAACAATCATCTCCTCATTCACTAAAGTTCCCTCCTCCTCTGCTTAACTGGCTCTAATTTTAAATCATACAAATAATGAAATTTTAGGTATATAGCTTTAAAGCTGTAGCTTTCTGAGATAAAATTAATAAAAACGGCACTAAACTACATATATGAAGGCTTGGTTGGAAAAAAGTAGATAGGTCTTATCCTTATATCATGATGCCAAAGTCTGTCAATACAATGGACTTAATCTTTTCTGCATATTTTCTCTTTGAATTATGTGATACAATAAAAAAAATACATTTCAATAAGACAGTAAAATAATAAAGACAATAAAAGGATGTTTTATTAAGCTTATTATATTTTGATTCTCTTCCAAAATTGAACCAAAATGGTTTGAAGCTTTTATGTATGATTAAATGAATGGTGAATGAGATATGTAGGTACTCTTTATCCAATTATTGTAAAATGTATGTTTCAATATCTGCTTGTGATTTATGTTATATTTACTATTGATGTCTAAATTATGTATTGTAGTTGGAGCAACTCCATCTAATGTAATTGTTTTGTGAGTAGTTTGTGTAACATCGGTCGACATGGAACAAAAACTGAAATTTGAAATTGCGTGATGGGCAGTTAAAATTTAATTTAGAAAGTTAGTAAGGTGATTCAACACATCTATTAAAATCTACTTCTTCTTTTTGGTTTAAATCTTATGGATCGGTTGACAGTAAATCGATGCATCTATTCCTCCACTCCTCTCGATCTTCAGCGACTCTTCAACTCTGTGTAGGAGGTACACTTCATATCCTTGCGCACCTGCTCTAGATTATACTAGACATTAAACTTTGTAATTAAAAATGTACCTATAAATGGGAAATCTGTCGCAAAAATTAGACTATCAGAATTATGCAGATTACCAAAATCTCTTCATTAACATTTTTCTTAAAGTGACTTTCGTCTGTTTGCGACACAAAAATTGCTATTATAAAATTAATTCCGCAAAATTAATAAAGCCATTGAGAGACGTTAAAAACAGATTCGCCGGTTAAATTTCAATTGTAGATTCGGTCTAATAATATCATTATAATAGGTATATAACTTGGTAGGAACGACCTCGTCATCTGGCGGCAGGAAAGTTATCCATTTCCCAAATACCCTCGGTGTACAATAACCTTTGACTTATAGAAGTCTTCCAATTCTGTCAGATCCACAAGCTGCTGATATGATACATCCAATGAAGTAGGTATCTACCATATCTGAGAACAGAAACTTGCACAGCGCATGTCAACAAAATATACAAAAACAATGAATAGAAATACAAAATCAAATCTCTCGAAACTAGAAGACAAATAATCGATCTTTGTTTTCTACATAAAATTTTAAACAATAAAGTAGATAGTATTCCTCTTGTGGAATGTATATATATACCTTTCCATTGCCCTTCCAGAAGTGTTAGACATCAATCACTATTCTATGTCAGCCATTCCAGAACTAATTATATGCAAAACTTTTACATAAACAGAGCGTGCACATCTTTCAATAAAAATTGTATGAAGGATCCAGCTCTGGTCTGAACACTTTTAAAAAATAAATTATTGAAAATATTGGGCGTTTAGCGGGGGGGGGGGGGGTCGTGCCGGCGCGTCGAGGGTGCCGTTGAGTCTGGGGGTTTCAGCGTAACCAAAATCTACAGAACTATTGTCACTTCCTTTCTCCATTTTCCTTTCTATTCCTGGATCCATTCCTATCCTATTTCCTGTTTCTTACTTATATATTATATACTTATGTTTCTATTATCAAATATCGTATTTTTAACTTTGTGGTACATTTTAACAAAAATTAACTAAATTTTTAACTTTGTTTACACCACGTGAGAATTGAATTAGCGACCGGTTTCGGAACTAACCGTTCCCTCCTCAGGCAGAATTTCAACTAAACGCAGAATGTGACTGTGTGCTTAAAAGAAAACTATGTATTTGGATATTGGTGGGAGGTCATTAGGGGCGGGTCTTGTGTAGAATGGCTTTGATTGGTACGATTGATGGAAATGGGAAACATGTTTAAAAGCGGGCTGTAAGTTAAATTTACTTGATTAAAAACCATAAAAAATATAGACCTGGGGGGCAAGTCTGGTTCGACCGGCGAAATCAAAACCCCAGTGATTACCCATGTCATGGATATAATTATCGTATGGAGTTCTATGACATCTAAAGATATTGTAGAACTCCATATAATAATTATATCCATGATATGGGTAATCACGAGGGTTTTGTTTTCGCCGATTGAACCAGACTTGCCCCCCTGGCCTTGTAAATCTCGCGGATCTTGGCTTGTAACTTTGTCGATTTGTTAAGAGAAATAAATTCTCTTGAACAAATCGACTGTAGGATAACTGCGTTTGACATTATGAATATACACATAAGTATGAATGTATAGTGTCCCTATACACTACTATTGTTGGGGTGAAACTCTTAGTACTTTGCAAGTAAAAGATGTCTATTCTTTTACACTTTATTTTACAATACTTCAAATATACAATATACAAATCAAGGTCAAATACTATAACAATTCACGGAGGTAGCTATCAACGGCGTAACGATGAATGACGCGCCGCGTGGCCATTCAAACACTATATACACACACAGACATGCTATCTCTTTCACTCACATATCTCACAGAATGTTACCAATCTTCGGACTGATATAAATTTTTAATCTTCATTTCAACGTAAAGAAAACTTTGAAATGTGACTTCAACTTTTTATATTCATTCGGTTAAAATTGGGTAAATTTATTATATAATGATATAACTAGATAAATTCATTGTAAATAAAAATATATTTTTATACTATTGACTAATACCAAATAATAAATGAATAATTCATACAGCGCCATTGTTGTGTCTCAAGAGCTAAACTAAAGTGTAAAATACATTTAATTCAATTTCGTCCATAAGACGACCCTATATGTATTTTGCTTCATATTGTCAAAACAATTTGAATTACAACAATAAACGGTAAACTGCATTCGGATACGGTAGAATTTGGTTGTATGCAAACTGGTCATCTGATATGTATTATCAGAACGAGCAAAAGTTATGCCGTAGCCAAGATGAGGGGATACTACCAAAGTCAGGTAACTGCAGTCATCTATCATAGAACTTGAAAGTGGACTTTAATGGACAATGGTCAATGGGAATAATATTGATATCGTACCTACCTTTGGGCTCCAAAGTCTACCAATAATAGTTTATGGTTCAAACCTGATCTACGTGTATATATTCTATGGTACCGAATTATCTTCCACGTTCTATCATCGTAAATCAATTAACATGTTTATGGTCCCGCAAACATTACAGAACAGCAATATATTTACGAGAAGCAGCTATATTACAGCAAAATTTTGAGTAAAAGCACAGTATTTACAATAAAACTCGAAATTAACAGCACTCCTCCACTTCTTTCTGTCCTGAGCATCGTCTTCAGAGACATTTCATGCTACCAAGCTCTTGCATCGTCTTTTGTGACGCCCTTTTGGTCTTTTTCCGGGAACTCGATAATCTAGTGTAGTGTTACATACGTTTTCTGTTGTTATTTTCTTTTTATCGCGTCGGGGTAACCAATGCGGGGGCAATAATGTAGCCTGTCGCTAATTATTATCTACATTCTTTTAAATAAGTTTACTTTAAACTAAATTAAGAAGTGATGGATCTCACAGAATGAGAGAAAAATATGTATATTCACAATTTTCACATTGATTAAAAAACACTTAAAAAGTAAAGTAAAAAATCTTTGTTTTATGCGCATACATACATGTTTTAATTTCATATTACCTGCCACAGTAAATCAAATACAAATTCACGTATTTATCCAATCATGGACTTCCACTCCGATTTGCTGAACGTACAACACTATCCATCCCTATCCGTAATACAGGATTACTCAGCTCTTCGTTCGAAGTACAATCAGCAAGATTATGTAATAGCCTAAGTCCAGATATTGCGTCGTATAACTCACTTTGTATTTTCAAGAAAAAATAAAGAAGGAATATTTTTCCCTAAACATCTGATCCCGATTTCCTCTCTTTGTCCTACTCTGTCTTTTTTGGCCTATCTTAGTGTAATATATATTGTCTTTTATATTTTTTTTGCTTTAATTCTTTTGTTGATGTACAAACAAAATTTTGTCACTTTGTAATCCGGTTGATTGGAAGAAATTGCCTAATGTACTAAATATTTGTTTATATTATGTACAGAAAGATAAATAAATAAAATAGTTCAGTTACTTACTTATTAAAATGTAAATACAACCTTTAGTTATGTCTCTTTTTCCCATTAAATATTATATGAATACGTGCACTGCTAGCCCTAAACCAGGTTGAGACAGTTGGGCAGCAGTCATATATTTATAATGACGCTTATGTTAATGGTATGATAGAGTTAAAAAAATAAAAAATATATATAAGAAAAATACAATATTTCCAATATTTTGACTATTTTTAAATTGGTATACCCACAGACAAGCTATGCCTTGTGGGATTTTTGTGTATACAGTTGGTTTATTGTGATTGATATTATTTTATTTATTTATAATAAACATGGCATTTATCATACAGAGGTTTGACAACAATAATAAAGGTACATATATAAAAAAGATTAAATGCTATACATATTTCAGACAGAGACAATGGAAAGGTACACATACACATCCAAACCATTTACACTCTCTTGCGCTTAGCTGTCAATTAGCGATTTTGCTCTCCAATATGCTAGGGATAATCCCTGTGTTATATTGGATGCAGTCTTTGGTTTTGTAAGTAAAACAACATTATTTTAAAATGGATTCAGCACAATTGATCATACACTTCCTAACATACATGCACAGGCACTCTCCATACACACGTAATATACTGGACCATATAACATACACATACACACACACACACATACACACACACACACACACACACACACACACACACACACACACACACACACACACACACACACACACACATACAGTAAACAAAAAGCAAGTCATAAGAAATGAGAAAAATGTTATTGTGGTGGATTTGATTCAATGATCCATAAGGTTATTTCCCTTTTGAACCTTTGGTAGTGATTGATATTTTTAATCTGGGATGGTATTGAAAACACTGGGAGATTGATATGTATGTTTGTGTATATTTTATGTTAACCGTGTACCAAATCTTAAATGAATAAATAAAAAACAAAATAAATTGATTGTGTACAAAAATTCTTAAATATACATTTTTTTTATTATTTTTTTATCGTTTGAGACGATTTGTAAGTAACAAAAACAGCATTTCAATTTCTGTAAGTAAATCACAATTATTAGGTACTTCTTAATGTACCTAATCAATTTTTTCGAAATATTTTTCTTATATGCGAACTTATTTAGATATCTGCAATGGCTTTGACGTGTTTCTTTTTATAATATTTGAAAAAAATCATACAAAAAGGTAGTTTACTTGCAAACTTTAACTGTAATTCTGACACATTTGTGTTTTAATAATTAATTACTGTATTCTTACATTTCAGAACAGTTTAAAATATAGTCAAAGATTTGTATGTGGTTTGACCATCTAATACACTGAAAGAAAAATGCTAATACTAGAATTCCGTCTTAAATATACATGACATGTTGTTATGTACCTAATGTAATTAAAAAAAAATATTTATAAGCACAAACCTTCATATGAAGATCTAGATGTATTTTATTTTATTTTGTATTTATTGTTTGACATTGTACAAAAAAATTGTCTTGCAATAAATACCTACGTTGAAATAAACAAAGCGCCTTTCTCTCAGCAAATACAAATTCCATTTTTATTTAAATAAAGTGTCGAGGTGTGTGGCAAGTTATGAAAAATATCATTGATTTATGATCTCTTAAAATAATTTTTATGGCTCGCCTATCAAATTTAATCTGACCATAACAACACAGGTTTAAACAGTAAATCATTCCCCGAAATTCCCATTATAATATATCAACCTTACCTCTTTTTTTGCAATCGAAGAAATCGTATTACAAGTCTACGTGATATAATATGGAAATTCCTACTTGCTTGTTGCTATGTTAGGTAAGAACTCTGGATCTATGATCTGGCAAATCCAGAGTCAGAGTACCTAACTTTTTACACCCATTTCTTTAACTTCACATCTCTGTATGAACCTAATTGAATTTCAACTAACTTCTCCACCAGTTGGAACTCTGAAAGTTTCAGAATTTGTGTATTTCCCGATGACAATGCGTGTTAGTGAGACCAGGGCTGTGTTAAGATTCAACGCTCGACGTCGGGCGTCGAAAGTACCTACCTGAAATTGCAGATTATGGCGTTTTTCACGCCAATCTCACTGAACGCTTTCGAGCGGCGTTTCAATCTGAACACTGCATCGGGCGTTTTAAATGTCAAATGTCATTTATCATACATGTCTCTTTTTAGATTATATTTTCATCAAAAGACAACAAATGTAAATAATGATCTCTGACCTTTTATTGGAAATTGTTGAATGATATTATTATGAATTAACCTCTTTGTGAATGCATATTATTATCATCATAAATAATATCAACTGATGTCATCATTCCACGGATAAAACAGAAGTCAACAGATTATCTATCAGAGCGTTTTTCACCCGACAATTTTACCGAGCGTTTGGTGCGTACAGTCGACGTTCTATCTGAACGCCACAGAGTGTCTTTCGAGCGTCTGTTCACTAAACGCACTCGGCGTTCGTTGTGAACGCAGGCCAGTGAAACTCTGGTTTGCAGCAAATATCCATTTTTTCGTCGCTCATTTAATTTTGGTTAGTTATATGGGATCTAGTTATGTAATAACATAACTATTATCGTTCAATTATTTTTAGTGTGTTGGGAGGGTAAGGCTTATGAGTTTGTAAGAAGCAAAAGAGAATGTTCTATTACATATAACCTTACCTTCCACCGACTCCCCCAACGGCAGTCATGAGACCCTCAATTTTAATTTTATTTAACACTCTCAGGGTGAGAAGCCATAATTTTATTTACATCTAAAGGCAAATTATTGGAATATCAAACATTTCATATAAAATTTAAAAGAAGAATGCTATTGTCTGTGTTATGAGTAGAGTAGGTTGACATGAGATAACACACCAATTTCAAATACTAAATTTATTTCCATTGGATGCTGGACAACACTTCACAAGATATGAGATATTAAGCAATTTACAAGATATTAAATAATAGGTATTTCAGAACATAAGTTTTTTTCATAATGAAGCTCAGGCGTGGCCGAGAGGTTGTAGTTCTATCTAATAACAGGTGTGCAGTAAATTTCTTCATCTTCATCCATCATCAGTGTAATCTAAAGTAATAAAGCAATCAAAATGTTAGTGTATGTGTGTGTGTATGTGTGTGTGTGTGTGTTTGTCTCACGCCTTCTGAAAAACCAAGAGCATCTAAAAATCTAATTTAAGTGCGAACGTGTACCAGTATACCTGATGCAGTGTCACGCTAAAAAGAATGCGATAAAAATGCTGAATTTTAAAAATATTTAAATAATTATTTTTTTCATACAAAATTTTCCAAGTCATATCTGTCAAAAAAGTGTACATTTTGCACGCAAATATCTGTTAGTTTAAAAGTTAGAAGTAGGTATTTACACAAAAAAAATATATTTTGAAGTATAACTTAGCGTTTAAGTGAAAAAAATGGTGAATATTTGGTATAATTATAATGTTTAACTTATTTTTAAAGTAAGCCTTTTATACATAAACGCCGCCATTTTAATATCTTTTCATACAATATTTCATTTTCCCACCGAATGAATATGTTCTTGAAAATAATAAACCTTTGAAATAAATGTAATTATGAAATAATAAAATGAAACACAAGACATTACGGCAAGTTTTAAGACATATATTGTAAAAATGTGTTATTTATTAGTAAAGATATAGGCATAATAAAATTGCATAATTTGTAAATAATATTTGATTTTTCTGACAATTTTCATTTTTATGGCATCGAACAAACCAATGTAGGTACCTACATATTCAAAAAATGTATCCGAACCATTCGATATTACTTACGTGTTCGAATCGTTTCCATGGCTACAGAAAGAATGTGATATTCAAATAAAATTTGTTAGGAATCGAATTTATTTAGAAGGTTGTTGTAGGTAGGTACCTACCTAATACTATTTACTTACAAATCAACAATAATATACCTATACTGATTTCCTATAGGAAAATTATTTTATTTATTTATTTATCAACCGTTTGTCCGATTATAATGAAACTTTGGTGAATTGTCGAGCGTATGCCCAGGATGGTTTTTGGATTTAAACTTTTTTCTTATTCTTCTTCTTCTTCGTGTATTTGGTCGTTTTACCTATGAAGGGGGAGTATCCTGGGAAAAGAAGGTCCGACTGTCCCTCCATCTCTTCACAGGTCTTCCAGGACGGGTTCTGCATATAAACTTTTTTCTTCTTTTTCTTCAACGTGTACTTGGTCATCTTACCTATGAAGATGAACTATCCTGGGAGATGAAGGTCCAATTTTCCTTCCATCTCTTCGCAGGTTTCTGGATTTAAACTTTTTTCTTCTTCTTCTTCATCGTCTATTTGGTCATTTTACCTTTGAAGGTGGACTAACCTGGGAGAAGAATGTCCAATTTTCCTTCCATCTCTTCGCAGGTATCTGGATTTAAACTTATTTCTTCTTCTTCTTCTTCATCGTGTATTTTTGCTCATTTTACCTATGAAGTTGGAGAATCCTGGGAGAAGAAGGTCCAACTGTCCTTCCATCTCTTCGCAGGTATCTGGGTTTAAACTTTTTTCTTCTTCTTCGTGTATTTAGTCATTTTACCTATTAAGTAGAGCATCCTGGGAAAAGAAGGTTCTTTCATCTCTTCGCGGTTCTTCCAGGATGGTTTCTGGATTTAAACTTTTCTTAACCGACTGATGGGACGGGATGTAATGAAGGGAAGGGAGGCACTAAAGGGCCTGAAGGGACGGGAGGTATAAAACTGCCTGAAGGGACGGAAGGTAGTGAAGGGTCTGATGGGAAGGGACGTAATGAGGGATTAAAGGGACGGGAGGTACTGAAGGGCCTGAAGCGGCGGGTCCTGGAGTCTAATTCTGTTTCTTCTTAATTTTATGTAGACCTTTAGGGCAGTTTTTATACAAACTATTTCCTATTGTCTAATTCATCTTCTTCTTCTTTTATGTATACATTTGGGTCATTTTTTTATAAAAATTATTTCCTTTAGTCTAATTATTATTCTTCTTCATTTAAGTACGTAGACTTTTGGGAGAGTTTTAATACAAACTATTTCCAATAGTCTTATTCATTTTCTTTTATGTAGACCTTTTGGTCAATATTTATACAAACTATTTCCAATAGTCTAAATATTCTTCTTCTTCTTTTTTGTAGACCTTTGGGTGAGCTTTTATACAATCTATTTCCAATAGTCTAATTCTTCTATTAGGTATATGTATTTTTACTTATTTTATGTAGACCATTGGAATAGTTTTTTATACAAACTATTTCTTATAGTCTTATACTTATTTTTCTCTTTTTTATTTAGTCTTTTGGGTTAGTTTTAAGTCTAATAGTCTATTGTGCAGAAATATTATTAACGATATGCACACTTGATGAAAATACATATGAAATGAATGGGATATGGGATGTGACGATATAACCTGCACTAGAATCTTTTCAATACTTTTGTTTAATTAAATTTAAACCATTTATATCATCCTATTTTGAATAATTTTCAACACCTAATATTTAAAGAATGGGGGTTGTGGCCATTACTGAACTCTTCACAACATTTATATTCAAATTAAAAATTATTTACTATAGTTCAAGTCTTCTTCTTCTTCGTTAATGAAGACTTTCAGTCAAATTGAGCAAAAATATAATGCACACTTGATGAAAAAATATAAAAACGAATGGGATGTGACCAATACTAGATCTTTTCAGTACCTACGTTTGTTTAATCAAATTTTAACCACATCCCAACATCGAAAATTACTAAATTTTCAATAGGTACACATTACAATTTGTTTTCGATGATAATATTTAAAAATGGGGGTTGTGGCCAAACCAATCTCTTTACAACGTTGATAAACAGTCATATTTAAAACCATTACGCATAGTCCATGCGAGCAGAAATTGTATAAATATTATACTTCATTCACACTTTATAGCAATATATAAAAAAGAATGGGTTGTGGCCATCACTTGAACATTTTACAATACTTAAACTCAATCAAATTTCAAACCACTTTTCATAGTCTGATATTGCAAAATAATTGGGTGACAATATTATAAAAACGATTGCTTTTTCTTTCACAATTTTACATTCTTGGCCAACGGCGGGACATAAAAGCTAGTTATTGTATAAAGCAAAAGATATATCAAATTTAACAGAACATCAGCCGTGGTATGGATGAAAGTGACACCAGAAGGGTCACATTGATGATACATAGTACATTATGATAAATCAGTCGGGTCCAGCATTCAATGATCAAAATTTTTCAAATAATCGCCACGTCATGACTGACGGGCACTTGCACGATACATAATTTAAAAAACAAAATAAAATAAAGGCATTAAATATTGGAAGACGGGATCAGGAATGATACCATTGCCATTAGTACCCTGCAAAAATTCAAGCGGGGTTAGAGTCCATCATGCCATTTTCCTACCAAAAATTATATGAACGAGGTATAGTAGTGTGCGGAACTCACCTTCCCGATCTTATTCAGGTGTTATCCCGTCCTCTCAGTATGCCATAACTTCATTTTCACTTTTTTCAAGAGGTTACACCTCGTGGTGTTGAGCGTTCCCATATCGAAAAGAAAAGAAATCGAAACGTCAGATTTCGTCTATGCATACTGAGAGTGCGTTCCGAGAACTCTCACCTGGACTCACAAAAGCGCGTTCGGCACACCACCAAACCGACACGCGAAGGACATGACGTTAGTAAAATAACGTCATAGTGTACAAAGGTAATTAAGCTAATATTTGCTGTTGGGGTAAAATTTAATTATGCAGTTGTGAGTACACCAAATACAAATTATTTAATCTGAGCGGAGGAATAATTAAACGCTTTGAAAATAATAATTTATTCCATAGCATCCAATAGGAGATGGATTAAGCATTATTTCACATTTATATGTATATATAAACGATCATAATGAAATGCGTTTGTGATTATTTACTCTGATTAATGATTAATTTTTCTAATTATCTAGGTAAATGCTAGCTTTAAATTAATATAACGCTATTCAAATGTAATTTTATCTATATTTTAAGCAATTCTGATAATCTCAACTGATGGTAGCTTCAAATTAAATAATAAATTGCGCATATTATTATGTTTACACTTCAATAATGGAGTTATCTAAGCATCTCAATAGATGGCAGCTTCAAATTGATAAATCGTACGCGCTAATGATTATTTGTACACTTAAATAGTCACTGAAGTTTTCTGAGTATCTCAAAAGATGGTAGCATTAAACTAATGATTTCACACTAAAATAATGGGGTTTCCTGAGTATCTCAATAGATGGTAGCTTCAAGTTAAAACACTGTTCAATTTATGATTAGTCTAGCTACCTATGATTATTGATTATAATCTCAATAGATGATATCACCGTACAAAGAAATAACATACGTAAGGTATTTTTTTAAATTTCGTAGAAAATATTGTATTCCTGTCGTATGGTTGAGAATTTTCTTACATCTTATGGTTGAGAAGTATTACAAAAGATAAAGTGTACCTATAGAAAAATTTACAAGGTGCAAGTAAGTTTTCATAAATAAATTAACAAATTAATATAAAATTTTATTATAAGCGTGCAGAGCTGAGACGCTGCTAATTCAATGTTTGCTCATATCTATAATTATTATCGACTCGAAAGTTTTTAGTGAGCTAGGCAAGGTTATGTTCTTCTTTGTGGTCACGTGACACCGTTAGAGCAGGACAGCATCGATAAATAATCAGGTCTAGAAATGGCGACAGGAAGGACACGCGCTACTCTTCATTACAATTCTTTAACGCTTTGCTCATTTTGTAACGTCAGATTAAAAAGGCGATATCTCTATAAATTTATTTACATATATGCAAATAAATATACAATATACTTATAACTGCAATGACCCACAAGGTAAACAACCTGTGCCGGGGCTAAAGCATTTTGAAATAATTTCACTATAGACCAGTGAATCTGTTTAACCATATGTTTCAATTTCATCTTCATTTCTAGTATCCTCACTTTAATACTAGGCCAGTGACAACATACGGTCTTGAAACCATGTCACTTACTGCCAGAAGTCTCCACAAACTTAAATGTACTCAACGAGCAATAGAAAGACAAATGTTGGGCGTATCCTTGAGAGACCGAATTAGAAACGAGGAAATAAGACGCCAGTCAAAGGTCACAGACATTGCAGAAAGAGTGGCAAGGCTAAAATGGAAATGGGCAGGTCATGTGGCAAGACAGAGAGATAATAGGTTGACCCCCAAAATTCTGAATTGGAGACCCTATCATAATAGAATAAGTGTAGGGAGACCACAGAGGAGATGGACTGACGATATTGTCGAACTGGTGGGACATGGGTGGAAGCAGAGTACCCAGGATAGAGAGAAATGGAAAACCCAGGAAGAGGCCTATATTCAGCATTGGAGCGAAAGGGGCTGAAAAGAAGAAGAAGAAGAATATCAGGCTCACAATACGTTTCAATCGCATCTTCATTTCTTAGTTTCGCAAGCGCATAAAGTGATCACGTAAACCAGCCGATGACAGATCGGAACTCAAGACCCTGTAGGTGTCTTGAATTCCTGGTTCTCCTATAATATTCCAACTTCGTCTCTCTTGAGATGTGAAGAATTACATAATGATTTTAAAAAAAAATTGTTTATACCACCTCACCAGGCAGACCTGTTCTGAGGTGGAGGCTAGTTATATTTTAACCACTAAACTAGTTATACTTCTGTGTGTTTGTGTAGTCCGTGTCTATTTTGTGAGCTAAATACATCACATATTTTTTTATATAACACACCAACCGGATATATTTAACTCAACTCGGACATCGATAAAACGTCAATTACGCGCAGTTATTGGTAATATTATTGGTTAAAAATCAAACCTATCTTCCTTAAACCTTCATCTCTTCCTTATCAACGCTTTCTATATTCATTACTCTTCCCTTTCCCCCGCATACACTCACCATCATACATTATAACTCAACTACCCAAAATCTATATATTATAATCATAAAACTATAGAATACTCATTCCTATACAATACCTCGCTGAAAAAGTGAAGCCGTTTTATTGGCCGGCTCGTGTCAATATATGTATGACTCTGCTGGTAGACATTGTTCGTATAGTACTACTCGTTATGACTGCGTAAATAATTTTGCAAGCAGTTTAAAAATTCCCTATTTGGAGAACGTATCACGCAGACGGCCAAATGATTACTGAATGCTCGTAGCTAAATGTTGACCAAATTAGTCAACATAAAGCAGTCGCGTTTACTGCAGGCTGAAGAGTATTCTATACTATTATTATTCTATGATTATAATGTAATTAAGTGAGACTTTTTAACTGGCTAATTTTTTATATAGGTACATTTTTATAATTAAACATAAATTATTGTGTAGCGGTAAATTTTCCTAATAAATAAAAATAAAAATAAAATAAAATATAAATAAAGTTAAAATCAGATAGAACCCTTTCACAGAAACGGATGCTGTAGACTTTGTACAGGAAATTACTTTTCATCTTCCTCCAACAAACACATGTAGGTACCAACCTTTATACCTTTTTCAGACAAAATTATCATTCATTTAGAGAACGTTGGTACGGTTAATTGAACCGTATTGCTATCTACCGAGGGCATTATTTCCTTTCGCCGATTATAATAATAATACTATATCATATCATGCGAACAAATTCGCCGCTCGACTGGAATAAGTTAACATTTTATGAATGTTTTAGACGGTTTCCTCGTACCGCGCAAGAGAATATCAACCTTATTTATAGCAACCATAAGTCCGGTTATCGCCTGAACGAAATGTACCGCCGTTTGAAGTGTTTTATACCCCGCGTTTTGATATCCGTTGAATTTTTTACATAAGAGTGGTCCATAAACTAAAATAAATGTCTTCTTCTTCCTCTCTTTATAGTCCTGTTGGCCTGGTAAAGTCCTTCGTAGCCTGTGACGTCGATTGCCATCTGTCCTTCCATCTCTTGGGACGACGTCCTTAGAGGTCTGCTTTCTTGAGAAACATTATCCCTGTCCACTATGCCGGCTTGTGTGTCTCTCTTTCTTGACACATGTCGATTGGGAGAGGGGCGCTATACAAACAGGCGAGAGGGAAGGGGGTTAATAATAGACAAATGTTGTTGACAAATAGCAAAGCAGAGTGAAATAAAGGAGTTTATAATAAAAAATAACTAGAGCTGTTAAAGTTGACATTAAACGGGAAAATTTTCAACATAAAAATAGTAAATGGTTTTTTTTTTTTTTTGTAAATAATGAAAGCTACAATTCTTATATCTGAGGTGACAATGCATTTTTCGCATAGAAGTCACCCCTGAATTGCGCCAGACTTATAAGGTCATTTTTGTCTTATTTACCTACTTGTACCAATGCGTAAGTAATCGAATATTTTTAATATTGCATATGCGCAAACATTGGATTTATTTCCCTGTCGGGAGTCAAAGATATTTTTTAACAGATTTTTAATTATCTCAATAGAGACGAAGTTGGAATATTTATTGTAGGAGAACCGGGAAATCAAGGCACCTACATGGCTTACGACCTGTCATCGGCTGGTTTACGTGATCACTTTATGCGCATAACAGTTTTTAATTGTGTTTTCAGTCTGGATCTGTGAGACGATTAATATCGTAAGTCTCCAGAATGTGGTAACTTGTTATTGGGTGCATGTTAAATTAATATTTGACATAGTACCTGTTAGTTGCCCGAGAAATAATAAATAATAATAATAATAGGTACCTACTTTTTTTTAATACTAGGTACCTACTTATTATTCTTTATGTTGAAAAATTTCGCCATCTTGGCCATCTATCTAAAAATATATAATTTATAAATAATATTTCATTCAATATTTTGATTACATATATTATCATTGTCGTAAAGTGATAAATTTTCAAGAAAATAAACATGTATCAATAAAATTTGATAAATTATAAAAAAAATATTATGACGCTGACTGTTCAAAAACTATTAGTACCTACCATCGCTTTTGTATGTATGAGAGATTGATAGTAAATTAAACGTTTTATTCCTACATACTTTTTACGTGTCTTGTAGGGTTTTCTTTTTTAAACTGAAAAAAAAACGCAATTGGGTCTCTTTTGGAGAGGGGGTAGTGATGGAAGGGGGAGAGGGAGTGAAATGTTTCAACTTAATATACTAAACATATCACAATTATATGCAAAGAACGCTTGTACATACATATATAAAAACATAGACAAACTTGACTCTACGCAAACATCTAGACCAACTAGACAGACCGAACAGGCTAAACTCCTAATACCTAGACTCAAGACAACTTTTGGACAAAGAAATTTTCTGTATTTTGGAGTCAAATTATACAACGAACTACCTTTAAGACTTACGCGACGTTCTACGTAGGCGATTCAAAGCGAATGCGAAGCGGCGCGGCGCGGCACGAAAATAACAAACAGTCGGTAACTATGGAAGTGTCCTACGTTACCGACCGCGCGTAGGTTTCGATGCGGCGCTGCGCGATACGAAGCGAACGCGATCAGTTGGTTTGATATTTTCACGCGAATTGAAAGCGGTGCCATTGTTTTTTGACATGTCAGAAACAGAAATTTTAATTTCTGTCCATGAACGTCCCATATTATGGAACAAAATAATTATTATTATCGAACCGCGAATTTCAGGCTTTGGCAAAAATAAATGGGACTACAAGTAAACACATTTATTTATTATTGCTATTTTACAATAGGATGTTGTTCAAAACACACAAAGTTTTCTCTCGCTTGCACGAATGTCAAATTTTGATATGTTTTCCGGAAAGGTGTAAATTCAGTCTCATTTATTAATTCAAGATCACGTAATTCTTCATACAAATTGTGATATCCCCCATAAATATGCCTCTCTAACTACGCAATATTATTTTCACTTCTCTGCCGTACATACTTCTTGAATATTTTATATACGTACATCCATGACAGTAGCTGGCGGCAGAGGGAACGATTCGCGCACACGTAGGACAGAGCCGCCGCGTCGCCCCGTATCGCATTGAATTCGCTTGTATCCGTACCGCATCGCTTCGCAATCGCGTACGCTTTGAATCGCCTACGTAGGACGTAGCGTTAGACAAAACAGTAACTTGAAAATATTTAAGCGAGACATTAAAATTTGGATTAAAAAAAAGGGCAGAGACTATATTAAAAATAAATTAATCACCTGAACTCTGAAAATACTCCCATAGTTACTAACCAAAACTGAAAACTAATAAGACATCTATACACTGTCTCAGAACAGGTTTTACCTAGTGAGGCAGTTTATGACAATAGTAAAATATCTGGTAACTATTATGTAACCTAAGTTAAATATATTATAATGCATTAAAAAAATTTTTGTTACTAGATTTAAGGAAAAATTGTATTTTAATAAAAAAAAAAAAATAAAAAAAAACTTCTCTATCTAATGAACATGTTACAATTACAATCGAATAAGTAACACCATATATCTCCATATAAGACAATTTTTAAAATTCAAAGTTATATTATAGGCGCCAAAATATCAAATGACAATGATCTATATGACGAGGTTAAAGATCAAACCGATAAAGCACCCGTTATAGCTGCCTGCCTCAGGGACACTGTCTGGAAAAACAAACATATGCTCACAGAAAGTAAAACCAGAATTAACAAAACGTGCGTAAGATCCATAATGACCTATGCCATCGAAGCCAGAGCCGATACCATCAGAACAAAAAATCTCCTCCGGACTACTGAAATGAGGACACTGCGCTCCATAGTAGGCGTAACACTCGTGGATAGAGCCTGGAACGAGGATATAAGGAGGAGATGCGATGTAGACGACATCCGCTGAGGTAGAGGGCAAAGACGTCAATGGAGAGACCATGTCGAGAGAATGGGAGACAATCGACTACAAAAAATTGTCTCCAAAGAAGTCCCGGAGGGACGTAGAGCAAGGGGGAGACCAGCAAAAAGATAGGGTGACAGCTGGACATCCAGATCACAAGAGGCAGTTTCCGACTGAAAAAACAGGCCTTCGGCCTAAAACCAGAGGGAAAGGAAGAAAAGTTATATGTCAGGCTGGTAAACATAACGTGCAAAACGTAAATTCCTTAGTAACTACATGCTTCCTTGAAATAGGTTTCTCATAAATAGAGAAGAATCATTTTGAAACTTCAAAAGTTACGCATATGAATAATCCGCCAAGAGAGACGCTTGTATTAGCGCATATAAGCGTTTCCCGCTATCGTTTACATACGCTACAATATGTTATTGCTCTATATAAGCGCATCCGCTCAACTAAGGTCGTATTTATAATTGATAGGATTAGCTTCTCAATTAGGTATCTCCGGAATACGCAATATTTCATATCTCACATAAGTTAAGCAATAAATCACAACTTTCTCCAACTGTTCACTTTATTGGATTACTATGACATGTGCCTATATTCTATTTTTGTTCATATCATAATTTTCATGAAATGATATAGAGTATGGATCCCAAATATGAAACCCTCAGCATCAGAATTGTAAACAGAGAATTGATAGAATTCAAAATAAATTTAGTATAAATCGTATGGAAGCTTAAATTATATTTCTGATGTGCAAAATCATCTAAAAATTCCACCACTGGAAATAAGAAAACAATCAACGACGCAATATTTTTTATATAAAATCTTAAACAATAAGATAGACTGCTCATATCTATATACTAGAAATTATAAATATTCATGTTCCCCCCCGAAATACCAAAACCAATAATACATTCAAAATCACAAAGTGTAACACTAGTATAAGAAAAAGTAACTTCATTCTAAACTTAATGACGTTGACATATTTAATTTCTCGCAGAAAAATTTCACTAACATCATACGAAATAAATATACGTTTTGATTATTACTTTTCATTCATAATATACAATAATATAAATTTTATTTTTATTTTAATGCAACATATAAAATTAATAAAAATGTACGTAGACCTCTCACACCGTTACATGATTTTGCTGAGTATTCTACAATGGTTTGTAGTGCTAAACTTCGGTGCATACTACTTGTAACAATATTATAAATTACCTACATAGGCATTGTACTCTGTATACGTATACTGTATAGTATATACTGACTAGTGAACACAATACTGACTGGTCGGTCAGTATTAGCTCGTTTTTGTTGCGGATGCAGATGACTAAATAGTTAATACTCTTCCTACTTACCTACTCTTTATACCTACTCTTCCTAATTCTTTTCTTTTTTATATTTTAATATTATATGCAGATAACTGTGTTAAAAAATATATTTTTGCAATTGTTAAATAATTTACATACTTAGTTTAAACTATTTAAAAGAACCTTTATGATGTTTATAACCTGTCAATATAATTATACCTATTGTAATTTCATATTGTAAACTGTTGGTTCTATAAAATCAATAAAATAAAAATACTTTCAACTAAACATATACTTGACATTAATATCTAATAATAGCACAATGCGCAAGTTGCGAGTTTATTACCATGTGGCAATTTCTTCCAACTAACCAGTGTTTCCAGCCCAGAGAACCGATATTTGCGTGAGATATGAATTTAAATAAATATCTCCTCTGCTGCGGATTGAATCCAGGAAGCCCACACAGAAACCGAACGCTTTACCAACTGTACCACGGCGGTCGGCGTTATTTAAAAACAATTATTTTCTTAACTTTATTTTTTAATTAGAAAACTCTTCTCCACACTTTGCGCAAATGGCGATTTCAAGATAAAAAGGAAATGAATTAGAAATAATTTCTCATTAATCTCTCCACTCTCCACAAACAACTTATCCCTATTTGCATGTCTAATATATGTTGATATTGATATTATACCCCATATACAAATTAAAAACAATCAATATAATAATAATAATAAACACTTCCTCGCACCCTGCGCAAGTGGCAAGTTTATATAAGTGTTCTTATGGCAATTTCTTCCAACCAACCAGTGTTTCCAGCCCAGAGAAGCAATTACTGCGTGTGAAATTTATTAAAATAAATTTCTCTTCTGCTGGGAATCGAACCCAGGACGCCCGCACAGAATCCAAACGACTTACTAACTGTGCCACGGCGTTCGGCCATAAAATTTCATCAGATTTTTTAAACGGTAAAATATTTCAAAGCTTTTGACATCAATTTCATTTAAAATACATTCATGATTCTTGCAAATTTCTATATAGGTACCTACTGATACTAAGTATTAAATAATTAAAAAAATGTTTGTGAATTCCTTTCTCATATATTATGTTATTTACATACTAATTAATACTTAGAAGTGAATAGTGCATAAAAATAAATGTCGAAAAATTGACTTTCTCAATTCTGAGAAAAAAAATTCAGTTAGGACCACTTTCAGAAGATTTCCACGTGTACCTATATAATTCTAATTGAATTGTTTCTAATATCCTTCTATCTCTTATGTCTCATTCAACTAAGGCTTGTGTGTTTTTGTCAGAAACAAAATGAGCTTACTTTCTAGGCAATATTATTCTAAGAAAGAAAGAAGTAAAATTTTAGTCCATCCACATTTCGTTAGGTATAGAAGTTTGGATACATTATTAAGTACTGGGACAACAGGTCCGGGATAAGTATTTTAATCAATCACACAACTTTGTCACAGAAATATTGCTAAAAACAGGTTTCTCAAATTTTTTTAATGTCACCAGTATAGAGTAGAAAGAATTGGCAGATATTTAGATAATTTTCTCCTCCGCTGGGAATCAACCCTAGGACTTAGATACATATATCAAACGACTTACCACTACAGTAAAATTAAGATAACAGTAACGAGTGGTTTGCAGCCAGTGCAATACTCCTCACTAACAAGTCACTCCATAAATTTTTTTTTTTTTTTTTTATTTGAAAAAATGGGCAACGTACAATAATATTTTTTTAAACAAATATAATAAATAAGAATAGCAACATAAGTAATTGTAACTTAATCAGCCCACCTTTGATTTCATGGTGCATTGTACTCACTACTGGTAATAAAAAAAAATATATTATTCCTGTCTAACGTGGCTACTGAAAAGAGTCCTGGACATACAGAATATGTCCACGGACCTGATCTTTTCCAAATTATTATACGAGGTAAGGCATCGGTACAATGGCGAATTTTGAGCGGCATTAGTGTTTTTTTTGTCTAAAAAGAACGTTGAGGTGTGTATTGTTCGTCTGTTTGGAATGTTGAAGTTAATAATTTTCAGAAGGTCTGTACAGTCAATATTGAAGTTTATTATGTCATAAAGGTACATTAAGTCTGAGGTCCTTCATCTTGTCTGTAAAGTCTGCAATTCATGTTTGTAGTTATTACCAAATTTGTACTTCATGTGTTTCAAAAATATTTGTTGTATTCGTTCTATATTGTTAATATAAATATTATATTGTGGATTCCAGATGACTGATGCATGTTCCAATTGACTTCTAACAATTGTGTTATATAGTAAGATAAATGTTTTCACTTGTGTGAATGGTTTGCATACTCTCATCAGGAATCCCAACATTTTATAAGCTTTCAGTGTAATTGTGTCAATGTGTTTGTCAAATAAAAGTTTACTGTCCAGTTGTATACCTAAGTCTCTATAGTCTGATTTCTTATCAATCATCTCCCTATTGATTGTGTATGTGTATTGTATTGTACTCTTTTTCCTAGAGAATGTAATGGAGTGACATTTTTTTACATTTAGTAACAGCTTACACAATAAGAAGTTGTAAGTCCTCACAGTCAGTAATGTCTATAACAGTAATCAAATTTTGTAAAGAAAAAAACATCTCAATGTGTTTACTTTCCGAAACAGGATTTTCTACCGAAACCGAACCCGAATCTTCGGTATCTCTCTCAGTTTCGGCCGAAACCGAAACATTTTTAGACAGTTAAAAATCTATTGTTTACTGAAATTTGACTTATTGACAGTTAACACGTGTTCAATGAAATAAAAAACAATACTTAAAGTAAGTATGTGGAAAAATATTTTTTTATTTCTGCTAATAAAAAAATCGAAATATCATTAATAAATTAATACATTACTTTAGTAATCGTTATAAAAAAGCTTAATATTATACGCTAAAAAAAGCAGTTTTTATACATTTTTTTTTCTACGGCTGGCCGGCGAACTCAACTGATGAACTGATTGATGATGGCGGGTGACACTCGAGTCACGAACTTACCCGAAGTCAGCCGAACGACGCGCGATAATTCACGAACGCAGAGTTTCGGTGCGGCCGAAGGTTCGGCAGATTTTCTGCCGAAACCGAAATTGATGCCGAAACTAGATTTTATTGCCGAAACTTGCCGAAAACGAAACCGAAACCGAACCTTCGGTCGGTCACTATTAATTACATCTTTCTTCATGTTGCATTATTTCCTTGTTTCCTCATTTCCTCGGTAAATTAAATTAACAAAAATAAAATAAATATTTTATACACTTGCCACATGATTCTTGTTGATTATAATATAACTCTTATTGGGGGGTAATGTTAATAAATATTAAGTAACTGTATTATATATTGTAACTTCTGTATAATGTATCACTTTTTTTCTTTATCAAATAAATAAAAAAAAATAATAAAATAAATAACTTTGAGAAAGATGGAAAGGGTGCAGAGAAGGTTTACCAAACTGGGTAATGGCCTCATATGAAGAACGTCTGAATGTGTTGGGCCTCACTACTCTTGAGGAACGGAGAAAGAGGGGGGATCTCATAGAAACCTTCAAAATACTAAACGAACACTATGACTGCCCTGAATTGAAGCTGATGTTCTGTCTCAACAAAAATACTAATTTAAGAGGTCATAGTTTGAAGCTAGATAAACACAGTTTCAGGCAGAATCCCTGGAAAGGTTTATTGTCCAATAGAGTTGTTGTGAATATGTATCAGCATAGCTGCCTGTCTGATAACATTTAATAATTATAATAATAATAATATACTGGATATATCTAAAATATTCCAAGGTTAATTCAAAGCGGAGTCTAAAAGTTACCAAAGTTTTCAACGACAGTTGTAAAAGCTAAATTTGTTCAACTGGAAACAAAAAAAGTTTGAAATATAAATTTGACAAGTTTCGCGGAGGAGTTCAAAGTATCTAGGTATGAATTTAATAAACTGGAGATAAAAAATAAATTCGAAAGAGGGTGTCCATAATAACTGTTTCGATTATGGCTACAACATTTCAAATTACAAAATGGTAAAGGTGTTACTTGTGCACACTATACAGGGGTGAAATGAATTCAAAAATATAATTCTATACATTGTACTAGTTCTGCCCCTGGTCACAGACTTTCAAAACATTTATGCTTAGTAATCCATCACAGACTTTCAAAACATTTATGTTTAGTAATCTATCACAGACTTTCAAAACATTTATGCTTAGTAATCTATCACAGACATTCAAAACATTTATGCTTAGTAATCTATCACAGACTTTCAAAACATTTATGCTTAGTAATCTATCACAGACTTTCAAAACATTTATTCTTAGTAATCTATCACAAACTTTCAAAACATGTGAAATAGAGGACATCGTTCGGTGGAGTAGATCCAGTAGAAGACATTGGAGGGACCACGTAGCCAGAATGGACAGTGATAAGACTTGCGTATATAGCAGCAAATAAAATCCATTCTGGTCGCCGTTTACCCGGAAGACCACCCAATATATGGAAGGATAGTTGGACTTGGTCATCTCAGGAGGCATAGTTTCTGAATAACAGACCAACTAGGTCTACGAAACGAAGAAGAAGATGTTCAGCGATATCTTTTACCGCGTTGACCGATTTCGTTGAGTTTTTTTTTCAATAGAAAGGGAGTATATTCCGATTGGTCCCATTTCAATTTGGACAAGATATGATCATGGGGTATATGAGAAATTCATCAAACTCTTCAATTAGCACTTCAGCGGTAAAAAACTCTTTGCAACATTGTCTTTTTTAACGATTTATTTTTATAGGAAGGGAGTACTTCAGAGATGATCAAACATATAAATTTTATCGAGTTATGATAATAGAACACACAAGAAAAATATATCAAACATTCTAAGATTCCTTTTTCATTAGAAAAGGATTACTTCTGGGGTGGTTCCATCAGAACTTAGTCAAGAGGTTTGATGGTGGGAATCACGAGAAATTATGAAACTCATCAATTTGCGAAGGATTTACGTATTATTGTAAAGGCGAATCGTATGAAAGATAATATTACTTCATACATACATACACACCATTACGCCATGTCCCTTGTGGGCAGACATAGAAAACCGAACACCATATTTTTCTATTTTGAAATCCTTTTTTTTTTTTTTAAATGAATGTCTCCTTGTTAAACAAGTACATATACATCTTCCTACGTTCCCTAAAATAAGCACAAATGCTTGTGCTTTATGTGAACTAAATCAGTCGAGGCAGGATTCGAACTCGCGACCACTGGATTGCAGAGCGGTTAGCCCAGCGCGGCGCTAACCGCTCTGCCATCGACCCATCTAAATTAAGTGGGATATTAAGTCGGTTATTTTATATGAAAGATTAATAATAGTCTTTAGTCGTAAATATTTGTAAATTTTCAGGCCAGAATATACAAAACGAACTTAGAATTTTCTCTATACTTAAAATTACAAAATCTATACATTTTGGTATGTTATGTAATTACATATATGTCTGTTACTTAAGTCAAAACTTAGCACACTAAATGTATGATATTAGGCGACCGAGAACATACCGAAGAGGCGTCGGCAGACCCCAGGCGAGGTGGTCTGATGACATCAAAAAATGTGCCGGAGGAAGATGGATGCAGTGTGTCCAAAACAGGAAGTTGTTGAGGATCAAGGGGGAGGCCTATATCCAAGAGTGGAAAAAATAGGCTAAAGAAGAAGAAGAAGTCGACGGATTGGAATATTAAAGTGTAGTTAAGATATTTTCATTGGTTACTCGCATTTTGAGATTATCAAACAGTTACTGCAGCCGGATTATTATCCCACCAACTTACGTAGAGAAACTGCCATAACATCTTTCATATTTTCCTTGTCGTCAAAATTTTAATGCAGTCTTTCCTGTCGTTAAATCTTTTTAATACGAGTCTTCTTGTCGTCTCGTAATTTCCTGGAGGCGGCCCTGCTACACTGACTGACACACACAGAGCGTAATTTACAAACGGGCACGAAATAAAAAGGGGGCAATGATGATTGAAAAAATAAGACTTGGGTCACTCCGCCTCTGAACTCCCATAGAAACTTTTCAACCACTTGCTTCTCAGTTTTATTTACGGTGTGTCAAGCCTGTAACCGGCATCTCCCGGAAAGTATATTCATTTATTTATTACTTATTAAATAAAAATAAAGTATGTAGGTATAATACACACACTGAAACAGTGAAACACACTCTTTTTTCTCGCAGGGATTTTATTTTTTTACATTAATGATAATATATTTATTATTGATAAGTAGGTACCTAATTAAAATGTTAAATTTAAGTAAAAGTTTTTTACTCCTCACCACCCCAAAGAGATATAACGTATATGTATTTAGATGGGTCGGTGGTAGAGCGGTTAGCGCATTGGGTTAGTAATCCAGTGGTTGCGAGTTCGAATCCTGCCTCGACCGATTTCGTTCGCCTATAGCACAAGCATTTATGCTTATTTTATGGAACGTAGGAAGATGTATATGTACTTGTTTAACAAGGACATATTCATTTTAAAAATAAAAAAATTATGAGTTCACAATTTTAAGGTTATTTTTAATTGCAGATTATCAACTAGAATCATGCTAAGATTGTATTCTGAAAGTTTCATCACAATGTATCTATGTATGAGTGTGTACTCTGTACTCGTACAATGTACGGTGTGTTTATTCTTCTTCTTCTTTTTAGCTTATATGCCATTCAACCTAATCATTGGATGATTTCTGCCAGTATAAAAATGTTATTTAATTATTTTGAGACTTGAGGTTATTGCATTATAAATTGAATCCATTAAGGCGAAGAAATTTTGCTATATGGAAATAAATATACTATATCGACTATAGACTATACTCATTCGATTCTTTGCACATTTTACAAATTGGAACACCTAATACTCGCTTAGACTCCATTAGATTTTGAAGGATATCTTATCAGTGCTTCTCAACATTTTTAACTGTTACATTTTTCAAAGATTCCCTTTCTCTGGTTACTTGCCTTGCAACCGCTTCATTTTCTAGTAGCGGTAATCAAATCATTGCCGATATAAAATCCATTCTGTATAACCTTCATCTTGATAACATTGATATAGTGATAGCATGGATACCGTCTCATTGTGGTATCACTGGAAATGAAATAGCGGACGATCTCGCGAAACAAGCTACAATATCTGGTAAGCTTCCTGAAAATTTTATGTATCCAGACACTGATCTTCTCAACTCAATCTCTTCCTATATTAGTGCTAAATGGCAAGCACAGTAGAAAATCAGTTCAATTTCCAAGGGATCATACTACTTTAGCAATCAAAATACGATTCCTTCTCATCCCTGGTATTACTCAAAGAATCTCCCAAGAAGCCTAATATCCAATATATCTCGTCTTAGATTCGGCCATTGCAGATTGGACAGACATCTGTTCAAGATTGGACTTTCCCCCTCACCTTACTGCGAATGCGGCCTAGATGAGGAGTCTGAGAACCATGTTTTCTTTTCCTGCCCAATAAGAGATGCATTTGACTTTTATCGAGCATTGGATGATGTCCGATACTCGATGAAGGAAAAATTCCAATTCCCATTATCAATGCATTACCTTCTATCTTTAGAATCAACGGAAATTTATAAACTGCTTCATAAGTTCATACAGAAAAATATATTTATACTGTAATCCTCCACATTATCTAATTATTTTTCACACTCACTGGAGTTGTACTATTGACTGCATATACACATTGATCAACGTCTTTGGCACAAATAGTCCTGTATAGGGACTGGCTGCCTTACTAAAAAAAAATATTTCAAAGTGACCCCAAGCTCAGGAAAATTAAATTTGATATTTTTGATTCCTGACAAGCATATCATTTTCATAAAATGGCATTGAAGAATTATCGAGGTTTCATAATAAAATATTTATTTCAAAAATAATTCATCAAAGTCATTTCATGAAAATGCTTAAAAAAAATTCCGTACACAATTTGAATACTTTGTGGAGGGACTTGGTAGTGAGGAGTTTATCGTTGGACACAACGCACTCGTTAAACAAACAACTAAACCTTCGTATTTTGATAAAAAAAAATGAAAAAAAGGTTTATAGTGTTAATAAATTTTTTTGTCGTAAGAGAAATGTTGATGACATTTTTAAACAATTTTTTTTATTTGTTTATTTATCGTTTATTAAAAAAAATACAATTAATTCACATGACAATAACAATATACTCTGTGAATAGTGTTAAAAGGAAAAACTTTTGTACCAATCACAACACTAACACTCAACACTTTCTTGCACTCTGCGCAAGTGGTGCGTTTATTTAATTCAGGTACCGGTGTAATGGAGGAATATTGATTAAAATTTGAGTTACTAAAATATAACCTAAAATTAGAAAATACACCGCTTTAGGTAACGAGATTAAAAGACTTTGGCATTCTCGTAAAATAATATTACCGTTCATTATTTCAGCCACTGGCATTATTCCAAAATCGTTAATCCGTAATTTAGAAATTATATGTAGATTTATCGAAAAACTTAATAATAAAAATGCAAAAAACTGTAATAATGAATACATGTATAAATTGTATAATCGTTAAAGATTTTTCAAACGTTAATATTCGGAAATCAGTAGGGTTGTTAAGTTAGTATAGAGACCTCCTCAGAGCCTAATCCTTTGATATGTTAAGTATCTGGATGGGTGAACTATTCCCAATTGAAAGCTTGATGATGCGTTTGTTGCATTTTATTTTGCTCTTTTAAATAATTTACAATTTACGCATTGATCTGCTAATTATATTATTTGTAGTGCTTTTAGATTTGTAGATTTTTCCCCCTTTTTGAATATATTCAAAACATCTATGTAACAAAACTTAATTGTAGGATATTTACATTCAAACATACAAACAAACTCAAATAAATTATATCCTACATGGTCGTCTACCAGGGTCGAATGACTTATTATGTTTTTTTGTGACTGAATTAAGTACCTACTTCTTTTTTAACCGTCTGACTGAATGAGAAATGAGAGGGCTGTGTAAAACTTCTTAAGTTTTTGATGCATAAACTTAACAGGATCTCTTTTTTTTCCTTATATTATATAAACAATATACATACATACTATTGTGAAGGGTTTCCGTTATTTGCACGCAGAAAATTCAAACACTTTTAGGTATATGTTAAAATTAGTGATGACCAAGTACAGCACCAGGGTTAATATGGTCTTGCACCTCCAGTCTTTCACAGTTGCAGTCTTTGTGTCGTTCTTGGTTTTGCTCATACATTTGTTGAATATTATGCAGTAGCGAATTAATTATAGAATCCCAAAAGCACGGCATTTCTGTACAAATATAGTGCATAAATACATTTAGAGTTTGCGTGGTCCGAATGCCCTAGACAAATATAGTAAAGAAATATATAAAAAAAATCGTTCCTGATTTGCGTGGTCTGCAGGCCTTAGGCACTCCCACGCAAGGAGAAACCACGCTGAAATATTATGTAAATACCCAGTTTTGAACATATTCTTGCTGCAAGAGTCTTGGAAATATTGCGATTATTATTATTTGAAAAAAAACTTGATTGTAATAATAATGAAACTATCCAGGCCAATTATTTTATGTGCCTTTAATATTATCGTCTGTTCAAGCTTGGACTTTTCCCCTCACCTTACTGCGAATGCGGCCTAGATGAGGAGTCTGAGAACCATGTTTTCTTTTCCTGCCCAATAAGAGATGCATTTGACTTTTATCGAGCATTGGATGATGTCCGATACTCGATGAAGGAAAAATTCCAATTTCCATTATCAATGCATTACCTTCTATCTTTAGGATCAACGGAAATTTATAAACTGCTTCATAAGTTCATACAGAAAAATATAGTTATACTGTAATCCCCCACATTATCTAATTATTTTTCACATTCACTGGATGTAAAGTGATGAAAAATGTGGATGGGGCTTTCTTATATTTAATTCTTGTTAAATTTATTATTATTGGAAATTACCCAAGGTTCAGCAGGCCAGCAGCTCAGTAGTTGGGCACTTTCATCTTTATGTCTCAGGTTTGATATGATGGGTTGGTTGTAAGTGAATACAAACACCAGATCAGTGAGAGATGTAGATATAATTTTAAGTATCAAAAAGGGCACATTAGCATTTGAAAATACATCATGATAATCTGATGACGTTAGCGAAGACTGGCGCGAAGAGGCAGTGAAACATTAGTTTATAATTATAACAATAGCTACATACCAACTCGTAGAGTGGTTATTTTGACACTGTCTCACGCGAGTCGACGCTGACGCCTGGTACAAGCAACTAGAAAAAGAAGAAGGCAGGAAGAGTATTAAATGTATAAACACATGTATGTACCCCAAAGGAGTTTTGTCAAAAGACAAATTAATAAATTGAAGTTAAATATATCAAGGAAACAAACATTCTATGTAATAGTAAAGGTCACGTGTGAACATGAGCAATGGGGTTGACCTTTCCTGCAAATGATGTTATGTCAGTTAAATTTATGAAAATGAACACTTCAATCAAAAAGGCAAAAGTTGAGTTGCATAGATTAGTTATTCATAATTTATTACACATTAGGTTGACTATCCCTGCAAAGTCTATATGTAACAGAGAGAAAACAATGTGAAACATGTCAAGAAAAAAAAGATAAATTCAATTCTCAAGGATTAATTATTTATCATTATTTAATGATAGGGTTGACTATCCCTGCAAGGTTTATATGTAACAGCGAGAAAACAATGTGAAACTTTGTCAAGTAAAAAAAAAGATAAATTCAATTTTCAAAGATTAATTATTTATCATTATTTAATGATAGGGTTGACTATCCCTGCAAAGTTTATATGTAACAACGAGAAAACAATGTGAAACTTGTCAAGTAAAAAAAGATAAATTCAATTTTCAAAGATTAATTATTTATCATTATTAAATGATAGGGTTGACTATCCCTGCAAAGTTTATATGTAACAGCGAGAAAACAATGTGAAACTTGTCAAGTAAAAAGGATAAATGCAATTTTCAAAGATTAATTATTTAACATTATTTAATGATAGGGTTGACTGTCCCTGCAAAGTTTATATGTAACAGAGAGAAAACCATGTAAAACATCTTAACTTCCAAAATATTAAATTAAATTGATTACATACCAGGGACCTAGATATGAATTAGGATTACTTATAACAGATGTGACATGATGAGATTCGGATTATTCTGGCAAGATTTTTTCTTGATAGAGCTGGGATAAACGCGTTCGATTACATGGAGTCCTTGTCGATGGAGAAGTATCCTTAAATCCATGAAGGGACGAGCTGACACAGACCAGGCACGAGGTGATGTAATGGTTGGGCATCGGAAATCCTCAACAAGATACTGGATCGTAAAATAACAGCTTCGCCGGGGTTGAAGGAAGATCAAATGTATCGATTCGGCATGGAATCGATTGTAGGATAGGTATGAACTTGGGCGATCTCTGGATATATCCACGGTGCAAGATTAATTGATCAGATCACAGGCACGGGAAGACTTTGAGATATTCAGGCGGTTGAGGTTAAAGCAAATCAGGTGAGTTCGTTATGCGACAGGATACGAAATATGAAATTTCACAAGTGTATACTTTATAGTTAATAAGTTTTCACAAAAATAAGCATAGCCCAAATCGGGGTAGGTGATTTATAACTTGCGATTTTGAACAAAGAACCAATACGAGAGGTTAGGTGGATGAATAATATGCTTCAAGACCACAGATCAGCAAATTGCAACGCTGACAAAGTTAATGCACTTTACGTTGTCGATTAAATTATAAATCGGAGCACAATAAGATATCATCAGCCGATTATTAACACTTGTATTGTAACAGGAACAATGTTTCGCCATTATGGATACGAAAACGGCTTGTTTTTTTTGTTTGGCGAAAAAATAATACTTTAACATTACACATGAATGATTTTTATCACTGATCACAGTCAATACACTTCGCGTTGTTGTTTAAATCATATATCCGATCACAGGAAGACATTATTAAACCAAACTTTGTACAAGTTGACTTTTTGAAAGTAAAAAGACGCCGTACATTTTTTAACGGATATTTTTTGTGAGTGCTTCTAGAATGTTCTAGCACGGGGCGCGGGGAAAAAATATATATCGCCGGTCGCTGGAGAGAGGTAGGTACTGCCATCCCTTAGCGGCCGAGAGAAATAATATGACAGAATGAATTGAACGGTATTGGCGGCAAATCGAGTGTTTTTAAACGTAAGAAATTGTAGGAATTAAATTAAGTAGCGTATTCATTATTCAAATTGATAACGCTACATGGAGTTGTACTATTGACTGCATATACACATTTATCAACGTCTTTGGCACAAATAGTCCTGTATAGGGACTGGCTGCCTTACTAAAAAAAATATTATCGGCCTTCGTGGCTCAGTTAGTCAGATACCTGATCCCGGATGTGATTCCCGGTGGAGAAGTCTCCAGAATCAGAATGTGGCAACTTCTTATTGGGTACGTGTAAAATTAATATTTGACATAGTACCTGTTAGCTGTCCGAGAAGCATTATAAATAAATAAATTATAAAATCAGGCTTTTTTACAAAAATAAAACAAGATTTATGAAATTTGAAGTATGTAGGTAGGTACATTGTTAACTAAAAAATTCATTGTTTAAAAAAAAATAAAATCCTGCGGGACTCGTGGTTTTGCAATCTCAGTCATGGCATGGTCTCGATATTGCAATAACACTTCTTGACAAATATTTTTGCATCTTTTGCCTTCATACATGGCCGCATACATGCTCTGCTATACAGATTAACTAATTCCTCTTGTTTGTTTAGAAAAAAAATATTCGGATTTTAATAATACTTTCATAAAAATATTATAATTTTCTTTTGTAGGTACATAAATAATTATCGGGCAGATTTTGACGTTGGCAACAATCCTTTAGTCTATGACAAAGGTATGTACATAGGTAGGTACGTACCTTCTATTAGAATATAAGGTGAATTTGAAGAAATACCATCGACGATATAAATCAAAGAGAAGTCACTTGATCTCCTTGCACCGCGCCATCGCTGAGTCAATATTTCAACGACTTAGGATGTGACAAGTGGTACCATCTCTCGGTAAACTCCTAAAGCTGGACAGATGGCGTATTCTAGTTTTACTATCCACCGCCAGGTGTGCTAGTGTCGCTTGATTAATGACGGGCTTTTAGCATACGCCAACACTTTCATAAAGCCACTAGCGTTATAATTTATTCTTTCGACGTCTTATATAATATGTTGTTAAAATTGCACTACCTGGTGAATATTTAAATTTTCATCTTGTCTTCTACGTAAGCCCTCGAGATAATGCCCCTGAGTCAAATCGAAAACGCTTAACGATATCGCCAAACGCTAATTTTTTTTGTATGGGATTTGATGTTTGTTGTTTGTTATTGTAGAAAAAAATTCTACAACAAATGTCAAATCCCATACAAAAAAAATAGCGTTTGGCGATATCGTTAAGCGTTTTCAACTTGACTCAGGCCCTATGTGTTTCTTTCGTTTGTGACATTTGAAAATTACGCTTATATGTGCATAATGTGCCAAATCTGTACCTAATACTATACATATATACATATAATATACCTATATAATTGTTTGTTTTAGCTCGATGTACATATATTACAAATGCTATTAAAAAGGGCATTATATAACCCTAAGCGTCTTAATTTAAAATCGAATTTCTCAAAGTTATAACAGTGCATTTCTAAAAATAAATACCATTAGTATTTTCAACATTTGTCTGGTGAATGTTCATCACACGATTTTATAATTCATCAAAAATTCCCCAAAAAAATTTCAAAATATCATTATTGCATCTCATATTTTTATCTTTCTGTACATAATATAAACAAATATGTCGTACCCTGGCGGGCTTATTGCCATTAGGCAATTTCTTCCGACCAACCAGATTACAAAGTATGACAAAATCGTGTATGTACCTACAACAACTAAAGAATAAGAGCAAAAGAAAATAAAGAAAATGTAAATATAACACTAAGATACTATTAAAAAAAACATAGCAAAAAATAGGAAAAGATAAGGACAAGGAGAGGAAATTGGGATCAGGTGTTCAGGGATAAATATTCCTTCTTTAGTTTTTTCTTGAAAATACAAAGTGAGTTATACGACGCAATATCCGGACTAAGGCTATTCCATAATCTTGCTGATTGTAATTCGAACGAAGAACAAATACGTATTAAGAAGTTACTGAAGATAAGAGAAAACTTATAACATACGAAATTAAAAGTTAAAAGTAGAACAAAGTTGTTTCATTTATTTTTATTTTATTAAAATTAACTTCTCCAAAGTTTGTCGCGAAAAATTTGAAGAATTACTAAATTAAGTTTGTCGATCGACAATTCTAGATAGAACGCTTGATATAAGGTATAAGAAAATATTTGGTTTTAGTTCTATTAAATTTAATTGACCGATCGATTTATATGTCGGCCTTTGTGGCTCAGTTGGTTAGGTCCCGGGTTCGATTCCCGGTGAATACACAGTTTTTAATATGTTTTCAGTCTGGATCTGTGAGACGATTAATATCAGAAGTCTCCAGAATGTGGCAACTTGTTATTGGGTGCGTGCTAAATTTATAATTGACAATAAATTGACATAGTTGTCCAAGAAGCGATTTAAAAAAATGACGTAGGTGCGTAGAAGATATTTGGGTTTATTGCTTCGTTTTTTTGGACCACGTGTGTGCGCAAACCTAAGTATTCATTATTTCGTGAAAAATTGTCGTTAAAATTTCAAAAAAGAACATTCTGTTCCATTCCAATGCACAGATGAAATAGTCAGAGTATCTTTCGTATTCATGACAGTTCAGTCATAGACAAAAGTGGTCGTTGGACGACACAAGTATGTACTCGTATGTTTGTTGGGAAATAATATAAACATGAAACATCTTGAGAGTTCTTCACAGATGGTGCACTACTATGGACACAGTATGTATGGTAGCATCTTTTGTGGTCAAAATTTATGGAGGTAAGAGTTTACAGGGGGAATAGAGACCGAGTAGAGAATACATATATACCTTCTATAAATAACATCCGAGTTCGGTCCACCGGACGATTTATAAAATAAATAAAAAATCAACCGGTGGCCAAGTATTTCAAACACTTTTTATAACAAGATATAAATAATTTTAAAATATCAAACAAAAAAGGAAACCATATATTTCGTTCTATTCCTCAGCTAATTGGCTATTGTGTCTGTTGAGGCATGCAGACACTGCACTTAAAGTGCTAAGAGAGCTACATAATATGAAGATAATATTAGTAATCCTGGAAAACCGCTGGTCCCTAATTGATATTATATATTTTTTGACATTTTTTAAACATCTCAAAAGAGATAAAGTTGGAATATTATAGGAGAACCAGGAACTTAAGGCACCCACAGGGCTTACGACCTGTCATCGGCTGGCTTGCGTGTTAAAAATTGTCAAAAAATATCATTGACTCCCGACAGGGAAAAATCCCAATGTTTGCTTCTATTTAAATTTTAAAATATTCGATATTATATACATAAGTAAAGTCTGATTTTTTTAAGAGTGCCAAAGCTCATAGGGTGACCATGGTGTAAAAGAAAAAAAATATTATGGGATTTTTTTTATCATTTCATGATATAAAACGGTTGTAACTTTCACATGCATATATCTTCAAAACCTTCAAATCTTTTCATACCTATTCTTAATCCCTGTACCATGCGGCTTTAATGAGTCTATATTATTAGGTTTTTTCTGCAAATGTTAATGGGCATCTCCTGGGAAAGTAATATTATTTGATACTTTTTATTAGGAAAATAAAAGAATACATTATGAAGTAATTAATCCTTATAATAATAAACAGTTACATATTATTTTACAAAATAATAAATTATGTTATACAAAATATTTACATAATAATTCATTGAGGCAAATACACATACATAAATAATATGTCTATGTAACTAATACAAAATAATAAATAATGGACACTTATTCTATACTAAGACGGTGATAACACATGTTTATAATAATAATTATATATCGATATTAAACAAAAGATAAAATACATAAGTTAGAAATAAAAATTAAATTCTTAATTTAGAACACATGGTCACCATAAAAAATCAAACGTGCGCTCACTTCGAGAGATAGATACGTACTGTCGGGTTTGTTGATGTTTGTTGTTAAGGACACCAAATGGTGTAAACCAATCACCAACCACGAGTCTACTAATACATTTACATGCGTAAATACTATGCATTTTTTTTGTTTATGTATAGAATTGGCACTTTAAAAAAAATCAGACTTTTACATAAGTTGGTAGCTTGAACACTTTTTATATTCCTAAGTGCTTGCACGATGTACAATGCTTTCTGTAATACACTCGACATCTCTGCGAGCTCTCTCAGTGTGTTTAGGACAGCTGTCTCCTCCTATCTTTCCTAGTACTTTGATTTAATCAGCTGTCTTATTTTAGTGATTTTTTATGTACTAGTAAATTAACTATGTAGATATTGTTTGTAAATTTTTGTATTCAATGTTAATTATCCTATTGAATAATACATGGAGTTTTCATTGGTCTACTAATAAAGCAATGCAACATTGTCTTTTATAAATTGTGTAGACTGTTTAACTCTCTATCAACCAATAAATAAATATACAGCTGCCTCGCCTTTCACTGAAAGTGAAAATAAGAGTGCACCGAATTTAAGACAGAAAGTCTTGAAAGCCCTAAAGTTGCTCTTCGTGGCTACAAGGTCCGCATTTCCAATGAATCCAAAGAATCTAAGAACTTGCGAAACACATTTTGCTGATGAGAGAGCTATTTGCCGTAATCGGGACACTTTGTGTTCCATAGAAACGCCGACACTACACTTCAAGGTGGATTAGCAATAATTATGGTACATAAGGATACTAAAAAACTTGTCCTGGATGCAAATTGCACAGGACAGAACAACATGGTGTTAAATGGAGGAGGCCCTCGTCCACACTTACACGTGTGTTACAAGTGTGAACAGATGCATTTAAAACGTATTACCACTAGATCACACGACATTTTATCGTGCCCGACACACGACAAGTGGGAACGGGCAGTACATATCATTACAAGCATTTGCTTATTTCAAGGAAATTATCATTCAGACGACATAATTAGATTATATTATATTGCAATCGATACAATCGTTAAAAAACATAATTATTGCATTAAAACACACGAAAAGATCTATGCTGGGATTGAGTTTGAGTGACAAGGTACAAAATTACACCATCAGGTAATGAACAAAATGGCTGATATCGTTCACCGTATTCATACCCTGAAATGGAAATGGGCAGGCCACGGTGCTAGGTACACCGAAGACTCTAGGCCAAGGATAGTGTTATCTTGGAGACCGCGAATGACAACCATTATTGTTGAGAGACCGCCGATGAGATGGAAAGATGACATCAACCGTCATGCTGGTGTCAATTGGATGCTTAGAGTACAAGATAGAGTGGCTTGGAAAGAGATGGAGGAGGCCTTCTGTCCAGAGGTAGACAGGATTAAGCGGGACGGGATTAAAAAAAAATATAAAAACTACTAACATTCTTCAGAAAGCATTAATTTCTCATCCTATTCTTACTTCTCTTGGCTGGGAATATTAGAGTTGGAAGAAATTGTCATTTTGTATTAAAATCGCCACTTGCGCTTGAATGATCAGAGAAGTTATCTTTTTTTGTATGTTTTTGTTTTTTTTTTTTATTTTTGTGTTTTGATATAAGTTATGTTTGTATGTGAAAGTGAGAATCTGCCCCGCCAAATTAACTGCTTTGCAACTAAGCGGAAAAATATGATAATACTTTTTTTGTACTAAAAATAAAAAAAAAACAAAGATAAAAAGTTTTTCGGTTATTATTTCTTTAGCAAGACGATCTTTTTTTCTTCAAAAGTTTCAAAATTGTATCGTTTCGAATAAACTATGGCCTTAAAATATATTTGAAATGTAGTGTTTTAGTGCATCAAGTATGTATGTCAAGAGGTAAAGTTGGGAATGGAGCATTTGTTTCTCTTTACAGGAGCATTCCTTGACACCTGTGAATTATTCAAGATGCACTATACTTGCCTTCCCATATTTGTCTACCTGGAGTAACCTGTCGTGCCGCACAGTGCTATGCCGTCTTAAGTGTCATGTCAGGATATACAACATTACACAATTCTCAAATATTCGAAATCACTACGATTTTAAGATGACACTTTGTATTATTTTTTTACTGCCTCTCATAAAAAAAAATGTTTTATTTAATTCTGGACATTTATAAATACATTATGGCCCAGTATTTCAGTCGGCCCTTAGGAGTTTAACTCAAGTTTAACAAAAATATTGCGTATTTCAGTACCTAATCTTCCCTTAAATACGTCACTAAACGACAAATATTTAACTCAACGTTTCTGGCAGATCGCGTGTCTTGATCTTGAGTTAAGTATTGTTTCTAGTCTTTTTCGCCAGGTGGCGTACTAATCGCCGCACGCTTTAATGTTTTATTTCATTTTATACTACAAATAACTATGCATAATAATAATTATAATCATGATTTATTTTTGTTGTTAAAATAAAAGACGATATAGAAGTGGTTCATGTATTTAATATTTATTTTCTTTTTTACATAATTACATTGTTTTGCCTGACAACAAACGAAATAAACTGTCAGCCATGAAACGTCAGGCATGCATTTTAAAACTTCATTTTTGCGATGTTTTTTCATCCCACTTTTTAAATTGATCCATCCTGTTTCTATATAGATAATGTGTATTCTTAAATTTTCTACATAAAACACTATTTTACCATAATCACTTAGTTCCATATCCATCTGTAAAATGTACATACATTTTGCATTGAATTACTACGTACGTAGTACATATTCAATGACATTTTTTCACTACAATGTTTGATTTTAATTAAAAAAAAACATCGATCGGTATAAAAAATTGAAAAAGTAACATGCTGTGTAATGAAACAAATAAAATAATGTGTTGTTATAATAATAAAATAATATTTAGTCACAGCTTCGCGTCACGTATCATTTAAGGTTATTGAAATTTGACAGATGCGTTATAGACAATAACCATAGAAAACGTAAAATATATCTATAGTTGAAGATTACGTAACTGACGTTTCATTTGCACTGAAATACGCGAATGAAATTTAATCTTCCCTAAACTTTTAACTTGGATTGCTAAATCCAACGATTTAAGGGCCAACTGAAATCTCGGGCCTATATAACTATCGATCGCGCAGAATTTTGAAAATTCATTGGACCTAGTCTATTATTAAAGAATACATCGTGTATTCATCGATGGGTACAAAGTTTTCTTTCACATATTGCAAGTGTAATTGTTGAAGTAAAATTTATATTGTTTCACAGTAGATTATGCATATTTCTTTTACATTTTCTGCATTTGAATTTGTTATAATAAAACAATTGCTTTTGACATCACGTGTTTGACACTGGCAGCATCAAAGTAAACCATCTATGGTTTGACATGAAATATTTTTTAATTATGTTAGCTTTCTGCACATTCTTAAACTCCTCCGTTCGCGCAGTTTGCGCGTGTTCTCAAATGGTCTTCCTTAGGAAATATAAAAAAAA
Organism: Molanna angustata; assembly: GCA_963576475.1. Taxonomy (NCBI): domain Eukaryota; kingdom Metazoa; phylum Arthropoda; class Insecta; order Trichoptera; family Molannidae; genus Molanna; species Molanna angustata. The sequence continues at coordinate 32,401,837 of OY754979.1, forward strand.
CACTCTATGGCCCAGTATTTCAGTCGGCCCTTAGGAGTTTAACTCAAGTCTAACAAAAATATTGCGTATTTCAGTACCTAATCTTCCCTTAAATACGTCACTAAACGACAAATATTTAACTCAACGTTTCAGGCGGATCGCGTGTCTTAATTTTGAGTTAAGTATTGTTTCTAGTCTTTTTCGCCAGGTGGCGTACTAATCGCCGCACGCTTTAATGTTTTATTTCATTTTATACTACAAATAACTATGCATAATAATTATAATCATGATTTATTTTTGTTGTTAAAATAAAAGACTTGATATAGAAGTGGTTCATGTATTTAATATTTATTTTCTTTTTTACATAATTATGATGTATTGCCTGACAACAAACGAAATAAACTGTCAGCCATAATGAAACGTCAGGCACGCAACTTTATTTTTGCGATGTTTTTTATCCCACTTTTTAAATTGATCCATCCTGTTTCTATATATATATAATGTGTATTCTTAAATTTTCTACATAAGACACAATTGTACCATTATCACTTAGTTCCATATCCATCTGTAAAATGTACATAGATTTTGCATTGAAGTACTACGTCCGTAGTACATATTCAATGACATTTTTCCACTACAATGTTTGATTTTAATTTAAAAAAAACATCGATCGGTATAAAAAATTAAAAAAGTAACATGCTGCGTAATGAAACAAATAAAATAATCTGTTGTTATAATAATAAAATAATATTTAGTCACAGCTTCGCGTCACGTATCATTTAAGGTTATTACAATTTGACAGATGCGTTATAGACAATAACCATAGAAAAACGTAAAATATATCTATAGTTGAAGATTACGTAACTGACGTTTCATTTTGCACTGAAATACGCGAATGAAATTTAATCTTCCCTAAACTTTTAACTTGGATTACCAAATCCAACGATTTAAGGGCCAACTGAAATCTCGGGCCTATATCTTCTTCTTCTTTGTGTACCCCTCCTAGGCGACCATCATACCAAACTCATCCCGATCCTGCGCTAACCTAATAAGTGATGCCGCATCCAGAATCCCGAACCACTGCCTGAAATAACTAAGGATGGGTTGTATCAACAAAAGTATTTCATAAAATTATTCAAAATTGCGTTAAACGGCATTAGTTTTCAATGAAACAATCAAATGAATTAAACAATTTCATGAAATCAAAGTATTTTAACTATGCTTTTTAATATTTGTTCGAGAAACACAGCCTTAGAACCGATTAGATTGATTGATTGGAGTAAACAATGTGAGCTTGCGGGTACTTATACATTCTCTCTTACACTTATATAGACACACTCACACACATCTCACACAAATCTCAATAGAGAAAACAAAAAGCATGGTAACCTCAAGATATCCAGTACGTTACAAACTGCAATAGACAATAAAACTATAGAACAAGTGATGAGATTTAAGTACTTGGGCATAGAAGTATCCAGCAGCAATGATCTTTACAACGAAGTACATGAACAAGCAACCAAGGCTGCTGTAGTGGCTGGATGCCTGAGAAGTGCTGTGTGGAGAAATAGGGATATGCTGAGGGATAGTAAAGTCAGAATCTACAAGACTTGCATAAGACCAATCATGACATACGCCATAGAGACAAGACCTGACACCACCCGCACAAAAACTCTCCTTAGAACCACGGAGATGAAGACTCTACGGCCCATCGCAGGAGTAACACTTCGAGATCAAATGAGAAGCTCCGAAATAAGGAAAATTTGTGATGTTGAGGACGTGGTGCGATGGGGTAGAACAAGAAGACGTTTCTGGAGAGATCACGTGGGGAGAGCAAGCTCAGACCGAGTAGTGAGGATATCAGCTGATGAACATCCTACAGGTAGCAGACCTCCAGGAAGACCGCCCAAACGATGGAGGGACAGCTGGACGTCCTCCTCCCAGGAGCAGGTGCCGAGAACTACAGGACATAGTCCTAGCTGACGAAGAAGAAGAAGACTCACACACATATACACATCCTTACACTCATACGTACACACATACATACACTCATGCACTATCGTTCAGATATAAATATTTTTCATATGTAGCTTTAAGTATGTAAGCACAGCAGTCAAAATTTATTGTTAATAATGTGGAAATTTGTTATTGGTTTTAGTCTTATACTAATGCATCTATATAATAAATGTTATTATACTGTAAATTTCCCGGAAATAAAATCAAATAAAAATAACGCTTCGTACTATAATCGACGTGTAAATATCAATTTCCACAATTTAAATGCTATTTTCTGTGAAACCCACCAGTGCTCAGGGTTCATAGTACCTATCCAATCGTTGTTACCTACTGTGGTATGCTTACATTACAAAAAATCAGCCTTTATACTATGACGAAAGTCTGGCAGTCGCTGATTAAGACTTATTCATATTTATAGCAAGAATTGTTTGTAGCGGAACTTGGCCACTTGGCGCACTACAGTTTGAGAAAGGTTCCCTTATCCAGGACTGTCATAGAAAGTTTGCAAGCACATAAAATGTTTACTGCATCTAAATTTTACTGTCATTCGTTGAAAACTTCTGACATGTGTGTTCCTTCCGTAATTTTGTCTACTACGTGTGCCCTGTTCATCTTTAATGTCTTGTAAAATTTGTTTATATCGCCCAAGTAAGTATGACGATAAGGAGTAGGTATATTATGACATTTTGTACCTAGGAAGTATGTTCCATCATGACGGAACACAGCATTTAGATATCAAAACAAAAGTAACGACAAGTAACAATAATGTCTGACCCAAGGACTGCCAAAATAATCCAAACATGGCGATAATGAAAACGTACACCGATTATCATCTCATCTAAAAGGGCAACATTCAGAATTGATGATGAACTTCATTGCTTAACTATGTGAGAGGCTATTTTGCCTTGCATTTTCGATTACCCGACTCTGACGGAGCACCCATATACGATGTAGGTATCGTAAAACATTTTGAACCAGTCACGTGGGTGTGCAGAACGCATAGTTGTGTCTTTTTGCTCCGTTGTTATATGTGCAACCCCCCCTCACAGACTTACCCTGTGTGATCTGTCAAAAATGTTTAATTTTGACAAATATTTGTCGTTTGGCGATGTACTAACAGAAGATAATGCGTAAAATAGAACTGATGTACCCGCATTTTCTTTAATGGGCTGATTAAAAATCAGAATCCAAGAAAATTAGAAAAAGAAAAAACTATGTAGCTTACCAATAAATAATGTAGCTTACCAATAAATAATCATTACAATTCTCTGTATATTGGAGTTATTATTCTTTGGCGATCGAAAACGTACAAAAATCATATGTCCTTGCATAGTTTTTATCATCAACCATTTGACGATTTAATGTTCCTTTTCTATGGTCTTTCGGCTTTCTTATTAGAGTGTTCTTTTTTCGTTTACCGCCATTTTACTGTCGGCGTTCGCGCCAATTTCTGTGGCAAAGAAATGTTTCATTAGTGAAAACAATGACTGGAGAATTTGTCATTTTCTTTGCCTTTTCAAAAAAGAAATTTTCCCGCCAATTTAACACAAATGTCGATATTTTACCGAACAGTCTAGAATGTTTTATTGGGGCAATCGACCGATTTTAACGTACAAAAAATATTAAAATGTATTTTTAAATTGAGTTTGTAAGTAGACATTAATGAATATATGGGATTTTAATTTAGAATAACATTTAGTGATCATAATCACTGATTGCTGGGCTATTCTGTCGCGTGAATTGGAGTTCTCTTTAAATCTAAAGAAAAATACTGTCAAGTTAATTATGAACACACACTTTTTAACTAATTAATACATTACTAGATGTATGTAACACGTATGAGATCCAACTGTCGATAGCGATACTGTATAGTTGAAGAATACGTTTGGAGATTAATGGTGACTTTCACCAACGTTACCTAAACTGTCACATAGCTGGGTATCACCTAAGCTTAGGTAGCCCCTAACGTATCGTTTGTTTTTCACCAGTCTTATGGTGACTTTCACCAACGTTACCTAAACTGTCACATAGCTGGGTATCACCAAAGCTTAGGTAGCCCCTAACGTATCGTTTGTTTTTCACCAGTCTTAGCGTCTTAGGTAACTCTTATGTAGGTGGTGAAACGAAAATTCACGTTAGGTACTACATAAGAATTTTTAGGTAGCATCTAAAAGTTAGGGGGCGTTGGTGAAAGTCACCATTAGCGTCTTAGGTAACTCTTATGTAGGTGGTGAAACGAAAATTCACGTTAGGTACTACATAAGAATTCTTAGGTAGCACCTAAGAGTTAGGGGGTGTTGGTGAAAGTCACCATTAGCGTCTTAGGTAACTCTTATGTAGGTGGTGAAACGAAAATTCACGTTAGGTACTACATAAGAATTCTTAGGTAGCATCTAAGAGTTAGGGGGCGTTGGTGAAAGTCACCATAAGTATCTATTGAGTCCTAGTAGATAATGTGTAGTGTATACTGCCATAAAAATTGTATGAAACAATGTCGTCACTTCTTCTTCTTTTTCTTTGCCTTATCCCACTTTAGGTAGGGTCGGCTCTCCTAATTCTTTGGCGCCACGATGATCTGTCCTGCATTGTCGGGGTTGGGATGTGGGCTTTATCCATGAGCTTCCTCATATTGCCCCACCACGTGGATATTGGACGTCCTTTTCCTTTTCTGCTTTCTGGGAGTGCTAGAGCAGTTTGCACCACATGATCGTTTTGCCTCCTCATTACATGTCCATACCATCTGAGTCGGCTTTCTGTAAGTTTTTCTGGTATGGGGGATACTCCAAAGCTTCCTCTTATTAATTCATTACGAATTTTATCTAGCTTCGTCACCCCACCTGCCCACCTCAGCATTTTCATTTCATTGACATGTAGTTTTTGTTCATGTGTGCCTTTAACTGTCCAGCACTCCGCACCATATGTCATTGCAGGTCTCACCGCTGTCTTGTAGACCTTGCCCTTAGTTTTGATTGGCATACGTGGATCGCACAGCACGCCCGTGAGAGTTCTCCATTTACTCCAAGCCACGTTTACCCTATGGGAGACGTCAGCATCCACACTGGCATCCGCTGAGAGAACCGACCCTAAGTATTTGAAGATTGACACCTTGGGTACAACAGTGCCATCCGGGAAGCACACCGTCGCTGCGCCTGACGTTCCACTGTAGTTGCATTCCATGAAATCCGTCTTTGTCCTGCTAATGCGCAATCCAAATCTCTCGAGTGCTTCAGTCCATTTCGATAGGGCCACTTGCAGTTGGCATGCACTATTTGATATCAGGACGATGTCATCAGCATATAACAGACTCCAGGGCAGGGGTGACTGTACATCTTTTGTGAGATAATCCATTACCATGTTGAATAAAAGCGGGCTAAGTGCCGATCCCTGATGTACGCCAACATTGACCTCAAACCAACTGCTTAGGCCTGCCAAACTTTTGACTCTAGTGCGGATATTGTTGTACATGTCTTGCACAAGGTGTATGTACTGCTCCGGTATGTTCCGCGCTCTCATAGCCTGCCATACTAATCTTCGAGGTACTCGGTCGAACGCTTTTTCTAGGTCTATGAATACTAAGTATAGGTTTTCTTTATTCAGTCTATGCTTCTCCATAACGATCCTGACCGCTTGTATTGCATCTGAGGTTGATTTAGATGGGGTGAATTCAAACTGATTTGGTGTTATAATTGCAAGTTGCTGTAGTCGCCTGTTTATGACTCTCTCCCAAATTTTCAGAGTATGAGATGTAAGTTTAATGCCTCTGTAGTTTCCACACTGTGCGACATCTCCTTTATTTTTGTAGAATGGTACAAGGTGGCTGTGGCGCCATGATTCTGGAATAAGTTTTGTCTTCATAATAATGTTAAACAGCTTTGCTAACCATATTATAGCCAAAGGTCCCGGTATCTTCCAGATTTCAGCCGGTATTTCATCAGGTCCCACGGCCTTATGGTTTTTCATTTTTGACACAGCATTTTTAACTTCCTCGACATGTATTTCTTCTATAGGTCCGTAAGACGGTGCCAGAGGTGTCAGTTCTTCGCTTGGAAATTCCTCATTCAATAATTTACAATAATATTCATGCCATCTCTCATTTATTTTATCGTTCGATGTAAGAAGGACTTGGTCTTTGTCTTTTATGTATTTATTTGTTTTCACATCTAAAGTTGATCTATGTTTCTGTTTGGCTATTCTGAATACATCGGTCTCGTTTTTAGCATTCTCAAATTTTTCATAGAACTTCTGACGTGATTCTGCTTTGCTTTGTGCTACTTTTCTTCTCACTTCTGCCTTTGCCTGTTTGTATTTGATGTGATCTTCCTCATTATTTGAGTTCTGCCAAATTTTGAAATAAACTTTCTTGGCTCGCAGGCTTTCCTTAACCTCTTCATTCCACCATGTCGGGTCCTTATCGGTGCTTACACCCCCCTTTGCTATGCCAAGTGTTTCACATGCTTCTTTCATTATCATAGTTGTTATCTAGGTCAGTAGCAAGGTAGTGATGGATTTTCTCCTTTAAAAGAATTCCTTTTGTGCCATTTATCTCCTTCCACTTAATTTTTGGTGTTTTATCTGTGATTGTTTTGATGGGTTTTGGTAAGTATGATAATTCTGATATGATAATTCTATGCTGCGCGGTTAAGGATTCTCCGGGAATAACCTTGCAGTCCTTGAAGTTTCTTCGAAATCTACTGTTTGCTAATGTATAGTCTACTTGTGAAGTTTTACCCCCACTTTTGTAGGTAATTAAGTGTTCTGATTTTTTCTTGAAATTTGTTAGATTATGGCGTGAGGCAAAGTCTAAAATACATTCGCCTTCTTTATTGAGCTTTCCAAATCCATAACCTCCATGCACACCCCGGTGTATATTATTCACTTCTCCTACGTGTCCATTAAGGTCTCCTCCGATGAATCTCAACTCTTCCGGTGGTATGTTTTGCATAAGGTCATCCACATCTTCCCAAAAATCTTGTTTTTCCTGTTCTCCACATCCCACTTGTGGAGCATATGCAGATATAATATTAAGTATTGGTTGGTTATCCATTGCTAGCTTAACAGCAATCAGCCAATGAAACAATGTCGTCACTAAATTCAATTTTTATAAAAATTGTTAAAAAGTTTGAGTAGTACTACTATTTTGTACATATGTTTTATAGAAAATTAATAATAATAATAAAAAATATGTAACTATCCATAATAAAATATATATAAAATATATATTTTACATGTGCCTAATTTATAATTTACAGTGTATAAAATAAAATAGTTGTTATTATTATTATTATTATAATTCCTGTTTCAAGAATTTTTTCACAATTTTCATTAAATTATCTAGTTGGGGTGTTTCGGCATATTTCGATACTATCAAAAAAATTTGGAAATGTAGGCAGAAAAACACCTAAATTTATCATAAAAAAAATGTTTGAGAAATTCTGACACTTTTATAAAAAAATAAAATTTGAAATTTTGTAATAGTCGTTATTTATACCAATTTTCTGTGTTATAGACTTTATGGTTTTTGAGATATATATATGGAAAAACAAAGCAATAATTCAAAAGTTGATAACCTCTGACCTGAACAAAGAATCGGGTCAAGTTCTACTCCGTATTCTGAGTAAATCCATGTGCGGAACATATATGCTGCGAAGCCTCTAAGTTGGTGTTTTTTACTTCAAAGTTTAAAAAACCGTGAATTATATTTGAGGACAAGCATTTATGCTTAGTTTAGGGAACGTAGGAAGATGTATATGTACTTGTTTAACAAGGACATATTCATTTTTTTTTTTTTTTTAAAAAAAAAAAAAAAAAATATAGACCTGGCCATATAAATCTCGCACATCATGGATTGAAACTTTGTCGAACCATGGTGCCGAGAATGCTAATCTAGAGGGCTCCATGAGCTACTCTTCGTGCCATGCATTGTTTTTTTTTGTCGTTCATTCTAGCGTTCTGCGAAGGGGCCGTTGACAGTCCCCATATGCGGAGCGGGTGGTGGTGGAAGTAGCGAAACTTTGTCGATCAGCTATGGCAAATAAATTCTCTTCAACAAGTCGACAGTTGGATTATGTACAAAAAATAAATAAATATATTTTTTTTAATGTGACATAAAATAAACTACGTTGTTAAATTCCACGATTTATTTTATGTTGTGATTAAAAAATAATATGGATTGTGAAATATAACAGAGTACTGTTATTTATTTAGTACTAGCTTTAATGTCCCGCCGTTGGCCAAGAATGTAAATTAGTGAAGGAATAAGCAATCGTTTATATACCTACATAATATTGTCACACATAATTTTTTTAACCGTAGTATGAAAAGTTGTTTGAAATTTAATTGAGTTTAAGCGGTGTAAAATTTTAAAGTGATGGCCACAATCCATTTGCTTTTATATATAAGCACATACAATTTCTGCACGCATGGACTATGGGAAATGATTTTAAATATGACTTATTATAAAAAGACAACGTCGTAAAGAGTTTGGATTTGGCCACAACCCCTATTTTTATATATTGTCATCGAACGCAAATAATGTGTTTTAAATATTTAGTAATTTTGGATGATGGGAAATGGTTTAAAAATTGATTAAACAAAAGTACTGAAAATATTCTAGTGTTGGTCCCATCCCATTCGTTTTTATATTTTTCGTCAAGTGTGCATATAGTTTATTATAGTTTCGCACAATAAAACTGATAGACTTAAAACTGACACATAAGTCTACATTACAGAAGAAGAAGACTTAAGCTATGTTAAATAGTTTTTAATATGAATATAAACGTTGTGAAGATCCAGCAATGGCCACAACCCCGATTTTTTATATATTGTCATCAAAATGAAATGTGTAGTTATTGAAAATTAAGCAATATATGATGATATAATAAATGGTGTAAATTTGATTGAACAAAAGTAATGAGAAGATTCTAGTGTTGGTCACATCCCATTCGTTTTTATGTATTTTCATCAAGTATGCATGTTGTTTATAATATTTCGTTACAATAGACTATTAGACATAAAACTAATCCAAAAGACTAAATAAAAAAAGAAGTAGAAGTATAAAACTATAACAAATAGTTTGTAATAAAAACTGACCCAATGGTCTACATAGAAGATGAAATAGAAGAATTACACATTAGGAAATGTATTATATAAAAAAAACTGACCAAAATGTCTTCATAAAAGAAGAAGAAGATGAATTGAACTATAGGAAATATTTTATATAAAATTCACCCAACATCTACGTAAAATAAGAAAACGAAGAATTAGACTAAAGGATAGTTTGTTTAAAAATAGTTTGTTTAAAAACTAACCAAAAGGTCTACATAAAGGAAGAAGAAGACGAATTAGACTATAGGAAATAGTTTGTATAAAAACTCACCCAAGGTCTACATAAATTAAGAAAAAGAAAAATTAGACTATAGGAAATAGTTTATTTATGAACTGTCCCAAATGACTTCACAAAAGAAGAGGAAGAAGATTTAAACCCCAAGAAATAGTTTGTAGAAAAAATCACCCAAAGGTCTACATAGAAAAAAGAAGAATTTCACTATAGGAAATAGTTTGTAGGTATATTGAATGTGTATTGTAGTTAACCTAAAATAGTTTAATAATTTTCCTATACAAAATCAGTATATTCTTGGTTTTTAAGTAGTAAGTATTAGGTATGTAGGTACCTACCTACAATGATGTTCTAAATCAATTCGAATTCGATTTATAACAAATTTTATTTGAATATCAGAATGTGTCCTTTACCATAGTAACCATATTCCAACATGTGAAAAATATCAAATGTTATGGAGACATTTTTTGAATATGTAGGTACCTACATTGGTTTGTTCGATGCCATAAAAATGAAAATTGTCAGAAAAATCAAATATTTTAAACAAATTATGCAATTTTATTACGCCTATATCTTTACTAATAATTAACAGACTTTTACAATATATGTCTTAAAACTTGCTGTAATGTCTTGTGTTTCATTTTATTATTTCATAATCACATTTATTTCAAAGGTATATTTATTAAAGAACATATTCATTCGGTAGGAAAATTAAATATCGTATGAAAAGATATTAAAATGGCGGGGTTATATGTCCATTTGTACAAAACGCTTACTTTAAAAATAAGTTAAACATTATAATTAGACAAAATATTTACCATGTTTTTCAATTAAAAGCTAAGTTATACTTGAAAATATATTTTTTTCGTGTAAATACGTACTTCTAACTTTTAAACTAACAGATATTTGCGTGCAAAATGTACACTTTTTTGACAGATATGACTTGGAAAATTTTGTATGAAAAAATTTTTTATTGAAATATCTTTAAAATTCAGCATTTTAATCGCATTATTTTTAGCGTGACACTGCATCAGGTATACTGGTACACGTTCGCACATAAATTAGATTTTTAGATGCTCTTGGTTTTTCAAAAGGCGTGAGACAAACACACACACATACACACACACACTAACATATTGATTGCTTTATTACTTTAGATTTTAAATAATAAATTTCTACAGAGTAGAAACATCCATATTCGATTGTTTATTTGTTAGTATTTTGTTACTAACAAATAAATTCGATTCCCGCGCGGTGGAGACACAGTTCTTAATTGTATTTTCAGTCTGGATCTGTGAGACGATAGATATCATTAGTCTCCAGAATGTGGCAACTTGTTATTGGGTGCGTGTTAAATAATTATTTGACATAGCACCTGTTAGTTGCCCGAGAAGCTACATAAAATAAAATAAACTTTGTTTAAGCTTAGTAGCTGAGGGTTCACTACCAATTTTGCAAAATCCAGTCGAGTTGTATCTCAATCTGTATCAATTAATTGGAATATATATATTAATTGTTAAATTAAAATAATAATTATTTTGCTAACACCACTTTTGAGTATCTTATGTTAACCGGTTTCAGAGCTGACCCGCTCCCTCATCCGACCAAACTTATACTAAACTTAAAATTATGTTTAAACTGTGTGTAGTGCTACTGTCGCTGGTGGGCGAAGTTTTTACTATAAGAAGGGGTGCTGGGTTTGTTTTGCCGTACGGGCAGGTAACAGAAACATATTGAACAGAGGCGTTCTATTTAAATTTATTTAGTTATTTCCTCTTTCTTATTTATAGCCTTTTGTATTTCTAATGCCTCCAGATTATCTAGTCTTAGGCCCTCCTTATTTATGTGTAATATTTCAACTCCCGTTTGTTTTTCAAAAGAATGATTATTGTTTATGAAATGATTGACAAATTCCGAAAAGTTCCAACCTTTTAATTTATTAGTTTAAATGAGCAGCAAAGTATCAAGTAATTAATTGTATTTATCTACATTAAATGCAGTATCACAGACTAAATCTTCTTCTGGGCTACAATGCACCAAGCACTCTTTCAAAACATCTTTCCACATATCTCTGTTGACCGCCAGCCTCTTCATTTCTTGATAGCTGTTATAGCACACATCACTGATCACCTGGTCCATATATTAATTATCTCTAGGGCGACCTCAATGATTTTTGCCTACAGACTTATTCATGCTTGTATTTACATCATCTTCTTCTTATATTTGATCGTAAATCTGTATTTCGAGAAACCTATTCCTATGAAGCTGAGGTCCAGCTATCCCTCCATCACTTCTGTGGTCTTCCGGGAGGCGATGCCCTGGTGGGATTTCGTTTGCCGCTATGGACGGGATTCGAAATGCGTCCATCCTGTTGACATGGTCCCTCCAGAATCTTCTCCTAGCTCTACTCCATCGTATGATGTCCTCGGTCTCACAGGTCTGCCTAATGTCGTCATTGCGAATTCTGTCCCTAAGCGTCTTCCCTGTGATGGCCCTTAAAACCTTCATTTCCGATGTTCGTAGGAGGTTTTTGGTTCTTGTCGTGTCGGCTCTTGTCTCCACCGCATATGCCATGATTGGTCTAACACATGTCTTATAAATTCTGACCTTACTATCCGTTCTTATATATTTGTTATGCCAGATGAAATTTTTGAGGCATCCTGAACTAGCGGATACTTTATTGGTCTCTTCTCTAACTTCTCAGTATCGATCACTATGGCTCGAGATTTCTACGCCCATGCAGATATCTGAAAGTCATAACTTGCTCCACTGGAATGTCATCTTTTACCAGCTTGCATCTTTTGTATTTACTATTGTGATATAATCATTCATTTAATTATTTATTTATTTATCCTTTTATATATTTTCTTTGTCTTCTTTGTTGGCCTTCCTTCCACTGCTGGATGTAGGCCTCCTTCAATGACTTTTTCTTCTGCCACGAGTTTTTCTCGTCTACCCTCTTCCTTTGGTGCCGATGGTAATCCATCCATCTTGTTTATAATAATAAATATTAGTGATCGCGCAGAGGTCAAAATTCGACCGTAATTCATTAGATCTTTAAGTTTGAAAATTCATATGTCCATAACTATCATAAAAAAACGTTTATCCTCAAGTTTTCTCTTCACGTATTGAAGTTAAACTTTATTGTTTAAGTACCACAATATTTCACAGTAGACATGTATTTTCTTTAACATATTCTGTACTTGACTCTGTTTCCTGTATAAAACTAATGCGGTCGATATTATGTCTGTGACATTCGTAATATGGATATAAGCAATCTACGGATTGACTATTTGTAACGTATATTATGTATAAATTTTAGCTTCTTGTACTCCTATAACTATGCAAAATCTCACACTTCTCCGTGGGCGTAGTTCTCATAAAAAGGTATGCGAATTTTTCCCTTCACGTTAAGATTGATACATTGTCAATGGCAGACCTATTGCGCGTTCTTGATAATCATATTTTATTTATTAAATTTGCCAGTAGATATTTCATTTACAGATTACAAGCTCCGTCGTAGCTGACGATTCGTTACGACTAAATAAAAATTTGTTTAAATTGACTTTCAATAAAGGAAAAAAGGGGACAATTTTGCAAGATACTGTCGAGTATAATGAACAAAACGAAAAAGAATGTCTCTCGAATTTCAATACAAAACTAATTTATTATGTCACTTTTTTCCAATTAGCGTTCTATTGTTCACGACTTTCTGTAAGTTTATTTTCATTAGGAAAGCACTTCATACACCTTGGGTTGGTTTCCATACTCCGTCTTATACAAATTGTAGCTAAACTTTTTCGCAAATGAGGAATTCAATGGGACCCTTCGCAGTACCTAGGTACCTATTTTTATCTACTTGTCAAGCACCATTTTAATTTCAATATTAAATTAATGTTCCTGAATCGGATAATTTCACATTTCACGAATATTAATGAACATATTTGGAATCGATTTGGGAGAATAACTGAATAGGTTGAAATAAATACATATCAATCTTCTTTCTTCAATCCTTCATCAATCCTTCGACAACAGGATGATCTGTCCTTTATTGTCGAGGCTGGTATTTGGGCTTTATCCTTGAGCTTACTCATACTACCCCACCACGTGGATAGTGGACGTCCTTTTTCTTTCCTGTTTTCTAGGAGTGCTAGAGTAGAGCAGCACCACATGATCATTTCAAATATTTCAAAGTGACCCCCTCTGCAGGAAACTTAAAATTTGAAATTTTTATTATCAAATTCGTAAAAAGGCACATAACTTTCATAAAATGGCATTGAAGAGTTATCAAGTTTTCATAATAAAATATTTAAATAAAAAATTAAACAAACTCATTTCATGAAATTGCTGAATATTTTCTATACAAAATTTAAATACTTGTTAGTGATGAGTTTAGCGTTGGCCACAACCCACTCGTTTTTCTATGGTTATTGATTCTTTCCCACGTCATTATGACGTTTTATACTGGATAGAAATTGTAGTGTTTTTGCGAGTGTATATTAAATATATTTTTAAATATTTTTTTCTTTTTTTAGAGGGTGGATTTTTATCTATTTGTTTCGGAGATGTTCTTCGTATGCGATCATTTATTGTTTTCAGAAATAAAAAATATGTGGATATCCTGTGGCTTGTCTCATAAATATTGTGATACATTATAACTTTTCATGTATGTACATAATATAAAGATATACGATATCACATTTTTAGTGACAAGCTATAGGATCTCACAATTCCTACAAATTTCACATTGGTCATAACTATACCCCTAGGTTTTTTTTTTGTTCAAAGGTTGAATATCCCCAAATTTATTTTTACTTAAACCAATTTCTATTGTTGGTATACATTTTTTATGCTATCATAAAGAAAAACATTTTTTCCAGAACATCTATCTTGAAAGTTTTGACAGATGAAATCATAAAAAAATAAATTAATGGATGTCTATACATACATAGATAACTAATATTTCACGTTGATGTTCAGAATAAGTAGGTATTGATATTCAAAATGCTCCATTATCAAATTTATATTTGTATACTTTGAATTGATTATTATAATTTGGAAAAGGTAGCGGAATTCATAGTGTTTAATTTGGGATTTGATTGTTATGTGTACCTACTTATAATTTATGTGTTTGTTGTATAAATTATATGATGTATTTACGTCGATATTTGGAATACGAAATGATATTCCCCGTATTCCATTTTCAAACCACATCATGGCAATCAATAATGAATCAGAAACGAGACGAGTGTGTTTATATATGTAACAGAAAATGTAATTATCCGATATTAATAATAATGAAAAAAATGTCAAGATCCTATAATATTTCAAAAATATGAACGAATATCATAGATAATACAGATACGCACATTTTTATTATAATAAAAATCTATGGATACAGCTGTGATTGCATAGAAAATTGAAAAATACAAATGGAACAAAAGTAATGATGTGCATTCTAAAATTCAATTTGAAAACTTCAATGTGTTCTGCAATGGCAACACAGTTATTTCAATTTCGTTTGATTCTTTTTCTGAAATAAAATGTATATTTGTATGTGTAGTGCAGAATCAGAATAGCACAAGGAGATGGAGATATAGAAGAGTAGATACCTATTATTATTAAAGTATTGATGTCTTTCAAAGATTCGCGTATCAATTGACAATATCTAAGTTACTAAAATCACTCTGGAATATCAAATTCACAAGGAGAATTTCATAAAACGTTAACCCATGAGTCCCCCCTGCATATGTCGATACCTGCCAACCTGTGTCTTATAGTTGTCGCTAAATAACTTGAACTTTTAGACGAGAAGGGGCGGGCGATTTGCACGTAAACCAACGAAGAAAAAAACACAAATTTGCGCTCTGCGCAACCGGAAGCTCGTTCAAGATGTTTGGCGACAATTATACCATGCAATGGTTTTATTTATTTCTTTACATTTGTGATTTGTTATATTATATATGTAACATTAACATGTTGTGCACATAAGTGCACTTATTAAGGCAAAGTATTATTAATTTATAGAAAATTAAAAAAAATTTGGGATAAAAAAAGTTCTTGCCTACTTATGAAAATAAAATTCATTCAATATGAAAATAATAAATCAAGAATATTGATTTTTGGACGCAATTCTCGTACTTGAATTATTTTTAAAAATGTAGGTAGGTATATATTGGATATAAATTTCTGTATAGAAACACATTCAGGTTTTAAAAAAGAAAAATGGAAAATTTGAAAAAAAAATAAAATATTATTTTTTTTCAATGTTTGAAACTGTCACTTCATGATAGAACTCCATAATCAACTAAAATTATGAAACAAATATATTTAATTTTACTTTCTACTTAAATAAAATATTATTATATTTAAAATAAAATATTATTAAGGGTACATTAAACTATAATGCGGAGACTTATTCCCCTAGGACATTTTCTACTAGTAAACCACGAATAGGTATAGTGATATGAATAATAAAACTTTACATTAAAATGAAATGAAAAAAAAAAATTTAAATCTCAATAAAGACGAAGTAGAAATATCATAGGGAACCGGAAAAAAAGGCCTTTTTTGAGTACCTACCCTATCAATTCAATTTTTGAATGTTCAATATATGTTATACATCAAAAAACATTTCACTTGGGAATAAACTGAAACACCATCGCCATGAAGCGAAGAAGAAATTTTTTTTAAAACCATCTATTGAGAAATTGGTTTGTAAAAAATCAAAGCATCTAGAATTATTAAGTAGTTAGTTCATCGTCCTGAACCGCGCTATAATTATTAGTACACTAGGGGCTCTGCCCCTTTCCGCTATATAGGCCCAACCCCAAACGGCCGCTGCGCTGCTTATTTACCACTAGGCGGCACTTGCGAAATAACCTTATAAAACTAAATATCGTCAAATATACCATTTAGGACATTACACAACATTTAAAAATTAAATATCTTTACGTGAAAACGTTAAAATCAAGTAATAAAACTGTATTTTTATAGTAAAAATACGGAAATTATAAAAAAACGAGTGGGTTGTGGCCAACACTAAACTCTCCACACCACAAATATTGACAATGAAATATTTTATTCATTCTAAATTTTACTACCAAGAATATAAATTTTCTAACGATAGTATATTTTCATGTTAAGATAGACAAACTATTAATGCAGTATGGTGAAGAATTATAATGTTGTATGAAATATTTTAATAAAAGCAGATAAATTTTGTTTTAAAGGACGTTAGAGCATTTTGACAATTTTGACACGTAATATCATATGAAGAAATTTTTGTTATTTATGGAAAGCTAATCAGTTCGATGTTCAAGCTCTTTACATTATAACATGAAATCAAATTATTGAACTTTTCCATACATAAGAAATTTATCTTATTATATACATTTTTATTCATACTAAATTTTACTACCAGGAAAATAAATTTTCTATCGATAGTATATTTTTATGTTAAGATAGACAAACTATTATTGCAGTATGGTGTAGAATGCTTATGTTGTATGAAATATTTTAATAAAAGCAGATAAATTTTGTTTTAAAGGACGCGAAAGCATTTTCAAAATTTTGACACATGATATCATATGAAGAAATTTTTTGTTATTTATGGAAAGCTAATCAGTTCTATGTTCAAACTCTTTACATTATAACATGAAATCAAATAACTGAACTTTTCCTTACATAGAAATTTATCAAATTACATTTTTATTCATACTAAATGTTACTACCAGGAATATAAATTATCTTCCGATAGTATATTTTTATATTAAGATAAACAAACTATTAATGCAGTATAGTGAAGAATGCTTATGTTGTATGAAATATTTTAAAAAAAGCAGATAAATTTTGATATAAAGAACGCGAGAGCATTTTCAAAATTTTGACACGTGATATCATATGAAGATTTTTTTTGTTATTTATGGAAAGCTAATCAGTTCTTTGTTCAAGCTCTTTACATTGTAACATGAAATCAAATTACTGAACGTTTCCATACATAGAAATTTATCTAATTACATTTTTATTCATACTAAATGTTACTATCAGGAATATAAATTTTCTTCCGATAGTATATTTTTATGTTAAGATAGACAAACTATTAATGCAGTATAGTGAAGAATGCTTATGTTGTATGAAATATTTTAAAAAAAGCAGATAAATTTTGTTTTAAAGAACGCGAGAGCATTTTTCAAATTTTGACAGGTGATATCATATGAAGAATTTTTTTGTTATTTATGGAAAGCTAATCAGTTCTATGTTCAAGCTCTTTACATTATAACATGAAATTAAATTACTGAACTTTTCCAGACATAGAAATTTATCTAATTACATTTTTATTCATACTAAATGTTACTACTAGGAATATAAATTTTCTTCCGATAGTATATTTTTATATTAAGATAAACAAACTATTAATGCAGTATAGTGAAGAATGCTTATGTTGTATGAAATATTTTAAAAAAAGCAGATAAATTTTGTTCTAAAGAACGCGAGAGCATTTTCAAAATTTTGACACGTGATATCATATGAAGATTTTTTTTGTTATTTATGGAAAGCTAATCAGTTCTATGTTCAAGCTCTTTACATTATAACATGAAATCAAATTACTGAACGTTTCCATACATAGAAATTTATCTAATTACATTTTTATTCATACTAAATGTTACTATCAGGAATATAAATTTTCTTCCGATAGTATATTTTTATGTTAAGATAGACAAACTATTAATGCAGTATAGGGAAGAATGCTTATGTTGTATGAAATATTTTAAAAAAAGCAGATAAATTTTGTTCTAAAGAACGCGAGAGCATTTTCCAAATTTTGACAGGTGATATCATATGAAGATTTTTTTTGTTATTTATGGAAAGCTAATCAGTTCTATGTTCAAGCTCTTTACATTATAACATGAAATCAAATTACTGAACTTTTCCATACATAGAAATTTATCTAATTACATTTTTATTCATACTAAATGTTACTATCAGGAATATAAATTTTCTTCCGATAGTATATTTTTATGTTAAGATAAACAAACTATTAATGCAGTATAGTGAAGAATGCTTATGTTGTATGAAATATTTAAAAAAAAGCAGATAAATTTTGTTTTAAAGAACGCGAGAGCATTTTCAAAATTTTGACACGTGATATTATATGAAGATTTTTTTTGTTATTTATGGAAAGCTAATCAGTTCTATGTTCAAGCTCTTTACATTATAACATGAAATCAAATTACTGAACTTTTCCATACATAGAAATTTATCTAATTACATTATTATTCATACTAAATGTTACTATCAGGAATATAAATTTTCTTCCGATAGTATATTTTTATGTTAAGATAAACAAACTATTAATGCAGTATAGTGAAGAATGCTTATGTTGTATGAAATATTTTTAAAAAAGCAGATAAATTTTGTTCTAAAGAACGCGAGAGCATTTTCCAAATTTTGACAAGTGATATCATATGAAGATTTTTTTTGTTATTTACGGAAAGCTAATCAGTTCTATGTTCAAGCTCTTTACATTATAACATGAAATCAAATTACTAAACGTTTCCATACATAGAAATTTATCTAATTACATTTTTATTCATACTAAATGTTACTATCAGGAATATAAATTTTCTTCCGATAGTATATTTTTATGTTAAGATAGACAAACTATTAATGCAGTATAGTGAAGACTGCTTATGTTGTATGAAATATTTTAAAAAAAGCAGATAAATTTTGTTTCAAAGAGCGTTAGAGCATTTTGACAATGTTGACACGTGATATCATATGAAGAAATTATATGATATCTATGAAAAGCTAATCAGTTCTAAGTTCAAGCTATTAATATTCTTCTATCAATATGAAATCAATGAACTGATCATTGCCAAATATAAAAAAATTCTCTTGTTACATATAAGTTTCATACAAATATCCATTAAATAAAATATAATTTTTGAAACCGTTGAATATTTTTCTTTTAACATTGACCAACTTTGAATACAATTTTATGAAGATTCTTGGTGTTGTATAAATAGTTGAAACCAAATTAAAATATCTCTAATTTCCAGATCGTGAGAGCATTTTTTCAGTTTTAACAGATGAAATCATAAAGAAACATTGGGAAAAAATGAACTGTTGTCTATGGAAAACTAATCAGCTCTAAGTTTATGGACTTAACACATGTGATATCAATATGAAGTCAATCGGACTTATAGTTTGGGCTGCAGAGAGGACACAAAAAAAAAACAACGTAAATGATGAATTCATAGAGAAGAAATCAAAAGTTGTCTATGGAAAACTAATCAGCTCTAGGTCCTTGCACTTTACACATATGATGTTAATATGAAGTCGATCAGACTTATAGTTTGGGCTGTAGAGAGGACACAAAAAAGATAAATGCTACGGCGTACGGCGTACAGCGTATACGCCATACACACAAACACATCACGACGAAACTCATAGTGTGCATTCTCTACATGATACCCATTGAGAAATTGATGTAAAAAAAATACGCTTAAATTTTGCGAAATCATGACTCTCCCCTATTCCATAGTGTGGAGAGTAATAATAATAAACTGTTTTTTCTAGTATATAATTTTTCTTCCGATAGTATATTTTTATGATAAGATAGACAAACTTTTAATGCAGTATGGTGTAGAATGCTTATGTTGTATGAAATATTTTAAAAAAAGCAGATAAATTTTGTTCTAAAGAACGCGAGAGCATTTTCCAAATTTTGACAGGTGATATCATATGAAGATTTATATTGTTATTTATGGAAAGCTAATCAGTTCTATGTTCAAGCTCTTTACATTATAACATGAAATCAAATTACTGAACTTTTCCATACATAGAAATTTATCTAATTACATTTTTATTCATACTAAATGTTACTATCAGGAATATAAATTTTCTTCCGATAGTATATTTTTATGTTAAGATAGACAAACTATTAATGCAGTATAGTGAAGAATGCTTATGTTGTATGAAATATTTTAAAAAAAGCAGATAAATTTTGTTCTAAAGAACGCGAGAGCATTTTCCAAATTTTGACAGGTGATATCATATGAAGATTTTTATTGTTATTTATGGAAAGCTAATCAGTTCTATGTTCAAGCTCTTTACATTATATCATGAAATCAAATTACTACACGTTTCCATACATAGAAATTTATCTAATTACATTTTTATTCATACTAAATGTTACTATCAGGAATATAAATTTTCTTCCGATAGTATATTTTTATGTTAAGATAGACAAACTATTAATGCAGTATAGTGAAGAATGCTTATGTTGTATGAAATATTTTAAAAAAAGCAGATAAATTTTGTTCTAAAGAACGCGAGAGCATTTTCCAAATTTTGACACGTGATATTATATGAAGATTTTTTTTGTTATTTATGGAAAGCTAATCAGTTCTATGTTCAAGCTCTTTACATTATAACATGAAATCAAATTACTACACGTTTCCATACATAGAAATTTATCTAATTACATTTTTATTCATACTAAATGTTACTATCAGGAATATAAATTTTCTTCCGATAGTATATTTTTATGTTAAGATAAACAAAATATTAATGCAGTATAGTGAAGAATGCTTATGTTGTATGAAATATTTTAAAAAAAGCAGATAAATTTTGTTTTAAAGAACGCGAGAGCATTTTCAAAATTTTGACACGTGATATTATATGAAGATTTTTTTTGTTATTTATGGAAAGCTAATCAGTTCTATGTTCAAGCTCTTTACATTATAACATGAAATCAAATTACTGAACTTTTCCATACATAGAAATTTATCTAATTACATTATTATTCATACTTAATGTTACTATCAGGAATATAAATTTTCTTCCGATAGTATATTTTTATGTTAAGATAAACAAACTATTAATGCAGTATAGTGAAGAATGCTTATGTTGTATGAAATATTTTAAAAAAAGCAGATAAATTTTGTTCTAAAGAACGCGAGAGCATTTTCCAAATTTTGACAGGTGATATCATATGAAGATTTTTTTTGTTATTTATGGAAAGCTAATCAGTTCTATGTTCAAGCTCTTTACATTATAACATGAAATCAAATTACTAAACGTTTCCATACATAGAAATTTATCTAATTACATTTTTATTCATACTAAATGTTACTACCAGGAATATAAATTTTCTTCCGATAGTATATTTTTATGTTAAGATAGACAAACTATTAATGCAGTATAGTGAAGACTGCTTATGTTGTATGAAATATTTTAAAAAAAGCAGATACATTTTGTTTCAAAGAGCGTTAGAGCATTTTGACAATGTTTACACGTGATATCATATGAAGAAATTATATGATATCTATGAAAAGCTAATCAGTTCTAAGTTCAAGCTATTAATATTCTTCTATCAATATGAAATCAATGAACTGATCATTGCCAAATATAAAAAAATTCTCTTGTTACATATAAGTTTCATACAAATATCCATTAAATAAAATATAATTTTTGAAACCGTTGAATATTTTTCTTTTAACATTGACCAACTTTGAATACAATTTTATGAAGATTCTTGGTGTTGTATAAATAGTTGAAACCAAATTAAAATATCTCTAATTTCCAGGTCGTGAGAGCATTTTTTCAGTTTTAATAGATGAAATCATAAAGAAACATTGGGAAAAAATGAACCGTTGTCTATGGAAAACTAATCAGCTCTAAGTTTATGGACTTAACACATGTGATATCAATATGAAGTCAATCGGACTTATAGTTTGGGCTGCAGAGAGGACACAAAAAAAAAACAACGTAAATGATGAATTCATAGAGAAGAAATCAAAAGTTGTCTATGGAAAACTAATCAGCTCTAGGTCTTTGCACTTTACACATATGATGTTAATATGAAGTCGATCAGACTTATAGTTTGGGCTGTAGAGAGGACACAAAAAAGATAAATGCTACGGCGTACGGCGTACGGCGTACGGCGTACAGCGTATACGCCATACACACAAACACATCACGACGAAACTCATAGTGTGCATTCTCTACATGATACCCATTGAGAAATTGATGTAAAAAAAATACGCTTAAATTTTGCGAAATCATGACTCTCCCCTATTCCATAGTGTGGAGAGTAAAAAATTTCGACAATGTTTTGAAAGAAATGCGTTATATGAAATGCGTACGTTTGAAATTTATTACAAACATTGATAATTTGAATGTACATTCGAAATATCATTTAGAACAGTACCTACACAACAGTTAAGACTGAATATATTTCTATAATAATACAATAATAATAATAAATTATATTTAGATGGGTCGATGGCAGAGCGGTTAGCGCGCTGGGTTGGTAACCCACTGGTCGCGAGTTCGAATCCTGCCTCAACCGATTTCGTTCACCTATAGCACAAGCATTTATGCTTATTTTAGGGGACGTAGGAAGATGATTATGTACTTGTTTAACAAGGACATATTCATTTTTTTGTGAAAAAAAAAGAATATTATACTTAACTAAATAACGCCATTAAATGAAAATATTATCTTATCTTTTACCGACATTCTGACATATTATTATGACATGTCGAAAGCAATGTTGTCAGTATTCAAAATGGACATTCCGCAGATTATTACGCTTAAAAAATTTTGTACTTTTTCGCATAAATTTATTTTTTATTTCAAAGAAAAATTTCGAACGCGAAAATTGATTAAGGAAAAATTATTTCACTGGCAATCCGTTGAACGACGAAATAACATGGCGTACAGTACCTAATTATATTATAGATAGATTTTTGTCTTGTTTACTTACTTGTACCAATGTATATATAAATCGAATATTTTTATAATTTTAATTAAAAAATATTCGATTTATATTGAAAATTATAGTGTACGTGGTTTTATATTAGACAAATAATATAAAATACACAAATAAAATAGTAATATTGGTTCATATTGATACTGTGTATACGGGGATAAGATATCATAGTAAATTATATCAAATGGTATACCCCAGAGGAATAAAACCAGGGGTTCGAGAAAAGAAAGGCGGTACAATAAAATTGATAATTCTATTGTAAATGTATATATTTTTTATTTTTATAATTTTTATATGAAGTTTGTGTACCTTCCTATATCAGTCATAATTTTTGAAAAAAGATTCGGAATAGTTTATATCCAATCTTAAAATGAGCTATTAAAAGCAAATTACATGTTTTTTTAGAGTATGTTTAACGGTTAATACCAAATAATGTGAAATACCAAACATGAGCTGATTACATATTTTGAAATTAAAATTAATATATTTTCTTTCCTTTCTTTTCAGACAAACGACTCTGGTTCCGCTTCTACGGGAAGACTACGTCACAGGGGTGGGAGTCAACATTAATTTAGCATAAATATATAATTATTTATTATATTAAAAAAAAATAATGAACAAAAACATATATTATATTATTATACTCCAATCAATATCTTATTTAATTACTTGGTGAAAATTAAAATAACGATATCTAATAATAATATCTTTAAAACCACAATGCACTAAATCACGTACCCATAGAAAAAAAATAATGAAGATATAAATCAACAAAAAATACACTTACACGGTTCACATTAAATTTGATAATACATCTTTTTTTTATCTTTTATTTATATAAATAAATAAATATGATATATATAATCATTTTTGCTAAGTGTATTAAAATTAAAATTAGTTGTTAGTTTAAAAAATACACATGTATAAAATAATTTATTATATTAAGAGATAAATAAATTGATCATTATTTTTTCATTCATAATGTAATTCCTCTTTTAATGTAATACATAATGATTTTATATTTTTAATGATAATGTCTTGTGTGATTTCACTTTATTCATTTTAGTGATAAATTATGGTTGTATTTCGTATAATGTGTGGTTTGGAATAATATGTGAAAAATTTTGTTCAAAAAGTACTACAGTCCCTTTGTATTTGTATTGGTTTATCCTCCATAGGCTCCCAGCAGAGCACTCGGAGTCGTCATTGAATATAAATAAACAAACAAAAAAAATTGTGTTGAAAAGCTTGCATTATAGTTAACAATCCGGATAATTTAGGTCTACGGAGTTGCTAACGTTTTAAATACTTCGCTACTCTGTAAATTTACGGAGATTTCGCTTTTATAAACTAATTTCAAACCCGTGTTATTGTTTTGGGAGTATATAAAAAAACAGATTTTTAGTACAGAATTAATTTATCCAACTCAGCATGATCTATAATATTGTCATATCTGGCGAAGTTTAGTTTTTTTTTTTGACATCTGACAACACCGAGAAACCTTACCAATGCAAAGACAAAAAAAATATTTATTCATAGATTTTTATTATAATATACTAGATGTAGTACCTACTCCGTGCGAAAATTAAGTCATGAATTATCGCGCGTTTGACGTTTTGGTTGGCAACATATTTCAGTTTTCCTTACATTTAAGACATCCTAGATAACTGATCTCTTAGTCTTGATAAACTAACAAAGTGTTATTTTCGACAAATGAATCCGAAAATAATTCACATTAGTCGTAATTCTTTGCCAAGCAAAACGTCAAAAATTCTCCGGAATTGTGCTTCACTTCGATTCATACAATTTTGCTAACCACGACATCTAGTATATTATAATGAAAATCTATGAGTGAGACGGATGCATACATATATCTAATTATTTTGTTTCGGTGATTATTTATTAAAAGACATTCGTGTTTTAAAGTTAGAGTATATACATAGATGGTTCGGTGTCTATGGAAAAACAGTTGTTAAAAATCGTGTTTTACCTACTGATTATCTATACAATAATTTATTATATAGATAATAATACGTGAAGCGAAAACTTCGGACCCCTTTTAAAGCAAATTGCGCGCACGGAGGAATCTGAGATTTGGCATAGTTAAATTTTATATAAAAAAATGCTAAAATATATACATATTACGCGTTACAAATACCTACATCAAATTAAATAAAAAATATTTCACATCAGTCCATGGATTGTTTACATCTATACGAGACTATACGCAACTGTTTTATACAGTAAACGAATACAAATACAAAATATGTTAAAGAATCATATATAGTGGTACTTAAACAATTAAATTTATTTGCAATAAGTTGAAAATAAAACTCTATACTCCTTGATGAATAATTAGGTACATGACGTTTAAAACTTAAAATTTACTAAATTACGGTCGAATCTTGACCTCTGAGCGATCATTAATTTTTATTAAAACATGAAGCCCCTATAATGAACAAGTATTGAAAACACATAAGCCTGATACAGTTTAAATAAATCAGGGAGGGTTAATTAAATAAAAAAATGGCTTGATCACGATCGTTAATGAAATATTGAGACTTGAATTAAGACCATGTTTGAATGTATAAGAGGTGACGAAAACTTGATAAAATAGGATTAAGTAAGTATTGTTCGTGTCTCTCAGCTTACCCCATCGGAGACACAGAGTTATAGTAGGTATGTATGTATATGATACAAAAATATTACTATAATTTATGTGTGAAAATATCCTTGGTTATATAGACACCTAGTTAATTAAAAAAAGCATAACAATTTCCTATGCACATAGTTTGGTAACCTGTCAATATACACCTATGTAGAAATTTAGATCTTATTGAAAAATAATGATTGAGGTTATGAAATAGCTGTCAAAGTGACGTGAGTTTATAAGGGTTTACTTAAGCATAAAACCTATGTGATTGTAATTAGGTAATAAACTTTTTCACAAAAAATATTGTCCTTGGAGTTTCGATTTATTTGCTCTTAGTGCGTCTGTAGGCTGAACCCTTTGAATAAGTATATATATTTTGTATACTGTTCTGATTTTTTATTGGCCATAAATTTGTATACCTACAACATTGAAATGATAATTTTTTCAAATCATTTTGACAGTCTGGTTGACAAATAACGAAGCGCGTTTGTAATAAATTTGTCGGTTTCGCAAACTTTCATTTTGTTAATTTGTCAAAAACAATGTTGAATCATTCATTTAGGTATCTAAACCAAAAATTATCTCACATATTTATCGAAATAATATCTACATGAAGACATATGGTTAGTAATTCAACAGTCGCGAGTTCGAATCCTGCCACGACCGAATTCGTTCGTCTACAGCACAAGCATATGCTTAATTTAGGGAAAGCAGGAGGATGTACTTACTTGTTACTTGGATGTACGTATTATATGTATACTTGTAACAAAAAAATCTTCATTCTTTAAAAAAGTTTTATTCTGCCAACCAGATAGTCAAACAAGGGTTTTCTATGGACACTAGACACATTTTTCGAGATACTTTTCCTACTTCTTCTAAACAAAATAAATGTTTTTGTGTCTAAAATAACAATTAGCATTTATTGTACATGTTAAAATTGAATTTAGACATATTTTTGAAAATTCCGAAACTGGTAAGTACCATAGATTTTCATATAATATACTAGATGGAGTACTCCGTGCAATAAGTGAGTCATGGTATATCGCGCGTTTGACGTTTTGGTTGGCAACATATTTCAGTTTTCCTTTCATTTCAACACATCCTAGACAACTGTTCTGTAAATCTTATTAAACAAAGTGGTTTTTTTTTTCGACAAATACTTAAATCCGAAAACAATTCAGATTAGTCGTTATTCTCTATAGAAAAACGATGTGGTCTGCCCACCAAAACGTCAAAAATCCCCCAGAAAAATGCCTCACTTCGATTCATACAAAATTTGCTAACTACGACATCTAGTATGTTATAATAAAAATCTATGATTCACATGAAAATCTATGGTAGGTACATCAAAAATGTTGCTTACATTTAAATAAAAAATATCATAAATTGTGTATGATCTTTAAGATTTTATTTTTTAAACGCGTTATTGTTTATTGATCATAACCATCTTGAAATGCCGGCCATGAAGCTTTTACAATAAACTACTCATATTTAAGTATTTAGTGAAACGACAGCGCTTGGTAGAATTTAACTAAACACTTACTATAAATTAAATTTATTGAAACCGATTTGTTTTCTGCAAACCATATTTTCTACCTAGTGTAAATAATTAATGAAATTAATAAAAAAATAATGAATATAAATTAAACATTTGTTTGCTACCTCATGCAATGTACAATGGCACATTTATAAAATACAATGTGAATCAAATTAGTATTTTTTAATGAAATATATTATCTAGCAATAGAATAATGTTTGTTTCCCTGCTTTGTGATTTATTTTTAATGTAATTTTTGCCTAAGAAAATGACTACACATTCACTCATTCATATCATCACGACATATCCCACAATGTGGGGTAACCAGCGAAAGGTGTGCATTACCTTAGTAAATGAAGCACGACACACGCGTGTATCCTCACATACCAGTCTCGTCTCACCAAAAAGGCACTACATTCAGATGGTTAGTGAACCTCATTGCTGAACTATGTGAGATGTTATTGTTGCCTGTTGTATTTTCGATTACCCGGCTCTTACGGAACATTCGAAATCAGTAATTGAAATAATTGAAGAATAATGTAGTGGTTAAAATCTTAATTAAATCATGAACAATTGTTTTTTATTGATATGAAAATATAGAAAAATAATATACAGGTAAATACATAACACTTTTACCTAGATAGAAAATTTGTATATTTAAATGTTAAAATAGTATTATAACTGTATAATATTTTATAAAAAAATATATAATATAAAATTAACGTAATAATTGTTTAAATTATATATAATATGAAAAATAAAAACAATTTAATAGATATCACATTAATCCATGTATTGATTTTATTAGATAATTTATTATATATAGAAATAATTCGTTGATTTTAAATATTATTATAGAATTTGTCTCACGATCATAAGTTTAAAATTTGTTAATATATACCTACTTTATATTAGTGTTTTTTATGTTAATATTACGAGTACATTTTTGCAATATTACTAACGCATTTATTGCAATTCTATTAATTTATAATTTGAATTATATAAATACATAGGATTATATTCCTTTTAATCTATAGACCTAATATGTATAATATCAGAAAAATCAATTTATTGCTTATCCAGGTTATAATAAATATATTGTAATAAAGTTTATAGTGTAAGAAAATAATGTCAATTCTTAAATATAAATAAATACATTTTTTAATAAATTAAAATACCTACTAATATTTGATGTTTTAAATAGTCAGTGTCTAAAATATTAGATATATACCTACTGTCTAAATTTAAATAACCAACAATAAATAGAAATGCTTGTATATGTAGATTAAAAATGTATTTGTAGTTCGTAAAAATATCGTACTTTAAAAGTATTAAACAAATGTATTAAAAGAAAAAAATCAAATCGATCGTAGAGAAGCGTTGTTAGAATCTAGATAAAATTAAATTTAATATATGAAACATGTCATTTTGATGCCATGTTTGTATTTTTTTTCAATATCCCATCGAAAATTATAGAACACAAATTAATTAGTACACCAAGAGAAATTATTATATCATAATATTTATTTTGTTTATTGTCAATGATATTACCTATTAAGTGGGTGTAACACATTTTTTATGAAATGTATCTACTTATTTGTTTGAACGAATAAGAGGAAATTATCTTATAAAAAGTAGGTTTGTTGGTTTTCTTTTGAAATATCAGATTTTGTTTCTCAATAGATTTTATTTACAAATTTACAACTTTTTCGATTTAAAGTTTGAAGTGTTTTAAAACTTTTTTGATGTAAAAGTCAAATATTAAAATAAAAATTATTTTGTTATTTAACAACACAGATTATGATTTCATCGTGTCAATGAGTACATAACTCTCATTCACGAAAATTTATATCTAAGGAAGACACATTCTTAATATTATTAATAAATTGTCATCATAACTAAACGCTAGCATTCAAATTTTTAATTATTCAACATAGTATAGAAACTGTTAAACATTTAAGTATATCAAAGCTAAAAACGTGAACTCAATATTAATACATATAATTGATGAATAACATTTATTACATGAATAGCCAAATCATTTACTTCCTATTTTCAATTATTGTTATGAGTATTTCATTAAAACCGTACAATTTCCAGAAAAAATACCCAACGTCCATAAACAAAACATGTTTTAAACAATTTAATAATAAAATAAAAAATGCTTTTGCAAATATTTAGTAAAATATCGCAAATATGATTTATGTATGTGTACATACATAATCATAATATTTTGATTAGTTTAACTAAATTTGTATTTAATTTTTGTTCAACAAACTTTCAAACTCTAAATATTGAAATAATATGGACAGTACAAAATTCACGCTAACAATTTTTTTAAATCATATTTATATACAAAATCAGAGAAAGGAAATTATTAAAGCATTCATGGAATTCTGCGATTTTTTAGCGTACTTTGCGTGATTTTAATATGAAAACGTGATAATATAATACTATTACATTCTTCAAAAAGGATGTTATTTAAATATTATTCCAAAAATGTGTAAAATAAAAACGTATTAATAGGCAAAATATATTGCTAAAAGAATAATTAATGCATTTCAAAAATTCTTTAACTGGATTGTTTCAAAAATGTAAAGATTATAGTGAGAGATAATGTTTTAATAAAAACCTATGTACACTTAGAGAAATGGTATTTTGACATGTTAGGTATATGGTGAAATCTGACCTGAATAAAACCTTGATTCTGTTTCACGTAAGTAATTATTTCGTATCAAAATCTTTCCAAGTTCAATAGAGTTTTCAAGTTCTAAATGATTTCCTTTTTCATCGCTTGTAAACCCTAGATCACGCTGATTTCTTTTCAAACTAGCATCTCTTTATGTTGCGCCTTCTTTCCTGATACTCATTATTCTTATCCTTTTGAAAATTAGACACATATTGAAAACACCAATCGCCATATACCCACAACCAACTATTTAATGTTCAAATTTCCCTCGTTTTAATCCACTTCAACAGCCAAGAACTTTACTGGTGCGACGTGACCAGATTTTCAAGAAATGCAGATGCACTATAATATTATTATCGGTACTTTCCCTATACGCATAAAAATCAACTATGAATGCATAAAAATCAAAAATCAATTCAGAATCTTCAGCAATATAATGTATTTAAAATTGAGTATTATTTTATTTTATTTTATTTTACATTGCATTTACGGCTTGAAAGCCTATTTAAACGAGTGGGTTGTGGCCAACACTAAACTCTCCACACCACAAATATTGACAATGAAATATTTTATTCATTCTAAATTTTACTACCAAGAATATAAATTTTCTAACGATAGTATATTTTCATGTTAAGATAGACAAACTATTAATGCAGTATGGTGAAGAATTCTAATGTTGTATGAAATATTTTAATAAAAGCAGATAAATTTTGTTTTAAAGGACGTTAGAG
Organism: Molanna angustata; assembly: GCA_963576475.1. Lineage (NCBI taxonomy): Eukaryota > Metazoa > Arthropoda > Insecta > Trichoptera > Molannidae > Molanna > Molanna angustata. The sequence goes on from OY754979.1 coordinate 32,432,558, forward strand.
CATTTTGACAATTTTGACACGTAATATCATATGAAGAAATTTTTGTTATTTATGAAAAGCTAATCAGTTCGATGTTCAAGCTCTTTACATTATAACATGAAATCAAATTACTGAACTTTTCCATACATAAGAAATTTATCTTATTATATACATTTTTATTCATACTAAATTTTACTACCAGGAAAATAAATTTCTATCGACAGTATATTTTTATGTTAAGATAGACAAACTTTTAATGCAGTATGGTGTAGAATGCTTATGTTGTATGAAATATTTTAAAAAAAGCAGATAAATTTTGTTCTAAAGAACGCGAGAGCATTTTCCAAATTTTGACAGGTGATATCATATGAAGATTTTTTTTGTTATTTATGGAAAGCTAATCAGTTCTATGTTCAAGCTCTTTACATTATAACATGAAATCAAATTACTGAACTTTTCCATACATAGAAATTTATCTAATTACATTTTTATTCATACTAAATGTTACTACCAGGAATATAAATTTTCTTCCGATAGTATATTTTTATGTTAAGATAAACAAAATATTAATGCAGTATAGTGAAGAATGCTTATGTTGTATGAAATATTTTAAAAAAAGCAGATAAATTTTGTTTTAAAGAACGCGAGAGCATTTTCAAAATTTTGACACGTGATATTATATGAAGATTTTTTTTGTTATTTATGGAAAGCTAATCAGTTCTATGTTCAAGCTCTTTACATTATAACATGAAATCAAATTACTGAACTTTTCCATACATAGAAATTTATCTAATTACATTTTTATTCATACTAAATGTTACTACCAGGAATATAAATTTTCTTCCGATAGTATATTTTTATGTTAAGATAAACAAAATATTAATGCAGTATAGTGAAGAATGCTTATGTTGTATGAAATATTTTAAAAAAAGCAGATAAATTTTGTTTTAAAGAACGCGAGAGCATTTTCAAAATTTTGACACGTGATATTATATGAAGATTTTTTTTGTTATTTATGGAAAGCTAATCAGTTCTATGTTCAAGCTCTTTACATTATAACATGAAATCAAATTACTGAACTTTTCCATACATAGAAATTTATCTAATTACATTATTATTCATACTAAATGTTACTATCAGGAATATAAATTTTCTTCCGATAGTATATTTTTATGTTAAGATAGACAAACTATTAATACAGTATAGTGAAGAATGCTTATGTTGTATGAAATATTTTAAAAAAAGCAGATAAATTTTGTTTTAAAGAACGCGAGAGCATTTTTCAAATTTTGACAGGTGATATCATATGAAGAATTTTTTTGTTATTTATGGAAAGCAAATCAGTTCTATGTTCAAGCTCTTTACATTATATCATGAAATCAAATTACTACACGTTTCCATACATAGAAATTTATCTAATTACATTTTTATTCATACTAAATGTTACTATCAGGAATATAAATTTTCTTCCGATAGTATATTTTTATGTTAAGATAAACAAACTATTAATGCAGTATAGTGAAGAATGCTTATGTTGTATGAAATATTTTAAAAAAAGCAGATAAATTTTGTTTTAAAGAACGCGAGAGCATTTTCAAAATTTTGACACGTGATATTATATGAAGATTTTTTTTGTTATTTATGGAAAGCTAATCAGTTCTATGTTCAAGCTCTTTACATTTTAACATGAAATCAAATTACTGAACTTTTCCATACATAGAAATTTATCTAATTACATTATTATTCATACTAAATGTTACTATCAGGAATATAAATTTTCTTCCGATAATATATTTTTATGTTAAGATAGACAAACTATTAATGCAGTATAGTGAAGAATGCTTATGTTGTATGAAATATTTTAAAAAAAGCAGATAAATTTTGTTTTAAAGAACGCGAGAGCATTTTTCAAATTTTGACAGGTGATATCATATGAAGAATTTTTTTGTTATTTATGGAAAGCTAATCAGTTCTATGTTCAAGCTCTTTACATTATATCATGAAATCAAATTACTACACGTTTCCATACATAGAAATTTATCTAATTACATTTTTATTCATACTAAATGTTACTATCAGGAATATAAATTTTCTTCCGATAGTATATTTTTATGTTATGATAAACAAACTATTAATGCAGTATAGTGAAGAATGCTTATGTTGTATGAAATATTTTAAAAAAAGCAGATAAATTTTGTTTTAAAGAACGCGAGAGCATTTTCAAAATTTTGACACGTGATATTATATGAAGATTTTTTTTGTTATTTATGGAAAACTAATCAGTTCTATGTTCAAGCTCTTTACATTATAACATGAAATCAAATTACTGAACTTTTCCATATATAGAAATTTATCTAATTACATTATTATTCATACTAAATGTTACTATCAGGAATATAAATTTTCTTCCGATAGTATATTTTTATGATAAGATAGACAAACTTTTAATGCAGTATGGTGTAGAATGCTTATGTTGTATGAAATATTTTAAAAAAAGCAGATAAATTTTGTTCTAAAGAACGCGAGAGCATTTTCCAAATTTTGACAGGTGATATCATATGAAGATTTTTTTTGTTATTTATGGAAAGCTAATCAGTTCTATGTTCAAGCTCTTTACATTATAACATGAAATCAAATTACTGAACTTTTCCATACAAAGAAATTTATCTAATTACATTTTTATTCATACTAAATGTTACTACCAGGAATATAAATTTTCTTCCGATAGTATATTTTTATGTTAAGATAAACAAAATATTAATGCAGTATAGTGAAGAATGCTTATGTTGTATGAAATATTTAAAAAAAAGCAGATAAATTTTGTTTTAAAGAACGCGAGAGCATTTTCAAAATTTTGACACGTGATATTATATGAAGATTTTTTTTGTTATTTATGGAAAGCTAATCAGTTCTATGTTCAAGCTCTTTACATTATAACATGAAATCAAATTACTGAACTTTTCCATACATAGAAATTTATCTAATTACATTATTATTCATACTAAATGTTACTATCAGGAATATAAATTTTCTTCCGATAGTATATTTTTATGTTAAGATAAACAAACTATTAATGCAGTATAGTGAAGAATGCTTATGTTGTATGAAATATTTTAAAAAAAGCAGATAAATTTTGTTCTAAAGAACGCGAGAGCATTTTCCAAATTTTGACAGGTGATATCATATGAAGATTTTTTTTGTTATTTATGGAAAGCTAATCAGTTCTATGTTCAAGCTCTTTACATTATAACATGAAATCAAATTACTAAACGTTTCCATACATAGAAATTTATCTAATTACATTTTTATTCATACTAAATGTTACTACCAGGAATATAAATTTTCTTCCGATAGTATATTTTTATGTTAAGATAGACAAACTATTAATGCAGTATAGTGAAGACTGCTTATGTTGTATGAAATATTTTAAAAAAAGCAGATAAATTTTGTTTCAAAGAGCGTTAGAGCATTTTGACAATGTTTACACGTGATATCATATGAAGAAATTATATGATATCTATGAAAAGCTAATCAGTTCTAAGTTCAAGCTATTAATATTCTTCTATCAATATGAAATCAATGAACTGATCATTGCCAAATATAAAAAAATTCTCTTGTTACATATAAGTTTCATACAAATATCCATTAAATAAAATATAATTTTTGAAACCGTTGAATATTTTTCTTTTAACATTGACCAACTTTGAATACAATTTTATGAAGATTCTTGGTGTTGTATAAATAGTTGAAACCAAATTAAAATATCTCTAATTTCCAGGTCGTGAGAGCATTTTTTCAGTTTTAATAGATGAAATCATAAAGAAACATTGGGAAAAAATGAACCGTTGTCTATGGAAAACTAATCAGCTCTAAGTTTATGGACTTAACACATGTGATATCAATATGAAGTCAATCGGACTTATAGTTTGGGCTGTAGAGAGGACACAAAAAAGATAAATGCTACGGCGTACGGCGTACGGCGTACGGCGTACAGCGTATACGCCATACACACAAACACATCACGACGAAACTCATAGTGTGCATTCTCTACATGATACCCATTGAGAAATTGATGTAAAAAAAATACGCTTAAATTTTGCGAAATCATGACTCTCCCCTATTCCATAGTGTGGAGAGTAATATTCCATAGTGTGGAGAGTAATAATAATAAACTGTTTTTTCTAGTATATAATTTTTCTTCCGATAGTATATTTTTATGATAAGATAGACAAACTTTTAATGCAGTATGGTGTAGAATGCTTATGTTGTATGAAATATTTTAAAAAAAGCAGATAAATTTTGTTCTAAAGAACGCGAGAGCATTTTCCAAATTTTGACAGGTGATATCATATGAAGATTTTTTTTGTTATTTATGGAAAGCTAATCAGTTCTATGTTCAAGCTCTTTACATTATAACATGAAATCAAATTACTGAACTTTTCCATACATAGAAATTTATCTAATTACATTTTTATTCATACTAAATGTTACTACCAGGAATATAAATTTTCTTCCGATAGTATATTTTTATGTAAAGATAAACAAAATATTAATGCAGTATAGTGAAGAATGCTTATGTTGTATGAAATATTTTAAAAAAAGCAGATAAATTTTGTTTTAAAGAACGCGAGAGCATTTTCAAAATTTTGACACGTGATATTATATGAAGATTTTTTTTGTTATTTATGGAAAACTAATCAGTTCTATGTTCAAGCTCTTTACATTTTAACATGAAATCAAATTACTGAACTTTTCCATACATAGAAATTTATCTAATTACATTATTATTCATACTAAATGTTACTATCAGGAATATAAATTTTCTTACGATAGTATATTTTTATGATAAGATAGACAAACTTTTAATGCAGTATGGTGTAGAATGCTTATGTTGTATGAAATATTTTAAAAAAAGCAGATAAATTTTGTTCTAAAGAACGCGAGAGCATTTTCCAAATTTTGACAGGTGATATCATATGAAGATTTTTTTTGTTATTTATGGAAAGCTAATCAGTTCTATGTTCAAGCTCTTTACATTATAACATGAAATCAAATTACTGAACTTTTCCATACATAGAAATTTATCTAATTACATTTTTATTCATACTAAATGTTACTACCAGGAATATAAATTTTCTTCCGATAGTATATTTTTATGTTAAGATAGACAAACTTTTAATGCAGTATGGTGTAGAATGCTTATGTTGTATGAAATATTTTAAAAAAAGCAGATAAATTTTGTTCTAAAGAACGCGAGAGCATTTTCCAAATTTTGACAGGTGATATCATATGAAGATTTTTTTTGTTATTTATGGAAAGCTAATCAGTTCTATGTTCAAGCTCTTTACATTATAACATGAAATCAAATTACTGAACTTTTCCATACATAGAAATTTATCTAATTACATTTTTATTCATACTAAATGTTACTACCAGGAATATAAATTTTCTTCCGATAGTATATTTTTATGTTAAGATAAACAAAATATTAATGCAGTATAGTGAAGAATGCTTATGTTGTATGAAATATTTTAAAAAAAGCAGATAAATTTTGTTTTAAAGAACGCGAGAGCATTTTCAAAATTTTGACACGTGATATTATATGAAGATTTTTTTTGTTATTTATGGAAAGCTAATCAGTTCTATGTTCAAGCTCTTTACATTATAACATGAAATCAAATTACTGAACTTTTCCATACATAGAAATTTATCTAATTACATTTTTATTCATACTAAATGTTACTACCAGGAATATAAATTTTCTTCCGATAGTATATTTTTATGTTAAGATAAACAAAATATTAATGCAGTATAGTGAAGAATGCTTATGTTGTATGAAATATTTTAAAAAAAGCAGATAAATTTTGTTTTAAAGAACGCGAGAGCATTTTCAAAATTTTGACACGTGATATTATATGAAGATTTTTTTTGTTATTTATGGAAAGCTAATCAGTTCTATGTTCAAGCTCTTTACATTATAACATGAAATCAAATTACTGAACTTTTCCATACATAGAAATTTATCTAATTACATTATTATTCATACTAAATGTTACTATCAGGAATATAAATTTTCTTCCGATAGTATATTTTTATGTTAAGATAGACAAACTATTAATACAGTATAGTGAAGAATGCTTATGTTGTATGAAATATTTTAAAAAAAGCAGATAAATTTTGTTTTAAAGAACGCGAGAGCATTTTTCAAATTTTGACAGGTGATATCATATGAAGAATTTTTTTGTTATTTATGGAAAGCAAATCAGTTCTATGTTCAAGCTCTTTACATTATATCATGAAATCAAATTACTACACGTTTCCATACATAGAAATTTATCTAATTACATTTTTATTCATACTAAATGTTACTATCAGGAATATAAATTTTCTTCCGATAGTATATTTTTATGTTAAGATAAACAAACTATTAATGCAGTATAGTGAAGAATGCTTATGTTGTATGAAATATTTTAAAAAAAGCAGATAAATTTTGTTTTAAAGAACGCGAGAGCATTTTTCAAATTTTGACAGGTGATATCATATGAAGAATTTTTTTGTTATTTATGGAAAGCTAATCAGTTCTATGTTCAAGCTCTTTACATTATATCATGAAATCAAATTACTACACGTTTCCATACATAGAAATTTATCTAATTACATTTTTATTCATACTAAATGTTACTATCAGGAATATAAATTTTCTTCCGATAGTATATTTTTATGTTATGATAAACAAACTATTAATGCAGTATAGTGAAGAATGCTTATGTTGTATGAAATATTTTAAAAAAAGCAGATAAATTTTGTTTTAAAGAACGCGAGAGCATTTTCAAAATTTTGACACGTGATATTATATGAAGATTTTTTTTGTTATTTATGGAAAACTAATCAGTTCTATGTTCAAGCTCTTTACATTATAACATGAAATCAAATTACTGAACTTTTCCATATATAGAAATTTATCTAATTACATTATTATTCATACTAAATGTTACTATCAGGAATATAAATTTTCTTCCGATAGTATATTTTTATGATAAGATAGACAAACTTTTAATGCAGTATGGTGTAGAATGCTTATGTTGTATGAAATATTTTAAAAAAAGCAGATAAATTTTGTTCTAAAGAACGCGAGAGCATTTTCCAAATTTTGACAGGTGATATCATATGAAGATTTTTTTTGTTATTTATGGAAAGCTAATCAGTTCTATGTTCAAGCTCTTTACATTATAACATGAAATCAAATTACTGAACTTTTCCATACAAAGAAATTTATCTAATTACATTTTTATTCATACTAAATGTTACTACCAGGAATATAAATTTTCTTCCGATAGTATATTTTTATGTTAAGATAAACAAAATATTAATGCAGTATAGTGAAGAATGCTTATGTTGTATGAAATATTTTAAAAAAAGCAGATAAATTTTGTTTTAAAGAACGCGAGAGCATTTTCAAAATTTTGACACGTGATATTATATGAAGATTTTTTTTGTTATTTATGGAAAGCTAATCAGTTTTATGTTCAAGCTCTTTACATTATATCATGAAATCAAATTACTACACGTTTCCATACATAGAAATTTATCTAATTACATTTTTATTCATACTAAATGTTACTATCAGGAATATAAATTTTCTTCCGATAGTATATTTTTATGTTAAGATAAACAAACTATTAATGCAGTATAGTGAAGAATGCTTATGTTGTATGAAATATTTTAAAAAAAGCAGATAAATTTTGTTCTAAAGAACGCGAGAGCATTTTCCAAATTTTGACAGGTGATATCATATGAAGATTTTTTTTGTTATTTATGGAAAGCTAATCAGTTCTATGTTCAAGCTCTTTACATTATAACATGAAATCAAATTACTAAACGTTTCCATACATAGAAATTTATCTAATTACATTTTTATTCATACTAAATGTTACTACCAGGAATATAAATTTTCTTCCGATAGTATATTTTTATGTTAAGATAGACAAACTATTAATGCAGTATAGTGAAGACTGCTTATGTTGTATGAAATATTTTAAAAAAAGCAGATAAATTTTGTTTCAAAGAGCGTTAGAGCATTTTGACAATGTTTACACGTGATATCATATGAAGAAATTATATGATATCTATGAAAAGCTAATCAGTTCTAAGTTCAAGCTATTAATATTCTTCTATCAATATGAAATCAATGAACTGATCATTGCCAAATATAAAAAAATTCTCTTGTTACATATAAGTTTCATACAAATATCCATTAAATAAAATATAATTTTTGAAACCGTTGAATATTTTTCTTTTAACATTGACCAACTTTGAATACAATTTTATGAAGATTCTTGGTGTTGTATAAATAGTTGAAACCAAACTAAAATATCTCTAATTTCCAGGTCGTGAGAGCATTTTTTCAGTTTTAATAGGTGAAATCATAAAGAAACATTGGGAAAAAATGAACCGTTGTCTATGGAAAACTAATCAGCTCTAAGTTTATGGACTTAACACATGTGATATCAATATGAAGTCAATCGGACTTATAGTTTGGGCTGCAGAGAGGACACAAAAAAAAAACAACGTAAATGATGAATTCATAGAGAAGAAATCAAAAGTTGTCTATGGAAAACTAATCAGCTCTAGGTCTTTGCACTTTACACATATGATGTTAATATGAAGTCGATCAGACTTATAGTTTGGGCTGTAGAGAGGACACAAAAAAGATAAATGCTACGGCGTACGGCGTACGGCGTACGGCGTACGGCGTACAGCGTATACGCCATACACACAAACACATCACGACGAAACTCATAGTGTGCATTCTCTACATGATACCCATTGAGAAATTGATGTAAAAAAAATACGCTTAAATTTTGCGAAATCATGACTCTCCCCTATTCCATAGTGTGGAGAGTAATAATAATAAACTGTTTTTTCTAGTATATAATTTTTCTTCCGATAGTATATTTTTATGATAAGATAGACAAACTTTTAATGCAGTATGGTGTAGAATGCTTATGTTGTATGAAATATTTTAAAAAAAGCAGATAAATTTTGTTCTAAAGAACGCGAGAGCATTTTCCAAATTTTGACAGGTGATATCATATGAAGATTTTTTTTGTTATTTATGGAAAGCTAATCAGTTCTATGTTCAAGCTCTTTACATTATAACATGAAATCAAATTACTGAACTTTTCCATACAAAGAAATTTATCTAATTACATTTTTATTCATACTAAATGTTACTACCAGGAATATAAATTTTCTTCCGATAGTATATTTTTATGTTAAGATAAACAAAATATTAATGCAGTATAGTGAAGAATGCTTATGTTGTATGAAATATTTTAAAAAAAGCAGATAAATTTTGTTTTAAAGAACGCGAGAGCATTTTCAAAATTTTGACACGTGATATTATATGAAGATTTTTTTTGTTATTTATGGAAAGCTAATCAGTTTTATGTTCAAGCTCTTTACATTATATCATGAAATCAAATTACTACACGTTTCCATACATAGAAATTTATCTAATTACATTTTTATTCATACTAAATGTTACTATCAGGAATATAAATTTTCTTCCGATAGTATATTTTTATGTTAAGATAAACAAACTATTAATGCAGTATAGTGAAGAATGCTTATGTTGTATGAAATATTTTAAAAAAAGCAGATAAATTTTGTTCTAAAGAACGCGAGAGCATTTTCCAAATTTTGACAGGTGATATCATATGAAGATTTTTTTTGTTATTTATGGAAAGCTAATCAGTTCTATGTTCAAGCTCTTTACATTATAACATGAAATCAAATTACTAAACGTTTCCATACATAGAAATTTATCTAATTACATTTTTATTCATACTAAATGTTACTACCAGGAATATAAATTTTCTTCCGATAGTATATTTTTATGTTAAGATAGACAAACTATTAATGCAGTATAGTGAAGACTGCTTATGTTGTATGAAATATTTTAAAAAAAGCAGATAAATTTTGTTTCAAAGAGCGTTAGAGCATTTTGACAATGTTTACACGTGATATCATATGAAGAAATTATATGATATCTATGAAAAGCTAATCAGTTCTAAGTTCAAGCTATTAATATTCTTCTATCAATATGAAATCAATGAACTGATCATTGCCAAATATAAAAAAATTCTCTTGTTACATATAAGTTTCATACAAATATCCATTAAATAAAATATAATTTTTGAAACCGTTGAATATTTTTCTTTTAACATTGACCAACTTTGAATACAATTTTATGAAGATTCTTGGTGTTGTATAAATAGTTGAAACCAAACTAAAATATCTCTAATTTCCAGGTCGTGAGAGCATTTTTTCAGTTTTAATAGATGAAATCATAAAGAAACATTGGGAAAAAATGAACCGTTGTCTATGGAAAACTAATCAGCTCTAAGTTTATGGACTTAACACATGTGATATCAATATGAAGTCAATCGGACTTATAGTTTGGGCTGCAGAGAGGACACAAAAAAAAAACAACGTAAATGATGAATTCATAGAGAAGAAATCAAAAGTTGTCTATGGAAAACTAATCAGCTCTAGGTCTTTGCACTTTACACATATGATGTTAATATGAAGTCGATCAGACTTATAGTTTGGGCTGTAGAGAGGACACAAAAAAGATAAATGCTACGGCGTACGGCGTACGGCGTACGGCGTACGGCGTACAGCGTATACGCCATACACACAAACACATCACGACGAAACTCATAGTGTGCATTCTCTACATGATACCCATTGAGAAATTGATGTAAAAAAAATACGCTTAAATTTTGCGAAATCATGACTCTCCCCTATTCCATAGTGTGGAGAGTAATAATAATAAACTGTTTTTTCTAGTATATAATTTTTCTTCCGATAGTATATTTTTATGATAAGATAGACAAACTTTTAATGCAGTATGGTGTAGAATGCTTATGTTGTATGAAATATTTTAAAAAAAGCAGATAAATTTTGTTCTAAAGAACGCGAGAGCATTTTCCAAATTTTGACAGGTGATATCATATGAAGATTTTTTTTGTTATTTATGGAAAGCTAATCAGTTCTATGTTCAAGCTCTTTACATTATAACATGAAATCAAATTACTGAACTTTTCCATACAAAGAAATTTATCTAATTACATTTTTATTCATACTAAATGTTACTACCAGGAATATAAATTTTCTTCCGATAGTATATTTTTATGTTAAGATAAACAAAATATTAATGCAGTATAGTGAAGAATGCTTATGTTGTATGAAATATTTTAAAAAAAGCAGATAAATTTTGTTTTAAAGAACGCGAGAGCATTTTCAAAATTTTGACACGTGATATTATATGAAGATTTTTTTTGTTATTTATGGAAAGCTAATCAGTTCTATGTTCAAGCTCTTTACATTATAACATGAAATCAAATTACTGAACTTTTCCATACATAGAAATTTATCTAATTACATTATTATTCATACTAAATGTTACTATCAGGAATATAAATTTTCTTCCGATAGTATATTTTTATGTTAAGATAAACAAACTATTAATGCAGTATAGTGAAGAATGCTTATGTTGTATGAAATATTTTAAAAAAAGCAGATAAATTTTGTTCTAAAGAACGCGAGAGCATTTTCCAAATTTTGACAGGTGATATCATATGAAGATTTTTTTTGTTATTTATGGAAAGCTAATCAGTTCTATGTTCAAGCTCTTTACATTATAACATGAAATCAAATTACTAAACGTTTCCATACATAGAAATTTATCTAATTACATTTTTATTCATACTAAATGTTACTACCAGGAATATAAATTTTCTTCCGATAGTATATTTTTATGTTAAGATAGACAAACTATTAATGCAGTATAGTGAAGACTGCTTATGTTGTATGAAATATTTTAAAAAAAGCAGATAAATTTTGTTTCAAAGAGCGTTAGAGCATTTTGACAATGTTTACACGTGATATCATATGAAGAAATTATATGATATCTATGAAAAGCTAATCAGTTCTAAGTTCAAGCTATTAATATTCTTCTATCAATATGAAATCAATGAACTGATCATTGCCAAATATAAAAAAATTCTCTTGTTACATATAAGTTTCATACAAATATCCATTAAATAAAATATAATTTTTGAAACCGTTGAATATTTTTCTTTTAACATTGACCAACTTTGAATACAATTTTATGAAGATTCTTGGTGTTGTATAAATAGTTGAAACCAAACTAAAATATCTCTAATTTCCAGGTCGTGAGAGCATTTTTTCAGTTTTAATAGATGAAATCATAAAGAAACATTGGGAAAAAATGAACCGTTGTCTATGGAAAACTAATCAGCTCTAAGTTTATGGACTTAACACATGTGATATCAATATGAAGTCAATCGGACTTATAGTTTGGGCTGCAGAGAGGACACAAAAAAAAAACAACGTAAATGATGAATTCATAGAGAAGAAATCAAAAGTTGTCTATGGAAAACTAATCAGCTCTAGGTCTTTGCACTTTACACATATGATGTTAATATGAAGTCGATCAGACTTATAGTTTGGGCTGTAGAGAGGACACAAAAAAGATAAATGCTACGGCGTACGGCGTACGGCGTACGGCGTACAGCGTATACGCCATACACACAAACACATCACGACGAAACTCATAGTGTGCATTCTCTACATGATACCCATTGAGAAATTGATGTAAAAAAAATACGCTTAAATTTTGCGAAATCATGACTCTCCCCTATTCCATAGTGTGGAGAGTAAAAATACAACAAGTATACTGTGCTATTCTTGACTTGAGGAGGCTTTATGATACACCTTTTACAAGTAATAAATACACGCGTATTTAATTATAACAATTAACACTTTATTAACAGTTATGTACAAAGTAGAGATTGAACCTGAACACAGTGAGATATGACTATCCAAGTAGCTATCTAGAAAGCAGACACGAGTACCTACTCAGTACTTCATTATTTATAATATTATATACCCTACGAAACGACTCCGGAAACGCCCGAATACAACATCGGGTCCCACATGACAAACCCATTGCAGTAAAACAGGAGTATTGCCTAAACCTGATATATTACACTTTCCCCTCACTAAGTTAGAAAACCCATTTTCTTTAAAACAAACTAAAATTCCCACAACTATAATTTAAAAACATATCTCACTCTAATTTAATCTACATATTACAATACATAAATTTTTACCTTAAATAATTCATTTTATAACATTCATTTCTTAATATATATGTATGATACTATGTTAAGTACAATATCTCTCTGGTGCTGGCGTTGGCCTCTATCTCAGCCTATCTCCCCAAGACGTGCTGGGCTCCGGCTCCACCGGTTGTTCCTGGAAAACAAAAGACCCGTTAGACCCACGAATGAAATTCGAAAAGTCTAGGTCTGATGGTGTTGAAACATCAGACTCTAGATCTCTCTCACACACATCGGAAAATGAAACATTTAAGGTAAAAATTTAATTTAATACAATGATTAAAACTTGAAATTTTAAAATAAAATCAAATTTAAATAAACATAATAATATCAATAATATCAATATACTTCTTCTGAGTCGCTTTCCTCATCACTGAGGGTCGTGATACTCTCTACTCTTTGCCATCATCACCTGGTGGACAGCACTCCTCCATCTCTCCCGACACTCCGCAGTTCGCAATGCACCTACTACTGTTAGGCCAGTAACCGCTTTGATCTGGTCAGTCCATCTAGTCGGGGATCTTCAATATATCAATATACTATACACAATCAATATACTATGCCCAATTTTTCACAGGACACGGAAACTTTAAAAGTTATCTTCACCGATTTAACATTGCCTCCTCTGCTTCATGTCATTTCTGTCAATACCCGGACCAAACTTCGGAACATATCCTTTGGGAATGTTGCCACCCAATGGTGTCCTCATATAGATCGGAGCTCCTCGTTGCTGTCCGTGGGCCTCTTCAAGGTCCCATTGGTCATGCGGATTTTGTGATCTCGAAGAAAAATTATAAAGCTTTTAAGGTTTTCTGTCATAGATATGGTGCCTTACTTTTAGAAGATTCCCGTTAAATTAATTATTTCCAGAGATCTTGGTCACTTCTCTGATGGTCTGCATGTAGGGGGATCTGAGGTCATAGACAGTCCACGGGTGTGAATTTTCTGTTCGCACTCGTTGATTGTTTCTTTTTGCACTATGGTGCCGAGATTGCTAATCCAGAGGGCTCCATGAGCTACTTTTCGTGCTATGCATTTTTTTTGTCGTTCACTTAGCGTTCTGTGAAGGGGCCGATTACAGTCCCCATAGGCAGAGCGGGTGGTGGTGGGAGTAGCGAAGATACTATACACAATTAAAAACAAAGTACAAATAATACAAAAACCCAAATACAACAATTACTATATTTACAATTCATGAGTTAAAATGTTTAAAATATTATATTTTATTAGTATTTATTACATTATATTTTATTAGTATTTATTACATTATATTTTATTAGTATTTATTACATTATATTTTATTAGAATTTATTACATTATATTTTATTAGTATTTATTACATTATATTTTATTAGTATTTATTACATTATATTTTATTAGTATTTATTACATTATATTTTATTAGTATTTATTACATTATATTTTATTAGTATTTATTACATTATATTTTATTAGTATTTATTACATTATATTTTATTAGTATTTATTACATTATATTTTATTAGTATTTATTACATTATATTTTATTAGTATTTATTACATTATATTTTATTAGTATTTATTACATTATATTTTATTAGTATTTATTACATTATATTTTATTTTTCAATTGTAAAATTGAATTACAAAATGAGCCCATATAGTCCGCTTCCAGTAAACGTGAATACTCTTTTATCACATATGAACCCCATGACATTGAAAATTTTATCCAACTTCCTCAAAGTACATAATTTGAAGATCTAATATAGATCTATAATATAATTAAACTTGTTACATGCCGAAGAACACAAAATACAAACGTTGGTGAACGGCAAGAAACAAAAAAAAAAAAAAGATTGAATTATTTTTTATCGACACATGAGCATACCAAAAACTACAAAATGGATACACAACAGGATCATAGAGTTGATTCTGTGAATGCTCTATTTATGCGACCATTATTATTTATTTTATACTTATTACAACTATTTTTTTTCAACATAGATAAGTATTATAAAAAGTAAAATACACACCTATGCTACAAAATATATCAACAAAACCTATATTTAAAAGGCGACAAAGACAGCGCACGTTGATTAATTGATTTAAATTGAAAAAAATATATTACGGAGTTTAAGATTTTCGATTTATTTGTATACATAATAAATATGTATGTCTTTTTTACATACATAGTTTATTTTAGATGATTTCTGATCTTTCGTTTTTTCGTTTAGATAACAATAAATTATTACAAAAAAATTGATTATTGAAATTATCATCCTACGTTTTAAGACTCCATTTTTTAAAAATATTATATTGAGATAATAAAAACGAATGACACTTTAAAAATATTTCAAATAAAGGGATGTCCCAAGCATTAGCGGGACCAAATTATTATGGATATTATATAATTTTTATTTTGTAATAAATATTCTATAACTATTATTATCATTATCGACATTGGTAAACTTTGATTATTTAAAGCTATATTTTTATGGAGATTAATATAAAATAGATAGGTAAATTAAATGTTAACGAAGTATTTCTTTATTATAGAAAGCAACTAGAATTATAATACTTATAATAAATTTAATTATCTTCTTGCTATAATGAAATATTATGCTTGTACTATTATTATATTAATTTATTTACACAATACTCCAAAAGCAAAGCATCTATAGCATTTTAAAAAATACCACATGTATTTAAATTTAAATTTAAATTTGACACCCGTATTCTGTTTGCCAGATTATTTTTCAATAAAGCCATTGATGAAGATGAAACCGTTTGGCTTAAGTTCGGGGTGTCCATGTTCGATCCCCAGCAGAGAAGAAATTCATTTGAATTAATTTCTCGCGCAATCATTGTATCTATGGGCTGGAAACGTTGGTTAGTTGAAAGAAATTACCATATGGTAATTAACTTGCCACTTGTGCAGGGTGCAAGGAAGTGTTTATTATTTGTTATTTATTGAGAATGTCAATGTGTAACTACCACAATTGAGACGAGTCTTCTTTGTGATATATCAATACATTTTTACTTGACTTTACTTACGTTCTAGATTTTCCATATAGGTATGACAAATGTTTTTTTTTTTCATTTTTAACTCGAGGATTTTTATTTGTTAAACTTTATTTTATTTGTTTTTTATTTTATTTTGTTTCTATTTTTACTGCAAACAAGATTTTTTTATATTTTAATAGTCGAAACTATATAGCAAAATGTCTTATCGTAGTTATTTGTAATATATACGTAATATAACGCACTAAAATGAATGATTGACCGTTTTATTGTTATGATATGTCATTAAGTAATTATTATTATATCGAAAAAATATTGTTATTCAACAACTTTGTAGCTGATAACAAAGTATATATAATGCACTCTTATAAGATTCTTATCATCTGTCTTCAAACGATATAAAAGCACATTTTAACTTCTCAGAGAATTAGATATGAAATTTGTTTTATTATGTTGGAAATACCATAAAATAAGTTGGGTAAACCAAAAAATAATGTCAGCGAAGAAAAAGACATCACTCGAATTCCCAATGGTACCAGAATGATATTGTAATAAACAATCTTGCTGTACAATATAATAATATGAATAAAATGTATTGAAGTAAAAATATGTATGTATAATACCATTTTAACATAGTTTTTAAGATTGGGTGTACCTTTTTCTCTATGTGACAAAAATGCAAAATCTATTTATAAAATAATAAATATATAAAAAAAAAAATATTTTCTTATCTCCAAACCAATTCCCCCAAAAACCCTAGTCAATAGTAAATTGTGTAAGTATAATACTTGAATGTGTAAGACATTAATAGGCCAAAAAGAAAATTTTTAAACTTTTCCCTAGACTACGAAAGAAGATTAAATGTTATTTTTACATATTTGTTCTACTGAGTGTGTTTTTTGAAATTAGTATTAATTTGTTAAATACTTTGCAAATCAACTCGTTTTTTAATCGTTTGTTGCAAATAATTCAAAAATAAACTATATGGCCTACAAAGTAGATTTTTACTCAAAACGAAAGAGAACATGAAAACATATTGATTAAGTTTTTTTTATTTTTGAAAAACATTTCTTGCTATTAAAAAAAACAAAATTTTACTTTCCATTTCACGAAAAAATGTTGTATATCACTTATATTTGCTCGTGTTTCATACATTTGAAGATATTCGTGCATATTTGTGTTCATCTTGTATGCCCAAAAACATTGACAAGGGCCTTAAGTGCTTTCGACCAGCGATCTAATGGACTCGAGTTGGAATCCAGCCTCTTCTGATTAGACAATCACATGTATGCAAAGAGTATATAATACCTACGGATAATGTATGTTTTGGTTTTCATAACAAGTTTCTTTAGAACAAACAATACATCCATGCGAAAATGGCGGCCTAGCCGTCAAATTTAACTTCTGTCACAAAACAAGTAACTAGCACCTAAATCAAATATGAAATTCTCGTAAAAGATCATCATAAGATTGATTGAAAATACAATATTTTATTTGTGAATATTTCGATTTAAGATGTGATGTGAAGGTATAATAAATCATATTTAAGTTAAAGGTTTATAAAAACATAACTTAAACTTATTTTCAGCTACTATGTAATTGTGATCTCTTATAATTTACTAAAGAAATAGTTGGTTATCACAAAATTGTTAATGATGAAATAAAGTGTTTTTGTCCAACTGTCGATTTGTTCACATATCGACAAAGAATCAACCCAAGATACGCGAGATTTGTATGCAGGGTCTATATTTTTCACGATTTTTCCAACTTTGAAGTCATAAAACACTAACTTAGAGGCTTCGCAGCATATATTATGTTCTGTATATGGATTTACTCAGAATTCGGAGTATTGTGTCTATGTGTCTGTCCGCAACTTTTGATCTGCTCAATTTACAGAGCCCAAAATTTCAGAATATATAGATAGTTATAGGCTCACAAAACTTTTATACTCAGAATTTTCAATTTTCGTTTCAGTCAGTGGCAACGTTCCCTCTAATTTTTTTATTGTGTGTGCGGATCTTCGACGCATGTGTGCAGTGGCGGTGCGATAAATTTACACCCCCCATATAATTTTTCATTAAAATGTTTATTTTTAGGATATTTATTAATTACAGTGATTTTATATAATAACAACACTAACAAAGATTATTTTTTGAAATAAATAAAATGATATTTTTATTGACAAACATTTTTCCAACATCTCAATAGAGACGAAGTTTGGATATTGTAGAAAAACCAGGAACTCGAGGCACCTACAAGGCTTACGACCTGTCATCGGCTGTTTTACAATAAATAAATAATTTTGGTTTATGTTTGACAATAAAAATATCATTTGACTCCCGAAAAGGAAAAAAAAATCCATTGTTTTGCGTATATACAATTAAAAAAATATTCGATTTAAATAAAAAAGATAACTAAAATCTGGCAATGGAAACTTTCTTATATAATATTGACTGTGCGGAGGGTAAAACATGTGTTCGGAGACATTTTAGTAGGTGTGCGCGCGCACACGCGTACACCTTACAGGGAACATTGGTCAGTGGTTATCAATTTTTGAATTTTTACTTTATTTTTCCATATATCTCAATAACTGTATAAGCTAGAACCCTGAAAATTGATTTAAATATAGAAAAATACAAAATCTCAAATTCGTTTTTTTTCAAAAAAAATAGTTAGATTATTATTTATTAAGAAAAATATTTTTTTTATGATAAATTTATCTGTTTAACTGCCTATATTTCCAAAGTTTTTAAAAATATCGAAAAAAGCCGAAAACCCCCAACTAGATCATTTGATTTGCTATAAAAATATTGGCATTGTAGTAGTACACCTACAACTTTTTTTAACAATTTTTATAAAAATTGAATTCAGTGACGACATTGTTTCATACAATTTGTAAGGCAGTATACACTACACAATATATAATAGTTTGATACTTTATCTCCAAACATACAACATACATACCATCATGCTGTTTTCATATTCTGGGTAAGAAAAAAAGACTGACCTCCATACTATCCTATCCTGACATACATACCTACATGTTTTATATAGAAAACATATTATTTGTTAATAATTTATCCCAATTAGTCTCAAATATTGTTTGTTAATAATTTATCGACGCATATTGTTTGTTAATAATTTATCCCAATTAGTCTCAAATTTCTTACCAAAAGACATAAGACCGGCATTTTACACTGACAATAATATTGGAAAAAGTTTAATGAATTCCAAAGATAAAGATAATAAAATGGAAAACTCCGGCGTATACCAACTGACATGTGGAGACTGCTCTGCAGTCTACATAGGAAAAACAGGACGGAAATTTGAGACTAGAGTAAAAGAACATATTAGATGTATAAACAATGATAATTTTTCGGAATTCGCAGAACACTTAGTACTTAATGATCATCAATTTAATATGCAATCGGGAACAAAAATTTTACACGTCAACAAAGTAGGT
Source organism: Molanna angustata (assembly GCA_963576475.1). NCBI lineage: Eukaryota > Metazoa > Arthropoda > Insecta > Trichoptera > Molannidae > Molanna > Molanna angustata. The sequence continues at coordinate 32,452,211 of OY754979.1, forward strand.
CTCCGTCTTGATAATTTAGAGTCGCTAGAAATTAAAAAGTGTATTAATTCAAAACAGAACATAATAAACAATCAGTTAAATTTATCTTTCAGTCCATTATTAAATATGTTTCCTTTTACTTCTAATCCTTCAGCCAATCGGACCCACCCTGCACAAGACCCAACCCTAAGTACCCCCACCCTACCTCTACCTCCGCCCCCATAGATTTCTTGTAAGCACGTCGTCACATTCTGTTTCAGTTGAAAGTTAGCCTGATGAGGGAACGGTTAGTTCCGAAACCGGTCGCATCGTTTCAACCAAAAAACGTGGTTAATACAAAGTTATATCTTTAAATTTAATTTGTTAAAAATGAAATTGACTACATCCACTGTACACATAAATATATAGTGAAAGATGTTACAGTTTTAAATAAACTTGCGGTAGAGAGTGATCACAGATTGGTTAGAGCTACTATGTATAACTGTAAACACCAAACTGGAGAGGCTAAAACTCATTAAAAAACCCAAAACAAACATATCACAAATTCTTCTAAATAAAATTCCAGAATACCAATCAACAATATCATCGGAACTCACGAAAAAACCATTACCAAGCACTTGTACCTCTGCAGAGATAAATCAGTTTATTCATGATACAGTCAATAATGCCTTAAAGCAAATTATCCCCTCTAACAGAACTAAACAAGATAAACTTACTACTAACACTAAAGACCTAATGAATAAGAGAAATCGAATGAGAGAGAAGAAAGAATGGAACACACCAGAGTACAAGGCACTAAACAAACAGGTTCGCAAAGATATCAGGAAAGACAATGCAAGGTACAAAGAAACAATAGTCAACCAAATTATCTGCGAAAACGGAGGAACAAAAATTTTGCAAAAGAAATTATCAAATGGCAAAAAACAAATCTTAACTTTGTACAAAGAAGATGGCACCGAGAGCAATAACAAAGATGAAATATTAGATATAGCAAAAAAAAAATATGAATCATTGTACAGCTCACGAATAAAACCCACACATGACAAAACCATAGAAAATAACCGCAGAATAATTAATGTTGGCTCAGAGGACATTCCTGACATATCTTTGGAAGAAATGAAGCATGTTATTTAACAGATGAAAAACTCAAAAGCCCCTTGTCCTATAATATTATAATAGAGACCATTAAGTACGGAGGAGATGCACTTCAGAAAGTGGTACTGCAACTTCTAAATAGATGTCTGGAAGAATGTAACATACCAGAGGAATGGAACAATGCGAATATTACATTATTACATAAAAAAGGAAATCAAAAACGCCTCGAGAACTATAGACCCATCAGCTTATTATCACACCTATATAAACTATTTACAAAAATCTTCACCAGCAGACTTTCAAACAAACTAGATTCATACCAACCAGTAGAATAGGCAGGATTCAAAAAAGGCTTCGGAACAAACGACCATCTACAAACTCTAAAGAATGTAATCCAGAAATATTATAATGAGTATAATATCCCCATAGCATTGGCATTTATAGATTTTGAAAAGGCCTTTGACTCAGTCGAGACATGGGCGGTGATGAAGGGTCTAGATAATTGCAGAATTGACTATAGATATTCCCAAATTTTGAAAAATATTTATGAGAAGGCCACATCCAATATACAACTTCATGAACCATCCAAGAAATTTTATATTAGAAGAGGTGTCCGATAGGGTGACACTATTTCTCCCAAACTATTTACATTGGCCCTCGAAGATGTCTTCAATACTCTGGATTGGTCTAAGAAAGATATACCTAAATATAAACGGCGAATTTCTCAGCAATCTAAGGTTCGCAGATGATATTGTCATATTTGCCAAGGATGAGGAGGAATTGAAAACTATGCTGACAGAAATAAATTCAGCCTGTGTGAACATTGGATTGAAGATGAACATCTCCAAGACCAAAATGATGAGTAACGCAGAAGAGTCCTTCCCCATCATAATAGATGGAGTGCAAATTGAAGGAGTAGACAGATACATGTATCTAGGCCATACCGTGATGCTTGCCAAAGAAAATCCAGAGGCAGAAATAGAGAGAAGACGTGGCCTTGCCTGGGCAGCTTTTGGAAAATTATCATAAATTCTGAAATCCCGTAAATACTCCCATTATTTGAAAAAGAAGCTATTTGATGCATGTATTCTCCCAGTGCTTACTTATGGAATGGAAACATCGGTCCTAACAAAAAGAATAATGCACAAGCTGTTAGTGACACAGAGAGCTATGGAGAGAAAGTTACTGGGTATTTCAATAAGGGACAGAAATCAGAATGTCATGATAAGACAAAGGACCAAAATTTGTTAAATACGACATCTAATATATTATAATAAAAATCTACGACTCTAATTGACGCCATATTGAAATAGATTTAGAAGCCACCACCAAAATTATAAACATGAAAATATTATTTAACTGGTTAGGTTTTGTCTATAACCGTCATAGAAACCATAGACTTAGAAACACTCTCATTGAGTCGTATTTTCAATATTTTGTACGCACTTTTTCTATGGTCATTTCCTACTTGAGTTGCCGGTCAGTGTGATTGCCGGTATCGATATCGGGAATCTTCGGTGTATTCATAACAAATTATTATTTTATAATCAAAGTATATAAACTTAATCTTTAATACTCAATATGGCTGAGAAATATGATAAAAATGGTTACGGAGGCGGCGATTTCAAGAGAAATATGCCTCAGGAGCACGCTAAGCCGGACCAAGATGGCGACGAAATCAGCACAGCATTGGTAGACAAAGCCGGCGAATATATGCGAGAGCTTCTGGGAGAGAAGCTAAAAATTGATCAGCAGAAATTCCCAATATCTATTAAATTGATTGACCAAGGTAAAGTGTAACAGAGATTTGTTTTTGTCGGCCAAATTTTCTTTTCTTTTTGACCTCTGTATTAAACATTTAGTTATTTATATAAATCGATTTATACATAGTTTGATGTTATCTCTGAATAGGTCAAACCGTAAACATAGTTTCAGTTAGCTTATATTTTATGATATTGCTTGATTCTGTTAGCTTATATTTTTTTATATTAATAGGCTTACTGTGGAAATATGATCAATGAGTCACAATTAGGGTTGCCAGATGAAAATTTGAAAAAGGAGGACAAATAGCACAAAAAAGGAGGACAATGATAAAAAAAACTGCCATACCTACAGACGCATGTCGAAGAATTTTCATCGTCTGATAATTACTTTATTTCTTCATTTTTTTATATCTTCAATGCAGTCTCTATAAAACATTGGCCCTGAGTCAAATTGAAAACGCTGTTCGTTATCGCCAAGCGCTATTTTTTTTTGTATGTGATTTGACGTTTGTTGTAGAAATTTTTTCTACAATAACAAACAACAAACGTCAAATCCCATACAAAAAAAAATTAGCGCTTGGCGATAACGAACAGCGTTTTCAATTTGACTTGGGGGCATAATATAGTAACGTCATTATTTAAACTACTAACAATGAAACAATATTTTTTTAATGAATTCACTTAATTTTAAACACCATGTTTCACCAAAACACAATTTTTTTGTAATAAGTTTTTGGTACTCTTTTATGAAATATGTATAAAAATCTTTAGAAGACATGTTTTTTCAAAATTATATTTGATAAGAATCAACGCAAAAGGAGAACATACGGTAGGTAAGGGAGGACAATTTATCGAAAAGGAGGACATGTCCTCCTTTAGGATACCATCTGGCAACCCTAGTCACAATGTATTATTTCAGTTATATTTTACGAATACTAAAAAGTCATTAAATTTTGAGAGTATATAGTTGTCGCCAAATATCATGAACCATTTCGCCGAGAAGGGGGGCGATATGCGCGTATACCATCTGAGCAAATACACAAATTTTCGATCTGCGCACCCGGAACCTTGGTTCAAGATATTTGGCAAAAAGTTGCCAATTTCAACATAGCTTTTTTTGCATTATTAAATGGCTGATGAAAAAACAGACAATGATGGAATTAGAGGCTAGAGTCGTTCAATGAAAACATAGTGTGACCATGTGAATGATATCCTGACATTATATGTACATGTATGAATGTGGATGAGGCGATTTATGCTTTTAAAAATTGCAATAGTGGCACTAAGTTATCTTTGCCCACCTTATTAGGAATATGGCACTATGTTATGTATAGTTTTTGCCAAATATCTTGAACCAGGCTTCCAGATACGCAGAGTGCAAATTTGTGTATTTTTGCTTGGTTGGTATATGTGCAAATTGCCCCCCTTCTCAACGAAATGGCTCAAGAAATTTGGTAGCAAGTGTGTAAGTATACGAATAAATAGAATACTAGAATAGGAATGACATTAAATCAGTTTTTTTAGCTTATTTCCATTGGGATATAGTTATGTAGTATTATATAGTAATTTCTTAACAAATATTCTATTTTCAGAGGTGTCCCGAGTGCAGTCCTTAGGAAGAGTTCCAACGAAGGATCTTCGTTATGTTGACATCTACAGGGAGAAACCTATCAAAGTTTCCGTTAAAGTTCTCGTACCCGTTAAAGAACATCCCAAGGTATTTGACGTACATTAATTGAATAAATAAACTCTTCCTTGCATCCTGCAAAAATGGCGACCAAACCAAAGTTAAAATGCTTTCTCTCCCTGGATATATCCCAACTCTTTGTCTTTGCCAACTTTTTAGGTCACCTTTCCCGACTATTTTGCAGGTCATCATGTTTTTCACATATTAGTACTTTGTCATCTGCAAATAGTAGGATCTTTTCGAGGTTGTTAGCTGAATTTATTTCCAGGTTGGTTAAGTAGTCCATGACTAAGACAAACAGTAGTGGGCTGAGTACTGATCCTTGATGTATCCCTACTTTTATAGGAAATTCTGGTGAAGTTCTTGGGGTGCACCTCACTAGCATTTGTTACATTTTCATACATTTCTTGAAAATGAATGCAAGCACATTTTTTCGTGGTAAACCATGGTGTTAAGTTAAATTGCAAATCGTAATAGAGAAAGATTTTGATCTAAACATCCTAGCGTATGCCGTAATTCCTAATTTTACAGGAGAGCATTTCTAAGACTCCTGTGAAACAAATATCAATGGTTTTTATCTAATTTTAGTATAAAATGAATCATATTTATTACAAATTAATAAAACGCTTGGCTTATTGTAATATTGTCGCACCATCCCCATCTACTCTTGCATCTAGATGTAATTGTCATGACATTCAATTTCTTTAAAATATTCTAAATAGCTATTATTGGCCGTCCAGAATTATTATCATATATTGTTCACTTTAAGGTCCTGGGTTTACAGATTTATGCAAAAATTCACACTAAATTAATTACCTTCTAATGTATGAAACACAAAAAAAATATTTTATATCACCTGATATATGATATACAACATTTTTTCATGCAAAAAAGGTAAAATATAGTTTTTTTAAAAAGGGTTTTACTAAAACTAATTTTTCAAGAAAAGTCTTAACCTTTTTAAGACGAGCGTCATGTATAGATGCCCACCGGCTGCGTGCCTAAACGCCGAGCGTCATCTATACATGCCCTCATGGCTATACACAATTGTGAACATTCATATCTCAGTAAATTTATACTTGATTGAGATGAAAATTGGATGAATATTACTCCCATATATTTGACTTCAAGACATCTGTCGGTGAATCAACAAAACAATTGTTAAATTATTTAAAAAATTAAGAACTCTAAACATTGAAATTCATCGATCATCACCGCCGAAATTCAAACTCCCGCGCTTTGTAAGGATCTAATACGCATGCGCGTAGGAGAGAGGGATACTGCGCCAGTTCATTTTGTTGTTTCGCGCTCAACATTCTGCCTTGAATTCGATACTTAACAATACACAATCGGTGCATATTCCTTATCTACATCAAATGCCGGAAGGATCACGTGACATATCGATGACGCCATGTACTTTTTTATATGGAGATGACTACGATAACATTATTCTTCATTTGTCTTATATTTATATTATGAAGTGTTCAATTTCATTGGGTTTTTATCTTTGATCTTTTTATGATATATCTACATCGTTAGATTTTTTTTTACCGTTATTATATTCAATTAAAACGAGATTGAAAAAAATCTGTGTGTGACGCGAAATACTGTCCGTCCGTAGGTAATGCAAGTACTTGTACCTATCTGTCTTGATTGGGTTAAATAAATTCACAATTCAAAAAACTCATGCAATAGAATAAAGATGTACATACAAACTGTTTCTTATTTCAAAGACATATCTTTTGAAAGTATTAGGGATTTTTTCATGTATACTATATAGTCTCTTAATGTACCGCTCCAGGAACACTACTCTTTTTCGACCTAAAAAAAATCTGAATTTAGATGCGAAAAATGCAACCATCAACAGAATCATTACCGCATATATATATATATATATATATATATATATATATATATATATATATATATATATATATATATATATATATATATAAGATGAGAAAATGCTTGACATAGACTTATTCAAAGATACTAAAAATTCATTTCGTCAAAAGTTAAAAACACCTCATGTGTATTAGTGATGTAACGAATATTCGTATTCGCTGGTTTCAAAGTATTCGCAGAAAATATGCGAATATTATTTTTGTAAAAGTTGATCTTTTAAGAGGAAAAAAACATATAAAATATTATAAAAAACCAGACAATTCAATAATTTTCTTTTATTAATTTTGCCAGCCTTAATATACAATGTATTAATAATTACAGAATGTCAAATAAAACATCTTATATATAATTTCCTCTTTAAGGAACGGAACCCTAAAAATATTTTTTCCACAATGTGTAAAAATAGACCATGTAACAAACCAGCCTCATTTAAGAGTGTATTTAAATTATTTCATTATTTAAATATCCACGTTAAAAGAAATACAAAAAAACTATATTAAACATCCTTTAATGGTTAATCACCTAATAAATTAAGAAAAACATATAAAAACCTACCTATAAACACTTTAGGCACTATACGTGAATAAATTATAAAACACAAATAGAAATAAAACTTAAAAACATGTGCTACTCGCGAGCCCTTTAAATAAACTAAATAAGAATGAACGCGAAATGACACCACGGTAAACAAATTCACGACCCCCGTGTCGCCCGCGTGTCCACGTGTAGGCCAACCACCAACAGCCTTGTACATCATGCATGTCAATATTCGCATTCGCGATATTGACATGCATATTCACATTCGTTACATCACTAATATGTATGCACCTTCACATACACACACACTACACATATTTACATAGTATCATGACACACAGATACACATGTACCTATACAATAATATATAACTTATCATCCAACTTATCAACAACAAAGTATCAAGCCAAGATTTCCTCGAGATTTGTATGCAGGGTCTATGTTTTTCACGGTTTTTCCAACTTCCACGGTTTTCCACTGTTTTCTTCTTTCCAAGTCAAAAAACACCAACATATAGGCGTCGCAGCATATATGTTCTGTATATAGATTTACTCAGAATTCGCAGTAGAACATTTAGTGTGTTTGTGTGTCCGTTCCCCCTTATAACTTTTGATTGAGAACCCCGAAAATTGGTATAAATATTGACAAATACAAAATCTCTTGAGTATCTCATGCATTTTTTACTAAGGAAACATTTTGTTTATGATAAATTATATTTCCAAAGTTTTTAAAAATACGGAAAAAACCCATAACACCCCAACTGGATAATTTAATTTGCTATAAAAAACAGGTAGAGAGAACCATGTACCATACAGTCTGCATAAATTTATCGCATCACTCACGTTCATAATATGTTACATACATGCTCATCTGCTATTTACTCTTCTAACGTTTCCTTCATTCAGAATATTGTTCACATGGTCATACCAATGTATTCTTGACCTATTTCAGCTCTATAAACTTTGTCAGTCATTTTTTGTTCAAACCACCCAAGTGTATTTACTTTTCTTTCTGTTAACAATATCTTTCTTCAAGTTACACTCTGCTTCAGTTTTCAAAACTTAAATAGAATACATCACCATCACTTACTTTCCTCAAATGATATTCTTAAGTGCTTTAGTCCTCATTATCTCTGTTTATATAAAAATCATAGATGATTTTGTCTCAAAAAATATCTTTTTTCTTTTTTTTTTTCAGTTCAACTTTGTTGGAAAACTTCTTGGCCCAAAGGGTAACTCCATGAAGAGACTGCAAGAGGAGACAATGTGTAAGATGGCAGTGCTTGGACGTGGCTCCATGAAAGACAAGTAAGATATCATTTATTACTAGTAAAAAATTATCTATGTGGTATTCGGTATGATTAAAAATAAACAGTATGTATAGTTTCTGGCAAATTAATTGAGAATTTTTGCACATATATGCCAAGAAAAAAAACAAATTTGCGCTCTATACAGCCCATGTAGTTTCTCAAGCTAATTTCTGATTACTGTATTAGGTGCTAATGTAAGTGACAGATGGGTTTTCCCCGAGTCTACATATATGGCTAAATAGTAACATTTTGTAAACCCTATTCCCAGTACCTCAAAAGATACGTCTTTAAAATAAAGAACAGTTTATTTTAACATCTTTATTCTATTTTTTAATTTTTAATTTATTAGATATTTTTCCTCGTAAAATTACTTAAATAACTAAAAAAAAAACTACAAGGTTTATGAAGAAGATTTTTACTTCAATCGAAACAATTACTATTCTTGCTATTAAAAAATCTCTGAATAAAATCTCTCAAAAAAATATTGTATGTCACAAATTTGGTGATGTACAATATTTGTTGGTGTTTCATACATTAGAAGGTAATAAGTGTGCATATTTGTGTGCATCTTATATGCCCAAAATCATTAAGTGGCTTGGCACATAGAATGCATGTACAATACAAAACAGACATATACCTACTTACTTTACGAGTCCAAGTACTTCACCACTAGGCCATTCCACTCCAAAATACAGCAACCGCAACGGCATTGTCACTATCCATCTTAAAGTCCTCTGCTCTTTATTTCATATTGGTGATATTTTTCTAGGCAAAAGGAGGAAGAGCTTCGACAAGCATTGGATCCAAAGTACGCCCATCTTACTGATGATTTGCATGTTGAGATAACTGCCATTGGACCACCGGCAGAGGCTCATGCTCGTATTGCATTTGCTCTTGCTGAGGTATTGTCTTCTAAATATTATATTATTTATTAATAAAATTATACTCATCACTTTTTGTTAAACAAAAATTGTTATTTTTATTCTAATATTATATTTAATTGCCTTTTTGATGATATTTTTCATCATACAAATATAATCTGTTTTCCCGTAACTTGGCAACTTATAATATAATGAAACAACACTTGCACGCCTGTACACAACGCTTATACACAACGCTTGCACGCCTGTTCAAGGTAGTTGAACTGTGTTTTAAGACAACTGCCATCTATCACAAATCGACTGTCGTGTCATTTATCACAAATCGAAATATATATATATATATATATATATATATATATATATATATATATATATATATATATATATATATATATATATATATATATATATATATATATATATATATATATATATATATATATATATATATATAGTTAGAGAATATGTACCAAACTATAAACCCATAAATCCAAATTATTGAATAATTTAAGATACATATTTTGTTTTATTTACAAAACATATAGGTTTGTATGTAAGGAGAGGATAGTATGGAGGTCAGTCCCTTTTTCTTACCCAAAATATGAAAACAGCATTATGTTGATGTATATTTGGAGATTAAGTATCAAACTATTAAGAGTCCCCGTAAATATTGTGTGGTGTATACTGCGATACAAATTGTATAAAATGATGTTGTCACTAAATTCATACTATGTTTTCTCGTTAAATTGTATAAAACTGTTTCCGGAATTAAATGAAATAATGTTTTTAGGTTCGCAAGTTTCTGATACCGGACAACAATGACGTGATCAGGCAGGAACAGATCAGGGAGTTACAGGATCCCATGGTACCGATGCCTCCACCTCATCATCCCAGACCACATCATCCACCCATGCCCCCACAGGAGCCACCGGCGCCTCCCAGGCCTATCTTCAGACCAACCGCACCAAGGTTATTATACATTTATCTATATCTTACCATATTCTCTCCATCCTTTCCACATTGGTTGTTTTTCTGGTCATTCCACAACTGGATGCTTACAATATATATTATACTAGCAGACAGACATTGTCTTCCCCAAACGTTGGCTTGCCTGCTTTTAGCTGATTCAGCAAACAAAAATAACCTCACACCATCACAACATATTCCACAATGTGTTGTAACTAGAAACGGGTGTGTATTATCTTATAAAAGGAAGGACAATACATGCATGTATACCATAAAAATCTCTTTAAAATCGGTCAAGCCGTTTAGGAGTTCAGTGACATACACGCGTAAAGAAGAATTGGATAAATAGAAATTTATTGTATTATATATTGTATGTGGTGCGCAGGAGCAGTGGCGGACGCGGTGCTTCAGTCAACAGTTCTCCCAGGATGGCGCCCAAGACCAAGATCATGAGCATCCTTGATAGAGCCAGGGCTGCTATGGAGGAGACATATGGGTGAGAAATAGAAGACAATAAACATACACACTAGAGATGTGTCAGATTCTCAAAAATACATATCTGCACAAACAGTTATGGAATAATAATAATAGATGGGTGGTGGTATAGGGGCTAGCGCACCGGATTAGTTAGTAATCCAGTGTTCGTGATTTTGAATCATGCTACAAGCAATTTCGTTCACCTATAGCACAAGCATTTGTGCTTAATTTAGGGAATGTATGAGGATTTATATTTACTTGTAACAAGGACATATAGGTACATCCTGATTTAATAAAAACAAAAGGTAAAGGTAAGCAAGCGTCCACATTTCCGGTTTGGACGTATTTATCTATTTATTTGTGGGATTGCATCCACTGTATCCTCAGCAATCCAATTGTGGGAGTGCATCCACTGTATCCTCAGCAATCCAATTGTGGGAGTGCATCCACTGTATCCTCAGCAATCCAATTGTGTGAGTGCATCCACTGTATCCTCAGCAATCCAATTGTGGGAGTGCATCCACTGTATCCTCAGCAATCCAATTGTGGGAGTACATCCTCCGTATCCTCAGCAATCCAATTGTGGGAGTGCATTCACTGTATCCGCAGCAATCCAATTGTGTGAGTGCATCCACTGTATCCTCAGCAATCCAATTGTGGGAGTGCATCCACTGTATCCTCAGCAATCCAATTGTGGGAGTGCATCCACTGTATCCTCAGCAATCCAATTGTGTGAGTGCATCCACTGTATCCTCAGCAATCCAATTGTGTGAGTGCATCCACTGTATCCTCAGCAATCCAATTGTGTGAGTGCATCCACTGTATCCTCAGCAATCCAATTGTGGGATTGCATCCACTGTATCCTCAGCAATCCAATTGTGTGAGTGCATCCACTGTATCCTCAGCAATCCAATTGTGTGAGTGCATCCACTGTATCCTCAGCAATCCAATTGTGGGATTGCATCCACTGTATCCTCAGCAATCCAATTGTGTGAGTGCATCCACTGTATCCTCAGCAATCCAATTGTGTGAGTGCATCCACTGTATCCTCAGCAATCCAATTGTGGGATTGCATCCACTGTATCCTCAGCAATCCAATTGTGGGAGTGCATCCACTGTATCCTCAGCAATCCAATTGTGTGAGTGCATCCACTGTATCCTCAGCAATCCAATTGTGTGAGTGCATCCACTGTATCCTCAGCAATCCAATTGTGTGAGTGCATCCACTGTATCCTCAGCAATCCAATTGTGTGAGTGCATCCACTGTATCCTCAGCAATCCAATTGTGGGATTGCATCCACTGTATCCTCAGCAATCCAATTGTGGGAGTGCATCCACTGTATCCTCAGCAATCCAATTGTGTGAGTGCATCCACTGTATCCTCAGCAATCCAATTGTGTGAGTGCATCCACTGTATCCTCAGCAATCCAATTGCCCACGATATTGTCATTTGGAGTTTCATAGTCAGTCATGTTTAATTTTTTTATTCTTTTTGATATCTTGAGACCACATTCACTAAGAGCTGGTCTTATAAACGAAAGACCAAATATTCATAAGTATGTTTATGATTTACTAACGGATGGATGTTCCTAAATATATGTATATTACTATCGGCGGTATTATAAAACTATTATAACTGTCCGTTAGTATGCTAATATTTGACAGTTGCAGTCTAATTAGACTACATTTGGATTTCAATAGATTTGTAATGGATAAAGTGGTACTGTCATTGCAATGTGGTAAACTCAACACTCAAAATTAAAAAAATGGTGGTACAGTAGAGTCTCAGTAATAAAAACCAGGGGGTGCCGGATTATTGGAATGGTCGTATTACTGTATTGTATAGAAAAATTCAAGATAAATAAAATAAAGCATTTCATAATGTACTAATTCAATAAGGGAATATGCATTTATTTACTTCACATTTCTTTATGACAATTACATATCTTACTTATCTAATTTATCTTAATGTAATCCTTAATTGAGGACTGTTTCTTTGCAACTTATAGTCCTTGTTTAAAAACTTTTTCTCGGAGGTTTTGAAGAATTATAATATCCTTGGCAGATGCACCGTTTTCTTCAGCCCATGTTATACAGGTATTGAAGCAATTAAATGCTTTATCTGGTTTTATTTTAGCAATAGTAGTTGGTGGCTCCAATATTTCTACATGTTTGGTGGCATTCCTGTTCTTGTACTTCTTCACATATTTCTTCCTCTGTCATCATTTGCCCTGTTTCTTCGGTCCCTTCAAACCAACAATTTAAATCTGTTTCGCTTATCTCGAGTCCTCTGTCTGAAAAACTTTGAAACCAATCGGCAATATATAGAACATCTTCTGCATCCCATTCTTCTGTTTCTTGTGATGAAGCATTCGTCGTAGGCCATAGTTTTTTCCACGATGATTGAATTAAGTCAGGTGAAACAGAGTTCCATGAGTGAGCGAGGGAGAATATAACATCCTTCAAGTTCAATTCTTTGAGACACTGCTTTATGTCACCCCCCTGAGAAATAATGTGAAGAAGCAACTTTTTGGATGACATTTAGGACTTTACTTTTCGGATGGTGCCGGACTACTGGACGTGCCGAAGTACTGAAGTGCCGGATTAGTAAGACTCTACTGTATTTTTAAATTAGGTATAATATTTTACAGTAACTATTGAGTGGATTCCTTTTACAAACGAAAACTATATAAAATTAGTTATCCAGAGGATGCGGGTTTGAATCTCACCTCAACTGATTTAGTTCGCCTATAGCACAAGCATTCATGCTTAATTTTGGAAATAATTTAAAAATTAATGCATACGTACGTACTTCTTACAATTGCATATTCATTTATTTTTTTAATAAAAAAACATAATATAAAAATAAAACAATATTCAGTGTCATCAATGTCATGTTGAAATAAAATGTTTTGTACACTTTTGGTCGTCGATATTGCTTGAAATCATCAGACAAATTTGTAATCAAATTCATTTTGGTTATTCAAGATCACTGTTGGACGACATTTTTTACCGAAAAAAAAAGCAATTCAATATAAAAATCCAAAAAATATAAAACAGTATATATCAAAATATTCTTAACATTAAAAATGTACCGCAACATAAAAAAAAAAACAGGTGTGGTAAACTCAACACTTCCAATTTAAAACAACTGACCAATGTGCATTTGTTTAGCGCGCCTTCAGAATTGAGCCCAATGTCTACCAAAGAGTTTAGTAGTGTAATATGGAAAAATTCAATCTCTAAAAAATCCATCTGCTCAAAAAGTAATGAATACTAATTGTTTTTTCCCTCGGATATCTGCGAATATAGATATTTGGTATATCTCTAATACATACATAGAAATACACAACAGCATACACATATTATACTTTTTTTTTTATAATTCAAATTATCTTCCTATGATCAATAACTGCAACTTGTAGATAGTAAAATGTAGAGTATGTATGTATGCATAATGTAATTGTAAAACTGACATATTTATATTAGTGATATATAACAGAACGATGATTGATAGAATGATAAATGAGGACATAAGGAGAGAATGCAAGATAAAGAAGATTATTATAAGTAAAATGAAAGTGAATTTCTTGAGGTGGTTTGGACATATTGAAAGAATGAATTATGAACAACTGACCAAAAAGATATACATGGGTTTAAGAGATGTAGTGAATAGCAGAGGCCACCCCAGAAAAGGATGGCATGACCATGTGAATGATATTGTGAAAGAAGGAAATATAAAAAGCTTGAAAAGTCGACGAGTGTGTATGAGACGATGCATGGAGGTAAAGGAATCTAGGAATGTGCGCAAAAATAGAGGAGTATGGCGCTCGGTTCTCTCTGCTTAGCCCGTAAGGGATATGGAATGATGGTATGTATGTATGATATATAAAGTGAAAATCCACAGAAATGATATTGCCCAAAAGAATATGAAGTATGACAGAATATGAAACGATATGTTGTTGAAATTCTAAATTGGAGACCATGGGATATGAAAAGGGGAATAGGCCGGCCCCAGAAAAGGTGGGCCGATGATATTGTCCCTGTCGCTGGAAGCGGATGGGTTCAAAAAGCCCAGAAAAAAGAAGAGTGGAAGATTTTAGAAGAGGCCTACATCCAGCAGTGGAGAAATGGCTGAGAAAGAAGAAGAAGATGTTGTTGAGAGCTGTGAAGTTCTCTTAGTTGGAAGTATTTTAACTTCTTTGCAAATTCATACGTACATATCATCACTCCATGTCTTGACACTTGTGGCAGGGTGCAAGGAAGTGTTTATTATTATTATTTATTCGTCTCAAGGGGCCAAACCATCTTAATGTATTCATTTTCATTCTATTAATTACATTCTTTCCTTTTGTCTTAATTTCTTACTCTGTCATGCATCATTATATTAACAATTTTTTTATGATCTCATTTTAACTGCATTTATTCTGCTTTCGTATGGCTTCTGCCATGGCTAGGTTTCACTTGCATAGGTCAATGGTGGCACTACAATTTTTTTTTTTTTTAAATGAATATGTCCTTGTTAAACAAGTACATATACATCTTCCTACGTTCCCTAAAATAAGCATAAATGCTTGTGCTATAGGTGAACGAAATCGGTCGAGGCAGGATTCGAACTCGCGATCACTGGATTACTAGCCCAGTGCGCTAACCGCTCTGCCATCCACCCATCTGCAATTGGTTTATAAAGGGCAAATTTGGCATCCTTTGATGTATTGTGATCATTCATAAACCGTTTTAAGTTCTCCATTCACTCTATTTCCTGCCATAACTCTTCTTTTGATATCCTTATCAGGCCGTCCATTGTAAATTCATATCTTTTGTAATTGTTGGTTCTCTGACTGTACTAGAAACCGTGGTGGCTAGCTGCTAGGAAGAAATTGTCCCTCGGTTATAAAATCTTGAGATTATGAAATTCACAATACAATACTAAAATGTAAAGTTTTTTCTTAGTAAATTTTGAATACTTTTTAATGGTTTATAGAAATCTGTATGTAGCTTTCAAATTAATTGCATAATAATTTGTATAGTGCAAAATACATACATTAAACACACACCTGTATGTTGAAAATTAATAACAAACTACATTCAATGCCACAGCAACTCCCTATCTTTCAGGATGCTCATGTTTTATGATATTACCAATTTTATTTAAGCTTTTGTTTTTTTGCATGACCATTTTGTGCAATTTTTTAGCATAAATTTCAGGTTTTACCATGCCGAAAGACTATAAAGTTAAGGAAATAATTTTTAAAAAAGGTCTAAATATTCATGAAATATAAAACCCAATAGTAGACAATTGGTTTGATATATAATAGACCACCAACCACCACTAATAGTAGATGTTCTGTCACCAAGCAGATATAAGATTGTTTGGAGAAATTAAATTTCACGCTGAGTGCATGCTGTTTTCGTAAAGGAACCTTGGTAAAGTTTTCGGATAGTGTGTAAGTTCTGAATGTTACAATTTTATATGTTTTATCTCAGGTATGAAGAAGGATACGAGCGTTCCCCCATGTCCCGCGACGAGGAGTACTACGGTGGCGGATACGAAGAGGCTCCTCCCCCTCCACACATAGAGGGATACCACCATCACGCACCACCACAGCACCATCATGCTCCACCACCGCCGCACCACTACGCCCCGACTCCACCGCACCACCACCACAGGGAAGCGCCTTCTGGGGCACCGGTGGCTGACTCGTACCATTATCCCCCCACTAGACATCACGAGCATGAATATGGAGGTAAGTACGGAGCATACATTAATGAGATGGGTAAATTGGGCTCATTGGAAAATAAGAAGACATATTAAAGTTAGCTTATAATTCTCAAAAACAAAAAATGCACATTTTATCGTTGTCAAACTATATTTTGTTAATCAAAAATTTAAAAGTTTTAATTTATTAACCACTTCATGCTTTTCAACAAGCAGTGTTCACGAGTGATGCATGTGTCCTATCGCACCAAACCCATGAACTGCTGGCTTGTGACTTGTTACATAAGATAAACAATCTGTGCTCAACAGTTGCAAAAAGACGCTTGTAGAAGTTTTCAAAAATCGTTTCTTCTTATTTAACCCTTGGTGTGTTTGACCTTGTGCGCAAATTGCTTAATGGTCGTCTGCTTGGGTATATCGTTATCTCGACAGCCCGTATGGAGGTGTTTACATTTATATGAAAATTAATTAATTATGCTTCGGGACGAAATAAATTTGCGGTTATTATCTAAAGCTAGATAACTAACCAACCTTTTACAATATTTTTTATTGTGAACACATGTTTTATTTATTTTATATAGGCCACTGAATATAGAATTCAACTTGTAACAGTTCCCATCTCAATAAACGAGGAATTTTCAATATATGTTTTATTTCAATTCGCGATTTTTCATGTTTTCTACTTGGAGCGATAATAAAGCAATCATATGATACAAAGAAAATAAATACTTTAGAGGAAAATGAGTTATTATTTCCGATTTGAAAACTGCAAAAAAAATACGCATTTACGCCATTTTATACTTCGTCAAACTTGACTTTCAGATACTCGCAAGACGTAATTATTTGGTCTTGGATGTTAGAAATCACTTTTTTACACAAGTTAGTTATCGTATTTCGTAAATACCACATAAAAATTCACAATCTAAATTGAAAAATTGATTTTAGGGCAAATAAACTGAACATAACCCCATTTTAGTAGTACAATTTGATATTGCCTCTTGTAAATGACCTTGATGTAAATCCCCAACATATTGTATATCATTGGAAAGAAGAAAAAAATATCTATCATATGACGTAATAAATTTCTAACCAGTCAATAATAAAAAAGTGAACAAAAAAACATTTGTTTCGGTTGTCTTTGGTCTACTACTTGCGTATGTATTGGTAAAATTTGAAATTGGCGCACGTTTGGTATTGGTCAGCAATATTTCAAGATGGCGCTGGCACAATGCTCGTTCGCTATTGGACGGGCCTTACAGAAGGGACTCACAAACAATAGCGGCAGGGATTCACAACATATTTATTTTGATAAATAATTGAAATGAAACAAACAACTAGAAAAAATACTTTTATTTTGTCAATATGTAAAATTTGTCAAAAATAAAATTCAATAGCACAAAAAGAACAAAATACAGTTGGCATTAAAAAAAAATTATAAATAAAATTTACGGGATAGACAAAAATTGTCAAAAAAAATTTACAACCCAAAATACAATTTACATATTTTTTTTATAACCCGAGTTTACGGGATAGTAAAATGTGTAGATGACAACTATCTGTCAAAACAAAAAAAAAATTATAACCCATAAAGTTATACTTAGTTTATTGTAAAATACAAATGGTTGAATTTTTTTTTGCAAATATTTATTTTGACAAAATTACTTTAGAACTGTCAAAATAAAATACAAAAGCTACAAAATACAATTTAGATATTTTTTATATAACCCGAGTTAACGGGATAGTATAATGTGTAGATGACAACTATCTGTCAAAAACTGACAAAAAAAATAATTTTTATAACTCATAAAGTTATACTTAGTTTATTGTATAATACAAATGGTTGCTATTTTTTTTTTGCAAATATTTATTTTGACAGAATTACTTTAGAACTGTCAAAATAAAATACAAAAGCAACAAAATACAATTTACATATTTTTTTATAACCCGAGTTTACGGGATAGTCAAATGTGTAGATGACAACTATATGTCAAAAAAACTCTGACTGGTTGGTTGGAAGAAATTGCCGCTTGGCAATAAACCCGTCAGTGTAAAACTATTTGTATAAAAAGTTGAAATAAATAAATATATTAATAATAAAAACGGTGCCAAAAAATTTGGCTGGTTGGTTGGAAGAAATTGCCGCTTGGCAATAAACCCGTCAGTGTAAAACTATTTGTATAAAAAGTTGAAATAAATAAATAAATTAATAATAAAAACGGTGCCAAAAACTCTGGCTGGTTGGTTGGAAGAAATTGCCGCTTGGCAATAAACCCGCCAGTGTACAACTATTTGTACAAATAGTTGAAATAAATAAATAAATAAATTAATTAATAATAAAAACGGTGCCAAAAAAAATAATAAAAATTGTTATGTAAAAAGTGAAAATAGAACAAAGAATATTTATTTGTCATGTAACTAAAATTTTGTATACAAGCTAAATAAATGTATACAAAATCAAAAACAATAAATATAACAAATATTGTGATATCCCTGCCTGGCCGTCTTTGTATACAGATAAGGAGCCGCCATCTTTGTTTGCATTTGTGTGTGTGTTGTTTGATGATGAATTTCTCGATTGCAAAATATTTTTATCACACCATTTGAATTTATTGTAAAAAACTTATTGGAATCTGTTGGATATTTGTTCACAACAAAATTATCTTCAAAATGAAATAAGTGGTTCACTCAAAGTACTCTTCTATACGTAGAAAACACTCGAACAAATTTGTACTACGCACTTCGTTTTTACCGTTTCAAATTTTTAACAAGATTTTTTCGATAATTATGACACAAAATTACAATTTTTATTTACGCACTCACTTTATTTTAGTAAATAGTAACGAAATATAACAATAACTTATATTTTCTAGTTATTTACGTCTTTCTTTTCCACAAAAACAAAACTTCGACTCGCAGTACAAAACATTCAAACTTGGTCGAACTTCAACGGTATTGAATGACGAATTAGTCGCATATTTTGACCGGATGTTTTTTGTTTATGGTAAAATAATTCATTAGGATTAGATTCAAGCGAATCTAAAACTTATTTACTGCTTGCATAATATTTAAAATTGAAAAAAATAAACACAATACCTCTTGGTACGGATCCGTACCGTAAGCACACGACGGGGTATAATTTCCTTGGTACGGATCCGTACCGTGAGCACACGAGAGGTTAACTCAATTAAAAACACTACAAATGTATTTTTTGTAAGTATAGATATTATGCAAATTTTATAACTAATAAAATAAAACCTTATGTTTAAGTTCTATTTTTGTGGAAAAAAAACCTGAGCATGAAGTGGTTAAAATGATAATGTAAACATGCAAATAATTATTTATTTCCTTGTGAGTTATGAACAACATAAATTAGATGAAACTATTAACAGGAGAAATTTAATAACTTAGTGCCTTATTTGTAAATCATTCCTATGCAAGATTTTTTTTTAAATCCTTTTATTCTGGTTTTGTGATTATATTTTCTAATGTTGATTATTTTTTATAATTGTATTTTTTTTTGTTATAACGTGTAAATGTTTCAACGTTAAACCACAAAAAAATTTCACCAACATCATCGGAGGAACCAATGAAGATCATCTTGTATATAAATAATAAAAATAATATTTGATTAAAAATCTATCAAAAATTGGAATTGGTGGACATTGGAAACTTTGAAAAAAAATATATTAAATTTATCAAATTAAATATTAATAAATTAAAAAAAACATGAAGGTTCATCACTTTAAATATCTATTTAAATAAATAATATACATCACATATCAACAAAATTGTCAAAAATAATAAATAAAAAATGTTTACAAAATGTGATGTACAATTTAACTACTTTTATAAAACTACTTGGTTTTAATTGTATTTGTTTTTTTTTATTTTTTACTATTGATGTGTTTTGTACGAGGCTCATCATCGCCAGACCCATCAATGATCAGATTAAACCAATAGAACTAAAACTGAGAATTTATATTTAATATGGTCGAACAACTTAATATGTTTTGTTGTGGATTAGCATCGCAGTGCTTGGAATAATGTTATTGTATGGAAGAAGGACCAGATAAATAGTGCTATGCTGCTAGATGAAATGTTAACTGGAGAGAGTGAAATGTGGTGTTATTGTGTGGTTGCAGGGAGCACCTCGTCTTCTCACCACCGCTCTTACAAGACGACATCTCGTCCCGAGTCCCACGGCAGCGGGATACGAAGAACCCCCTCCTCATCGAGGGACACTCGCTACCGCTCCAGTCCTTACACTAGACCGTCCAAGTAGCTCGGTATGTTGATAATACCACATGCGTCCCAACAAAGTAGCAGACCGCGCCAATATTCATGTTTCGTGGTTGTGTGGAATTCAGTTTCAAGTCTAATAATAATACTTCAATTTTATCTATATCAGTTCAGGTTTCAAGGTGGTATATTTGAATGTTTAGATAATTAATAAAAGCTGTTTGTTCGGAAGATATTACTTGCAATAAGTCCAAGTCCGCCATATATTATGAAGATAAATAAAAGCAATTATTTTCTGGCAGAGAATATTTGCCCTTCCATATAATGGTATGTTAAGTAATCAAATTTTCTATTGTGACAGAGCTAAAGTAATTTTTTAACAGATTTTTATTTATCTCAATAGAGACGAAGTTGGAATATTTACTGTAGGAGAACCAGGAAATCAAGGCACCTACAGGGCTTACGACCTGTCATCGGCTGGTTTACGTGATCACTTTCTATTTTATGTTATAGTTTCATTTTTTTGTCACTTGTCCACATAAAAAAAATTACTTTTGATTAATTGTCAAGGTACTTTGTATTTTAATAACTCTATTGTTGATAATAAATTATCTTTGTAAGCTATTCAATTTTAAAATATTGATATTCGATTCCACAAACCTTTTAGAAACACTCCATGTTGGGTGGGGGTGCTGCTTTGAATAAAAATAAAATTTTTATATCATAAATATGCTTTTAAAATGTGTTGTAAATTTGTTTACATAATTAAATTTTACAATAATTTTTATATCATTTGTAACAAAATAAAAATAAAACTGCTATGTATTTTAAGTTTGTCCTATTCTACTAAATGATTTTTATGTACAAATGGCATGCTCTATAAAAGTAAAATTATAATATTAATATTTTTTATACATATCATTAAACACATCTTAATATTTTTTCATTAACTTAAATATTTTTAGTCACAATATTCATAACTCAATTAATACCATAAAAGATATAAATAAATTGCTTCATAATTTCATGTCGACTGGTATGAAATTATTTGAGTTTTCGGGTATCTTTCATTTTATACTGCAGGAAAATATAAATTTGAGAAAATATTTTATATTTTATGTATAAATCAAAATAATATGTTCTAGAATCAGTCAAAAATATGTTAAATAAACATAAATAAAAAATAAATATTTATATCATAAAATTAATCCTCTTGTGCTGTGAATAAATTAATTTGAATTGCATTTCCTTAGTGCTGTTTTCGTGTATACAGAATACCAAATAAAATGCTCTCCATGTTATCAATAAAAAAATCAATTGATTTGTCCGTATCATTACTCAAATTGCAAGAATATATAGTTATTATTAATTAATCTTCCAAATTGTCAACGAACAAACCATCAAATGTAATTTTTGTTGTGTTTCAGAGATGACAAAGAGGAGACGCAAGTAATCGAGAGAACAATCCATCAGCTGATGGAAGTAACACATCTGCGTCGTCTTCCTCTGTAAGTTTTTAACTCATCATGACCCACTCACGACATTGGTGAGTATATAAAACATTACACACTATTCAGTCTCATCTCATCGTAATATGTGTTTATCACATATTTATTGAATCCCATCATCTATCACCACTTACCACTATAAAAAGAAAACTCTTCATGATAAAGAAATATTTTTAAGCTAATATCTAATCATGTTACATCATTAATATGTCGTTCAAATCCATCGAAAGATAATTTGACTTTTATAAGAAATGTCATTCTTAAAATAATAAAATGATTTAATATTATTATCATAAAATCTTTTTTGGATTTTAGACACACTTAAATGCACACAAAGTTCAAAATTTATTAAACATATATACAGATTTTGTAATGATTTTTAAGCGTTTTTTCTTTAATATATCAAACTTCCACTTCTTTACTTTAAATAAAACTTTTTATATGTCAAGCTTTAAAAAAGATTTTAATTGCACCATAAACAATATATATATTTCAATTTGATTAGGACGCATTGTGTCGATAATAATCACATTTTTGCTATTGAACTACGTTTTAAATTTATTCCTTTTTTCAAACAAACTAAAAATTTAATGGATACAAAAAATATTAAGTAAAAAGCAAATATTTTTAGTTATTATTTAAAAAAATTGATTGAGAATTAATGTAATCAATCTGTAATATTCAACTTTATAACTTTTAGGTTATATTCAAATCATCCAGGATTTTTAATACACAAATAAGTTCGTGAATGTGTAAAAATATCTTTGTTAAAAAAATAAAATAATAAATTATTTTATTAAATCAAATCAAGTTGAAATTATCATCTGATTGATGGCATTTATTTTATACATATTCTTAATATTAAAATATTATCATTTACATAAAGGATAAATAAGCTTAGAAATAGAGAACAACTTTGTATTAGTTTGTAGGTTTTTAATGTTTAGGTTAATTTCAAGTAAATGTGTGACAAATTTAATATATTTTTAATTTGAAACTAAACATTTAAAAATAAAACGTAGGATTACAAGTTTTATTAACTATATTTGTAGCTTGATAGTGTAGGATCGAAATGAGCACTATAGGTAAAGTATATATAGTTATAGGATTAATGCTTTTCATAACTTTTCATTTGCAATATTATTTTTTTTAATAAATGAATATCCAACCCACTAATTTATAAGTATATGTATGCATACAAAAAATAAACTAAAAATTATTAAGAGTGCTCGAAATATAAAGTTACATTCGACTATTGTGTTTTCTTTTTCAATTATAATTATAGTAGCTTAAAAATTGAATGTGTAATATGAAAATCAAAAATAAAATTGTAAAATGCATTTATTTTTTATTTTTAAAACCCCTTAAACATTTGATTAAACCGTACTTAATGTTTCAATTAATCCATTTCCATTCTGTTAAATAATTAAATATAATATAAAAGAATAACGAAGTATATTTATGTAAAATAACAATTGATGAAGGGGCGTGATCGAGTTCAGTAAATAATTGAAGAAAATTGAACTTTGGTAAGAGTTATAGGACAAGGAGATAAGTATTATTTTTTATTTAATAAATATTATACTATAATAATTGATAAATTATCAATGTTTAAATAAAAAATAAATCAAAGTTACACAAATCTTAACACACAATTATGTTAAATTTTAATTGTAGATATTAAATTATGTAATTTTTACATACATTTATAAATGTTGAAACTAAATCTTTATCAATGACATTGATAATTTTATTTCAAAATATAATTTTGTTATCTCAAATTTTAATGCATCTATCTAAAAATTTTGGAAGTTTGATCAAATCAAAGACCTAATACAGTAATATACTATAAAAGACATAAGTTTTTAATATAATATTAATGAGAGCTAAATCTTGTGAACTGGAAAAAAGCATGCTCCTTTAATCTCAAATGTACTGATTGGTTTCGTACGTTTGATTGAAAATATTTATGGACTTAAATTTTGACAAGAATATAAATATTTTACTCATAAAATGACTATGTAAAAGATATAAATAATGTTAAAAAGACAAATGAACTAAAATATACTAAAAACATTTTTGGAGGTGTTGAATTATGTTCAAAATTATATTGAAACCAGTGAATTGATCTAAATATTTCATCCAATTAAAGTTGCAGTTAAACATTTTTTTCTCTGTAACTAAAGATGATTCATAACTGTACAAACAAACTTATTCATAGAACAAATAAACAAACAAATAAATTGAGGGTGCACTTTTCAGTTTTCTTTGCGTTCAAATGAAGAATAAAAAAAATATTTCAAGTCAGTCCTTAGATAGTTTACATTCATACTGTCAATGTCAAACGCAGTTGTTGTATACATCAAACAAATACAAAACATACATAATCTACTGTGAAACGGTACTTTAACAATTACACACTAAGTTTGTATGAAATACAAAATTGTTCAATTTCGTTAAATGATAAATGCTGGATACAGTTCTAACATCCAATGTCATCGGTAATACACAAATTCTGAAAGTTTCAGAGCTCTAACTGGTCGGGAAGTTAGTTAAAAATCAATTATATAATTCCAGTACAGACAGACAGGTGAAGTTAAAAAAAAGTGTGTAATAATAGAAAATGCAGTGTATAATAAACTGGAAATCTATGAAAATTCAAACTAATAAAAACTATGAGCAAGGAGATGAAAACGAAACAAATTGATAATGTTCAATCCTTGAGATTGTTCTATATGAAATGATTGGGATTGTGTTGTATGAAATCATTGAGATTGTTTTATATGAAATGTTTGGGATGTGTTGTATGAAATAATTGAGATTATTGTATATGAAATGATTTAGAATATTATGTTGTATGAAATCATTGAGATTGTTTTATATGAAATGATTGGGATGTGTTGTATGAAATCATTGAGATTGTTTTATATGAAATTATTTAGATTATATTGTATAAAATCATTGAGATTGTTTTATATGAAATGATTGGGATGTGATGTATGAAATCATTGAGATTGTTTTATATGAAACGTTTTTTTTTTTTTTAAATGAATATGTCCTTGTTAAACAAGTACACATACATCTTCCTACGTTCCCTAAAATAATGCTTGTGCTATAGGTGAACGAAATCGGTTGAGGTAGGATTCGAACTCGCCACCACTGGATTACTAGCCCAGGGCGCTAACCGCTCTGCCATCGACCCATCTGATTATGTTGTATGAAATCATTGAGATTGTTTTATATGAAATGATTGGGATTGTGTTGTATGAAATCATTGTTTGTTTTATATGACATGATTGGGATTGCGTTTTGCAATCATTTGAATCAATTGGTGGCATTGTTTTTTTATGAATGTTTTGCTGTGGTACAATAACAATTTTTTTATTACACATAAAATCATACATTTTATTGGATGATCTTTCTTTTCAGCAACATACTTAAAAAATCAATAAAGTAATTATATGAAAATCTTGTTTTTTTTTTATTCCTTTCATATCATCCTGTCCAACCAATAATATCCCCCCATGAATCTAAGCTTGTGATGCTGTCTGTAGACCTCTTCTCAACATATAGATCATAGATCAAATTATTGATCTCGAAGAAAATCCAAAGATTTCTATATCATACAGACAAAAATGCTGTCAAATTTGTATGTATTCTAGAGATCTTTGTCAGATATCTCACTATTTGTATAAATATGAGAAGACAACGATTTTAGAGACAGATTATATGGTAGAGTATTTCCAAAATTGAGTTTGGTACAACGTCATATGATCGTCAGTCTTTGTAGATTCGTGTGGTTTGATGGCAATACGATGACCATCATTTTGTTAAATAATAGTTCCACATTTTTACAATTTCACTTTATTTTTTATTCATTAATTTTCAATCTTAGTTATGTTCATAATTATCACATTTGTATGCAAAAATAATTTAAACAATACCAATTAAATACATGTATATTTTTCTGATCACTAGGTGCAAAAGTTTTTTTTTTTTTTATACAGGATAACTTTGTTGATCAATAATTGAAATGATAACAACGCTCACCCTACCATTTTAACTTTGAAATATTTCAATGAAAAGTCATTACAACTTTTTTTAATTGATTCAATGATTCTTTATTTTTCAAAACATGAATATTCATCACAAAAATTTATTGAAATACCCATTTTTGATGATTTAATATTTTTCAAAGCTGCCATTCTATACACAAACGTCTATTCAATAAAATCTCTTCTATAGTCTATTCTGACAGCAGATATAATGTGGCATGTCGTAAAAAATATCAAAAACATGTGTCGATTTAAAATAAAGTGATTCTAACAATAAAAGTTAAATTGATAAACCACACAAATTTGAAGATTTACATACATCCATACCATCACGCCATGTCCCTCACGGGGTAGGCAGAGAGAACTGGATGTCACATTTTTCTATCTTGACACACATTCATCGCCTCATCAACATTCATACATCGTCTTATACATGTTCGTCTATTGTTCACGCTTCTTACATTTCCATCTTTCAGAATATTGTTTACATGGTCGTGCCATCCTTTTCTTGGGCGCCCCCGACCTCTTATTCCATTCCTGTCAGCTTTGTATATTTTCTTCGTCAGGCGTTCTTCATTCATTCTCCCCAAGTGGCCAAACCATCTCAATGTGTTAACTTTCATTCTGTTATTTTACGATTTATAATCAGAGAATAATAAAATGATTGTTAAGTCATAAAGGTATTATTAGAAGTATACAATTTTTGAAAATGAATATGTCCTTGTTAAAACAAGTACATATAAATCTTCCTACGTTCCCTAAAATAAGCATAAATGCTTGTGCTATAGGTGAACGAAATCAGTCGAGGCAGGATTCGAACTCGCGACCACTGGATTACTAACCCAATGCACTAACTGCTCTGCCATCGACCCATCTAAATGGTGTACGTTTTAGTGTTTTATATGGGAGTTTATTCTTTTCTCTACGACATATTTACATTTTCTATACACAGAAAATGAGAAACAGATATATCAAAGAAAGAAGGATTTTTGTTTGCTAATTTCAAACAAGTTTAATACCAAAGTCAATGAACTCTGTCTGGAGCCACTAGGATTTCGTACTTTTCAAAATGTCAGATCATTGGTTGGATAAGAATTTTTGAACCTGAATAGAATAATTTAAATATTTGACCAGTTTTTCTAATCGATAAAATAACTGTAATTTCCAGTAGCATCATTCAGATAAGCATTTAAACTTATGTAATTAACGTACAAAAATTAAATGGGCAGTAATTCAATGCCATGGATTTGGGTTCAAATTATGCCTGAACCAATTTTATTCACCTACAATTCAAGTAATTGTTCATTTTAGGGTATTTGTTTCATTCTTTTAAAAAACATCATAACATTATAATAATTTGTCACCAAATCTCTGCATTATCTATTGGAATATATGAAATGTAAGTAAATCTAATTTAATTAAATTTTTCATAGAACCCAGCTAAAATCACTGGCCATAGTGAATTCATTGTGGAAGTTTTGATAGTTATCTAAGGTAATTAAAAAGCTATATTATAAATTTGTATGTATGTGTTGAATGCGCTCCTAAACTGTTCATCCGATTGCAATGAAACTTTGGTGAATTGTCGAGCGTATGCCCGGGATGGTTTCTGGATTTAAACATTACTTTTTTGAAAAAATAAATTAAAGGTTTTTGTATTAGGTATATACCAATTTCGAGTTTTTGAGATATATGGAAAAATAAAGTAAAAATTCAAAAGTTGATAACCCCTGACTGAAATGAAAATTTAAAATACTGAGTATAAAAGTTTTGTAGGCCTATAACTATAGGCAAAGTTGGTTAGGGCACTCTATTGTCCTGGAGAAAGTAAATGCTCTCCAAAGGCGGAGGAACTTCTTTGGTCAACGGCATAGAATGTGGAAAGCAACGGGAAACTACCACATTAAAGGCCCATGTGGCATCCCAAGAAACAGCAAAAAAATTAATGAATCTCTAGTGAAATCTTCCGGAGGTAAAATAGTCCCCCGCTCGGATCTCCGGGTGGGGACTGCTCGAGATTCTAATGGAAAAGATAAAACCCAATTAACAAGATGCGCTACATGGAATGTTCGAACGCTACTGATGAACAGTAAATTAGAAAACCTTAAACTTGAAATGCACAAAATGAACTTAAATGCCTTAGGTATAGCAGAAATGAGATGGCCAGACTGTGGTGATTTCTGGAGTGGCGAATATAGAGTAATCCATACAGGGTGTATTGAAAATAAACCAGGACAAGGAGGTGTGGGCGTTGTTCTGAACAAGGAATGGGGAAGGCGTGTCAAGGGATATGTGCAATATAGTGGTAGAATTATTCTAGTCAAGATTGAAACAAAACCTGTAGATACTGTGCTAATCCAAGTATACATGCCTACCTCACGCTATGATGATGAAATTGTCGAAGAAGTATATAGTGAATTGGACAAATTGATCCTCAATGTGAAAGCTGAAGAAAATCTGATAGTTATGGGAGACTGGAATGCGGTAGTCGGAGAAGGACAAGAGACAACATGTGTTGGACCTTACGGGCTGGGAACGAGAAATGCTAGAGGAGATAGACTGACAGAATTCTGTGTGAAGCACAAATTAGTAATTGCAAATACTTGTTTTGAGCACCATCAAAGACAACGCTATACATGGAGGTCCCCAGGTGATCGACAAAGACTGCAAATAGACTATATTATGGTTAAAAACAGATTTAAAAACCAAATAAAAGACTGCAGAAGCTACTCAAGTCCAGATATAGACAGCGACCATAATATGGTAATTGCCAAAAGTCTACTGAAATTGAAAAAACTGAAAAAGAGAAACAATCAGAGATGGAATGTCAAAACATTAAAAAGGAGAGAGATAAAAGACGAATTTGTTAAAAAGACACAAGAATGCATAACAAGTAGTGAAGAAGCGAATGAAAACCAGATATGGGAAAATATTAAAAATACAATCAAAACTGCAGCAGCGGAGGCTATTGGAAAAGATAGACCTCAACCAAAGAAGGAATGGATAACAAATGAACTCCTTGAAATGATACAAGAGAGGAGACAGCTAAAGAACGACCCCGATGAAGAAGCCCAAAAAAAGTACAAAGCATTGAGAAACAAGATAAACAGAGAATCCCGAACAGCTAAAGAGGCATACTATCAGAAACGATGCTATGAAATAAACTAATGTATGAAAAGGGGAAACGTAGAATCAGCTTATGCTTCTGTAAAAGAGTTTTTTGGGACAAAAACCGGGAAAGGTAATGCTATCGAAGGAGAAGACGGTAAAATAATCTTCGAAGAATCTTTAATCGTCGAAAGATGGAAAAGATATTTGGAAGAGCTATACAATGGAAACAATTATGTCAACATGGAGAATCTGATAGAATGCGAATCTGATGTAGATGCGGATACTTTGGGCGACCCAATCACCAGAGAAGAATTTGACGACGCAATAAAAAGGCTTAAAGATAGGAAATCACCAGGAGTTGATGAAATACCAGCTGAATTAATTAAATCTGCAGGCGAAGGTACTATGGAAGCTATCTATAAGTTGGTCCACATGATATATAAGACAGGAAAAATCCCGGAGGACTTTAAAAAATGTGTTATTGTAACTCTACCCAAAAAACCCGGTACAACCAAATGTGAACAACATAGAACGCTTAGTCTCATATGTCATGCATCTAAAATTCTAACCAATATAATTCTAAAAAGAATCAATCCTAATATAGAGACAATCCTTAGTAAAGATCAATTTGGATTTAGAAGGAGAATGGGAACCAGAGAAGCTATATTATCTTTACGCGTAATTCTCGAAAAAAGAATAAAAAGAAATCAATACACGTATGTTGGCTTTGTGGATCTAGAGAAGGCTTTCGACAAAGTAGAATGGAAGAAACTTTTTGAAATACTAGGTGGGATTGGTGTAAAGTATAGAGACAGACGTATCATCCAAGCTCTTTACAAAAACGAAGCCGCCATAATCAGATATGTGGAAAAGAAGAAAAAGAGGCAAATATAAGACAAGGTGTGAGACAAGGCTGCTCTCTCTCTCCAATGCTTTTTAACGGCTATATTCAATGTGCGATAGATGAAATAAGAGAAGTAATGGAACATAGAAGAGGCATCAGAATCCATGGACAAAAGGTAGATATGATCAGATTTGCAGACGACATCGCTCTGATAACGGATAGTGAAGAAGAACTAAAAGAAACCTTAGAAACTATGGAGTTAGTCCTAAACGAAAAGTACAACATGAAAATAAATAAGGATAAAACTAAGGTACTAACTGTAGGCAGGGATGAACGCCAAATGAATCTACTGATGTCTGGAGCTGCTCTCAAGAATGTGAAAGAATTTGTGTATCTAGGGAGTAGAATCACATGGGATGGCCGTTCAAGTAGAGAGGTGGACAGTCGCATTCACCAGGCAAAACTCGCCTTCAACAAAAAATCCAAGATGTTCGAGTCCAACAACATGGACCTTAAACTCCGAAAGGAACTAGTGAAGACATTTGTATGGAGTATTTTGTTATATGGTTGTGAGACATGGTGCATAGGTGAAAGAGAACGCAAAAGATTGGATGCCTTCGAGATGTGGACCTATCGCCGAATGCTTGGCATATCTTGGAGGGACCATATAACAAATGATGAGGTTCTCAGCAGAATTAAGGAAACCAGGCACCTGTCAAACACCATATCGAAAAGGCGTGCAAATTGGATAGGCCATGTGTTGCGACACGAGGATCTCCTACATATCATCTTAGAGGGAATGGTTGAGGGTACAACTGGCAGAGGGCGTCCCCGCCGGGAGTATTTAGAACAGGTGTGCCGCGACATGCATTGTACCTCTTACACGGAGATGAAAAGAGTCGCTGAAGACCGAGCGGAGTGGAGGAGGAGATGCATCAATTTAATGCTGCCAACCAATCTTCAAGATTGAAACAAAAGAAGAAGATAACTATTTATATATTCTGAAATTTTGTAGAAGAGGCGTTCGATGCTCTCTGCCTACCCCGTGAGGGACATGGTATGTACGTACATATATGCTGCGAAGCTTGTTTGGTAGTGTTTTTATCAAAGCTTAAATATAATAATTTATTTATAATTTTGAAGATTATTAGTTTATAAGGTTTTTATAATATACGAGATGTAGTACTCCGTGCAAAAAGGGAGTCATGGAATATCGCGCGTTTGACGTTTTGGTTGGCAACATATTTCAATTTTCCTTACATTTCAATACATCCTAGATACCTGTTCTATACATCAATAAACAGTGGTTTTTTCGACAAATAAATCCGAAAACAATTCACATTAGTCGTTATTCTTGATGAGCCCTCTCTCCAACGACGAGGAAACATCAAAGCCAATGTGAGGAAGAAAAGGAGACAAATGATGTCGACACTATGAATTTTTTTTTTAGTACGGCGCATTTATTCAACATATGAGTATTATCAAAGTCCAACGGCAAATAAATAAATAAACGGTGCCACTATTTTTACGACCGGAATTGGCGGGAAAAGCGTTTTCCCACCAAAAAGTGTCTATTTACACGACAATATTTCTGACGTCTATGTTTTTAGGTCATTTATAACCATAGAAAGCGCAGATAAATCAAGTTACAAAAATATTTACCTTTGTCATTTTTTCAATGGTCATAAAATTATAAATCATTTTTTCATCGAGATTGATGAGACCTCTCGTCTACCACGAGGAAACATCAAGCCAAGGTGTGGGGAAGAAAAGGAGACAAATGATGGTGACACTATGAAATTGTAGTAGTACGGCGCATTTATTCAAAAAATCATTATAGTTGGTCCATGGCAATAAAATAATAAAAAAAACAAAACAACAGACAACAAATAAAACAGAAACACGTGGCATCTATCGAAACGAACTGTCAAACACACGAAAAGACGCCGACCAGAATATACTGCCCCAGGGTACAGCGACATCCTTACTCCAGGTATGTCACTGTCTTCCACGTGGTGACGGTAGATCGGTGGGGCCCAGCCTCTGCATCAGGCTAGCAGGTCTTCCTCGTGTCCGGCGTGGTTTCTTCTTCTCCTCCTGATCTCCTCCTCCAGACCGTCATACATGGCTGGTTCTGTGCCCCACGGCACCCTATGACGGCGCATCTCGACAGAGGTGGCATACCAGCTGGGCCTCACCGGAGGCGAACCGACGCTCCAGACGACACGGATTGCCCTTCGTGGTCCAATCTGCGAGCCGCCGCGTTCCCTACGCGGTGGCCCCACACTGCGCTCTGCCTCCAACCTCCTGTCCTGTTGATGCCCTCATCTTGGTTCTGCGGCACCATCAGCGTCCATGCGCGTGACGTGTCCTGTCACGCAGACCTCCTGCTTCGTCGAAAATATGGCCGCCATCGGTACGCGCGTGTCGACCGATGACGGCGTCGTACTAAACCGTCCGTCTTCCACCAGAGTTGGATGCCAAAGAGAGCGCGTGCCATAGCGCGTGCTATAAGCTTCCTTGTCGTTCTCTCACGCCGTCAGGGGCGCTAGTAGTCTTCCGCCAAAATGTTGCCGCGGAAAAAATTAAAAATTATTGTTTTTCGACAACACTGTTTTTCGGCTATAACAAGATCTACTATTATAACTAAGTATAAACAAAGGTAAATATTTTTATAACTTGATTTATCTGCGTTTTCTATGGGTATGGAAATAATGATAAGAATTTATCTATGGTTGAGTCGTAAAAATATCCCTGATCCCTAGCCTAATATATATACCTAGATGGAGTACTTGTGAACTTTTCATAGCGGTGAAGTGAGGCAAAAAAATGTTGTCTCTTTCGCACAGTTGGTAGGCAAGAAAAACACGGTTTGTATGAAGATTGTTGAGTATGACATTATATTTTCGTATTTATTAAACGAAAAAAGAGTTAATAGTTAAAAAAAATAATAGAAAGCAATTAAGGAAGTAACTAGTGTGTATTTTAATGTAAAAAATACCAACATTGGTTTTATTTTTATCTTTTTTACCTGTTTGTGTGGTGGTTCATATATGTATTGTTGATAGCTTGGTTCATCTACCAACTTGAAATACTGAAATAAAACCCTAGGAATAAAAATTCATAATTTTTCTTTCTATTTATTTAAACACTTCCTTACACCCTATTTAAGTGGCGAGTTTATCGCCAAATGGCAATTTCTTCCAACTAACCAGTGATTTGCGTGAGAAATAAATTTCTCCTCTACCGGGAATCGAACCCTGGATGCCAGCAAAGAAGAAGAGGCTTACTACTGTGCCATGGCAGTCGATATCATCTCAATGTGAAAAATGAGTTCATATTTTTTATCACAGCTAAATAAGAATGGATTCCCTTTCTTTCATCAGCAACATTTCTAAAATTTACTACTCTTGAACATTTTATCTTTTGTTTTCAAATATTTAGAAAACAATATTAATTCAAGGGGTTTGTAGAATATTAAACAAAAATTTATTGAAAAAAAAATAACTTTAAATTTTGGTATAGGTACATAAAATTAGCACCTTAGTTCTCACAAATTTGAAAGAATTGGGTCTCTGATCACATAAAACGTTTTAAGGTAAAAAATAATTAAAATTCCTTTTAATTGTCACAATGAAACAACAACTGTTGTTTCTTGACATCCCAAGAAACAACAGTTAAATCCTAGTTAATCAGTTTAATTATGAATTAATATTAAAATTATTTCATCTTAACTTAACCTATATCTGTTTTATTTCATATTTTTCAATTTCAAAATACCAAAATGATTAGCTGTGAATTTGTATATTATCTCCTTTGTTGTGTCGACAAGTACATCCATATCCAGAACATGAAACGGGCACTTTAAATAAAAGACAATATCACGCACCAAAATAAACTATTACTATGAATATCGATCGTAAATAATCTAAAATATCGCTAGTAAAAAAATATCGTATACAACTTTATTTATTAAACTTTAAAAGTTTCAAAGTTTGCTTTCACACAAAAAAGAAACTTCACACATTTTACAAAAAGTGATATAATTTATAAATTAACACAAAAAAAATAACAAACAAATTAAAGAAAACAATAAATAATATCCTTTATTTGATAAATATGTCCACTTTTACTAAATAAAAATCACCAATTCGAAATATTATTGAAAAAAAACGGAAAAGTTATGGAAAAATGTATGAAAAACCACAATTTATTGCCAGCCAAGAAATAAAGCGCGCGAAAATTTTAAACTCACTTTAATTATCAGGTACGCCGTCTAGGTATATATATTTTATGTCTATGTATACGCACTTTTTCTATGGTCATTTCCTTCGTGAGTTGCCCGTCAGGGCCGTCAGAGTGTGATTATCCGTAGGTTATATTGATAATTAATTGATATTCTCTTTGACTGTGATTGCCGGTATCGATATTGGGAACTGTTGGAACTAGGAACCTTCGGTGTATTCATAACAAATTGTCATTTTATAATCAAAGTATATAAGCTGAATCTTTAATTCTTAATATGTCTGAAAAATATGATAAAAATGGTTACGGAGGCAGCGATTTCAAGAGAAATGTGCCCCATGAACACGCTGTTAAGGGGAAACAAGAAGGAGACGAAACAAAGACGGCAGACAAAGTCGGTGAATATATGCGAGAGCTTCTGGGAGAGAAAATAAAAATTGATAAGCAGACATTCCCAATATCTGTAAAATTGATTGACCAAGGTAAAGTGTAACAGATATTTGTTTATTTCAACCAAATTTTCTTTTCTTTTCGACCTCTATAATAAGCGTTTTAGTTATTTATATAAATAGATTTATGAATAGTTTGATGTTATCTCTGAATAATTCAAACCGTAAACATAGTTTCAGTTAGCTTATTTTTTAATATATTAGGCTTGCTTTGGAAATCTGATCAATGAGACGCAATGTATTAAAACAGTTATAGTTTACGAATGCTAAAAAGTCATTAAATTATGAGAATGTATAGTTGTCGCCGAATATCATGAATAATATAAGTAAATAGAATACTAGAATAAGAATGGCTTTCAGTTTTTTAGCTTATTTCCATTGGGATATAGTTACGTAATATTATATAGTAATTCCTAAACAAATACTATATTTTCAGAGGTGATCCGAGTGCAGTCAGCAGGAAGTGCAGTTTCAACAAAGGATCTTCGTTATGTTGACATCTACAGTGACAAAACTATCAAAGTTACCGTTAAAGTTCTCGTACCCGTTAAAGAACATCCCGAGGTAATTGATGTACATTCATTGAATAAATAAACTCTTCCTTGCATCCTGCGAAAGTTTCTTCCAAATAAACAGAGTTCCCAGCTCAGAGAAACAAGAATCACATATTAGTACTTTGTCTTCTGCAAATAGTAGGGCCTTTTGGAAGTTGATGGCTGAATTTATTTCCAGGTTAGTTTAGTAGTCCATGACTAAGATGAACAGTAGTGGGCTGAGTACCGATCCTTGATGCATCCCTACTTTTATAGGAAATTCTGGTGAAGTTCTTGAGGTACACCTCACTAGCATTTGTTACATTTTCATACATATCTTGAAAATGAATGCAAGCACATTGTTTTCTGGTAAACCATAATAATTTTAAGTTATTGCAAATCGCATTAGAGAAATATTTTTATCTACACATCCTTGCGTATGCCGTAATTCCCAATTTTACAGGAGAGCATTTCTATGACTCCTGTGAAACAAATATCAATAGATTTAATCTTATTTTAGTGTAAAAAGAATCATATTTATTACACATACAAAGAAAATTTATAAAACTCTTGGCTTATTGTAATATTGTTGTTGCACCATTCCCAACTACAATTGCATCTAGTATTTAGTATTCTTAAGTTAGCAATTGCGTTGCAGAGACATCACTAACTAAATACTATGTCAAACTTATGATCGATGGCATAGAATTTCACATTATTATCAACGAAGAATAGAGATTGATAGTTTTCTATGAGTTTAAACTGACTTTTAAAATGTTTTTTTGTCATAATAACACAAACACATGTAACCAAGCTAACACTGACAGCTTGATGTCACGATTCTTCTAAAATTCCAGCGAATTTTCGCATCTCGTATAGATCGCTGAATACTCTGTGAGATTTGATTTGACAAAATTACCAAATACATATTAAACGAAATCGCTAAAATCTTTATCAATCGAAAACATCTCGTATTTTAGTACTAAACTGTAAGGTTCCTTGCGATCAACCTTACTCTTTGACAATTCAAAAATGTAAGTATACGCCGGCGCGCAATCGCTAAGTATTTAGATATGTCTCTGCAATGCAATTCTCATAGAAAAACTTCGTAGCATTCTCCAGTTAGGAAGCCACGTGATCTCCTAACTTTAGTGAGTGACTCTGCAATGAAAACATGGTTAGTATTAAAGTCGGACTCTGCATTCGAACCTTAGACTTATTTAGATGGGTGTTGGCAGATCGGTTAGCGTGCTAGATTAGTAATCCAGTGGTCGCGAGTTTGAATCCTGCCATGACCGGATTGTTCACCTATAGCACAAACATATGCTTATTTTAGGGAATGTATATATACTT
Organism: Molanna angustata; assembly: GCA_963576475.1. NCBI lineage: Eukaryota > Metazoa > Arthropoda > Insecta > Trichoptera > Molannidae > Molanna > Molanna angustata. The sequence goes on from OY754979.1 coordinate 32,488,866, forward strand.
GTTTCAAGGACATATTCATTCTTTTTAAAACAAAAAAAACTAAAATTCATTTCGTTAAAAGTTAAAAACACTTCATATGCATGCACCTTCGCATACACACACACTACACTACACATATATACAAGTATCATGACATACGGCTACATAATGTACCTATAAAATAATATATAATATATCATGATAGTATTTTAATCTTATAAATAATGTATGGAGTGGGTATTTATTCAAGTTATTTTATATTCTGTATTTAATTTTTACTTCATAATTTTGGCTTCAATTGGAAAAAATAAAATAAATAAAAATTAAGTTATATTATGAATATTTTTTATTTTATTGTCATTTTTAAATTTGTCCATGCAAGGTGTGTAAATGTAAGCAGAACCCACAACTCACACTTCATACATACCATCATGCCATGTCCTTGTTATTGGGATAGGAAGAGAGAACCAAGTGCCATACACTTGAGTCTGCATAAATTCATCGCCTCACTCACGTTCATAATATGTTACATACATGCTTGTCTGCTATTTACTATTCTAACGTTTCTTTCATTCAGAATAAAGTTCACATGGTCATACCAGTGTATTCTTGACCTATTTCAGCTCTATGAAAAGTTTGTCAGTCATATTTCGTTCAAACCACCCTAGTGTATTTACTTTTGATATTCTTAAGTGCTTCAGTCCTCATTATCTCAGTTTATACAAAAATCATAGATGATTTTATGTCTCAAAAAATATTTCTTTTTTTTTTTCAGTTCAACTTTGTTGGAAAAATTCTTGGTCCAAAGGGTAACTTTATGAAGAAACTGCAAGAGGAGACAAAGTGTAAGATGGCAGTGCTTGGACGTGGCTCCATGAAAGACAAGTAAGACATCATTTTACATTACGGAAATATAAGAGTTATCTTCATCAATTTTAAATTTCCTCCTCTGCCTCATGTCAGTTTTGTCAATACCCAGACCAAACATCGGAACATATCCTGTTGGATTGTTGCCATCCAATGGTGTCCACTTATAGATCGGAGATCCTCGTTGCTGTCCGTGGGACTCTTCAAGGTCCCATTGGTCACGCAGATTTTGTGATTTCGAATAACAATTTTAAAGCCTTTAAGAAGTTCTGTCATAGTAATGGCGCCTTACTAATTGTTAGAATGTCGTAAGAGTCATCGATTGACCTTAAAGAGCTGGCATGACTATATTTAATAATAATCACTTCCTTGCACCTTACGCAAGTGGCGAGTTTATTGCTATATGGCAATTTCTTCCAACTAACCAGTGTTCCAGCCCAGAGAAGCAATATTAGCATGGAAAATTAATTTAAATAATTTCTCCTCTGCTGGGGATCGAACCCAGGATGCCAGCACAGAAACCAAATGGCTTACCAACTGTGCCATGGCGGTCAGCAAATATTTATCACATCTTGTATGAAGGTAAAGTAGGAAGTTTGGATATTAGGAGAGCAAGTATGAGTTATCTTTAAGGATGGCTTTAGGTTCTCTGTCTACTGCAATAGGGATATGAAGTGTTGGTTGGTGTGCAGAAGAAATATGAAACAAGAACATTACATATAAAACAAAAAGTTATCTAAAATTTGAACTATCCCAATGATTTTTATTTCATATTGGTTTTCCATTATTTTTCAGGCACAAAGAGGAAGAGCTCCGTCAAGCATTGGATCCGAAGTTCTCCCATCTTGCTGATGATTTGCATGTTAAGATAACTACCCTTGGACCACCTGCAGAGGCTCATGCTCGTATTGCATTTGCTCTTGCTGCGGTATTGTCTTTTAAATATTATCCTATTTATTAAACTCTTTGACGTACAAGAATATACTTATCAATGTATGTAAAACTAAAATTGCTATCTTTATTCTAATATTATATTTAATTGCCTTTTTGATGATATTTTTCGTCGTACAAACATAATCTGTTTTCCCGTAACTTGGCAACTTATAATGAAATATTTCAATGGGCAGGTACTCATTAATAACTGTCTTACTAATAAACATATTGTAAAAGTTGTACACATCCGTTTAACACCTGTTTAGGCAAAAACGTTACTAATAAATGCTGCAGATGTAGCAGATCAGTTTGTTAATGGCTGTGTATCTCTCATACAAACTTTACACAACACTTGCACACCTGTCCAAGGTAAATTCGAAATATAGGTGTAAAGTTTACTTATTGTATTTTGATACTTTTTATATTATTAGGTACCTAAACACATAATTCATAGTTCATTTTTCAACATTTCATCATTCCATATTTAAATACCTATCTTTTGTTTGATATAATATTTTTGACACATTGCCCCCAAGTCAAATTGAAAACGCTGTTCGTTTTCGCCAAGCGCTAATTTTTTTTGTATGGGATTTGACGTTTGTTGTTTGTTATTGTAGAAAAAATTTCTACAACAGTCAAATCCCATACAAAAAAAATTAGCGCTTGGCGAAAACGAACAGCGTTTTCAATTTGACTTGGGGGCTATGTTTTGACATTAAGATTGTAAAGATTAGATTGTGAAAATAAAAACGTAAAATGTCGTTTCTCGACAAATAGAGCAACGAAAACGTATTTTTATTTTCAATTGACATTATATAGGCATAACACATAAATTTAAATTCATCAGGGAAATTTACTGGTTCTGTTTATATACTTAGTTTTCTCACCAATTTGTATAAAACTATTTCTGGAATTAAATAAAATAATGTTTTTTTAGATTCGCAAGCATCTGATACCGGACAACAATGACGTGATCAGGCAGGAACAGATCAGGGAGTTACAGGATCCCATGGTACCGATGCCTCCACCACATCATCCCAGACTACATCATCCTCCCATGCCCCCACAGATGCCACCAGCACCTCCCAGGCCCATTTTCAGACCCACCGCACCAAGGTACATTTATCTACATCTTACCATATTCTCTCCATCTTTTCCATATTAGTTGTTCTTCTGGTCACTACACATGCTGACAAAATATATGTTGGCTTGCCTGCTTTTAGCTGATTCAGCTAAAAAAAAATAACCACACTCCATCACAGCATATTCCACAATGTGTGGTAACTAGCGACGGGTGTGCATTACCTTTATGAGAGGAAGGATGACTCATGCGTGTATATTATTTAATTATCTCATAAAAATTGGTCAAGCCATTCAGGAGTTCAGTGACATACACGCGTAAATAAGAATTGTATACATAAATATTTATTGCATTATATATTGTGTGTTGTGCGCAGGAGCAGAGGCGGACGCGGCGCTTCAGTCAACAATTCCCCCAGGATGGCGCCCAAGACCAAGGTCATGAGCATCCTTAATAGAGCCAGGGCTGCTATGGAGGAGTCATATGGGTGAGAAATAGAAGACAAAAAACATACACACAAGAGATGTGCCAGATTCTCAAAATACATATCCACAGATACAGTTATGGAGTAATAATAGTAGATGGATTGTGGCAGAGTTTTTAGGGCTTTCCTGCCGAGGCTCTCACATGCTCTGGACCTTTTTTGGTCATAGTTATCGAGCAGGTCCTTAGCCTGCCTGAGCTCCGGGAATTCAATCCAGTAGCTAGATCTCACTTTCTCCGTAATTCTCTTTATTTATGCTTGGAAATATCAATTTTCTAGGCTGCAGAATGGCTCTGGTCCTATCAGATGCTCTCTCGCACCCTTCCTGGCGAGTCTATCAGCTCGCTCATTTCCTTCGACCCCCATATGCCCTGGTACCCAGAGCAGGGAGACATTATTCTTGCCTAGTTTATTGAGTTTTTAGTAAGCATTCCCAAACCATTTTTGAGTCAATGTTTGGGGAATTCAATGCCATTTTTTTTTTTTTTTTAACATGTCTACGTAGGGGACGCCAGCTATTAGGATTTGGGTCCATTTTACTCTTCCGAAGTAACGCACTACGTAGCGTTGGGAGGGGTTTGCAATCTAGAAAAGAGTTTATTAATTCGGATTTTAAAAAGACCCGGGTTGTACGAAGGTGGAAACACAGAATTCGGAAGATCGTTCCACAGTCGGGCTGCTGTGTTAATAAAGGAGTTCGAGAAGCGACTTGTTCGTATATGTTGAAGGTCCACTGTGAATGGATGCTGCGATTGAGTGAAGAGAGTGACTCTGTTGCGAGTGGGTGGAGGAGGGACCAAAGATGCAAGTTCTTCTGAGCAATTCCCGTGGTAGTATCTATAGAATAAACTTAAAATACCGACTCTGCGTCTGTGTTCTAGTGATTGCAATCCATCAGTCAGTGATGGATCATCAATCAGACGTATAGCACGCCTTTGGACAGCGTCGAGGGTATTCAGTAGGTATTGGGGGGCGCCACTCCAGAGGTGACTGCCATATTCAATAATTGGGCGTATTTGCGCTTTGTAGAGTATACAGATCTGGGTCTTAGTAAAATATCTGCGCGCTCTATATAGTACGCTCAATTTTTTGGAGGCGAGTTTCACCTTAGCTTCGATGGAGCCCTTGTAGTGTAATTGGTTCGTTATAGATACTCCAAGCAGGTCGATAGAGCTGCTGTTAGGTAGGGTGCTTCCGTTGAAAGACACTTGCAATTCATTGGGGTTTCTCTTCGCAGAAATTAGACAGGCTTGGGTTTTTGAGACGTTAAATGAAACAAGATTACTTTCACCCCAGGTATTGATTGAGTGGAGGTAGCTATTTATTTTTTGATGAAGGTCTTTCCGGGCTTCTGATATTTCACTCTGTTTAGGAGGTTTGTCAAAAGAGAAATTGTCATGGACTGTGCTGTCATCAGCGTAACAGTGGATGGGGGCGCGTAAGAGCAAGTCATTGATATGTAGGAGGAATAGGGTTGGAGATAGAATGGACCCTTGAGGGACTCCCGCATTAATGGAATGGGGAGAAGAAGAGCAACCGTCCACTACAGTTATGACTTCGCGATCTTTTAAAAAATTCGCAATCCAAGTACACAGAGACTGGGGTAGTCCATAAGAAGGGAGTTTCATTAAGAGACCTCGGTGCCAAACCCGGTCGAAAGCTTTAGAGATGTCAAGGGCGACAGTTTGAGCTTCTCCAAAGCGTTCCATAACTCGACCCCAAACGGATGTCACATACGCGAGTAGATCGCCACAAGATCGATTTCCACGAAATCCATATTGGCGGTCGCTTAAAATTTTGTTTGCTTCGAGGTATGTGATCAACTTGGTGTTTAGTACCCTTTCCATTATTTTGGAGAGTACAGAAGTAATAGCGATGGGTCGGTAGTTAGATGGGTTGGAGCGATCACCTTTTTTGGGAATTGGGTGGATGACCGCTTTTTTCCAGCCATGATGGCTGCTTGACTGTCAGATAGAATAGCAATATCCTGCCTATTGTATCTTCTGTCGAGGTTGAACTGAGCGCATCTCTCAATTGCGTGAACTTCCGCTTGAAAGACACTAGGGAGTTTGCCCATTGCTTCAGAATATTCTGTCCTTGGTCCATATACTCCTGCTCCAGTTCCCTCTTCTGTTTTGGATCCTTCGGTATACCATTTAATAGTATTTTCCCTGAGCGATTGGATGGTGTAGTTGTTCCAATCATTACTCGTGTTCAGCTTGATGTTTTTAAGTTCTTTTTGAGACTGAACTTCTTGACCATTTTGTCTCCTGGTAGGTCGATTAGGTGTGTGCAATTAAGCTCAGCATGCCCACCCTTTATTGACCCTTCTTTGTACAGTCTGAGGTAGGCCTCCACTACTATGTGGAGTGGAGTGAGGTCTAGGATGACCTCCATTGCCGCACTCGGACATGTCCTCACACCGCCTGTTATACATAAGCAGGCCAGCCTTTGCAACTTCTCGAGTGATTTCCTCGTTGTTTCAAGCATCGTTCTGCTTAACCATACTCTTGCACCATAGGTGATGATAGGTCTTACTATTGCAGTGTATTGGGTGACATCCCCTGATTTAACCTGCAATTTTTCTACATATTATAGCTGATTTCATTTCTTTGTTGATTTTTTCTTCAACATGCTTGTTCCACAGCAACTTTCGAAAGCAATGTTCCAAAGCTTAGGGAATATGTCCCAATGCTAGGCTACATCTATATATATCCTTAGTAGGTGAGCGTGCATCTCCCTCTTTGCAGTAGGGCAGGAAATACACCATCTGTACCGGGTGATTTGTACGGCTGAAAGTTATCAATTGCCCATTTCAGTCGCTGTGGTGTACAGATAGTTTTACGACGGTTGACCAGACTTACTTCCCTGGTTTTACCACGCTGACTGTTGATAAAGTTATGGATATAATTTAAAAAAAGGTCTACAAATATTAGCAAAATATAAATAATACCCAAAAATTGGTTTGATGGCCATAGCATACTACTTTGTATTCAATTATTTGTAAAATAAAAAATCTACAATAGACCACGACTACTAGTAGACGCTCTGTTATCAAGCAGAGATAAGATTGTTTGGTGAAATTACATTTTACACTGAGCGTGTGTTGTTTTCGTTAAAGAACCTTGGTGAAGTTTTCGGATAGTGTGTAAGTTCTGAATGTTACAATTTTAAATGTTTATCTCAGGTATGAAGAAGGATACGAGCATCCCCCCATGTCGCGCGAGGAGGAGTACTATGGTGGCGGATACGAAGAGGCTCCTCCCCTTCCACACATAGAGGGATACCACCATCACGCTCCACCACCGCCGCACCACTACGCCCCGACTCCCCCCACTAGACATTACGAACATGAATACGGAGGTAAGTGAATGAATGAATGAATAATATATTTCCAATAGTATAAATAAATATTACAAAGGAACAAAATACAATTCAATTTATACCTAATTACAATTTTATATATATTTTTTCACATATTTGGAAATTTTACTGCCTCGCTAGACATAGTCTGTTCTGAGGTAGTATTACTATTTTGAATTTGCTATGGCTACTCTGCGTTTTATTTTCTTTTTTCTTCACATATTCCATTCACTCAGGACATCGACAACCGGAATGAAAAACTCTAAAACATCTATCTCAAAAAATCCAAGAGTTACCGAAGCAGATCCTTCTCTACCAATCTGCTTCAGTCAACGAGTAACAAGGTCTTTGAAATTTTTCCCGTCATGCGATATGTTTCGTTCAATATTTATCATTATTTTATTATAAAGCCTTGGTGCCAAAAAACTATATTGACGCTGCGCATGTGTTGTTCTTGGCTGCGACGGTTTTAGCTGATGTCTGTTTCTAGTGCCATGTGTCAGTATATAATCAGATTGGAACTCAGGGGTGTTCTTATACAAATGAGACAGTCAGTCTCATATAGAGCACCAAAAATCCACTGTCTATTATATTTGTTTTGTGGGGTATCTTTTAGGTCTTCTGTACATTACCTTTATTATTGATTTATGTGTTCTTTCAATCGGAGTCAGCAGCGTTTTTGACATCCCTCCCCAGCCTATTATTCCATACTTTAGATTACTTTGTACTATTGCATAGTAAATAATTTCAATAGTTTTAGTATCAAAAATGTCTCGTAATATTTTAAACATGTATATCATTTTTCTGCTTTTGGTGAGATTTTCTATGTGTACCTGCCATCGCAAATTGCTTTCTTCCCAAGATATAGTTTTCAAACCATTTATAACCCATACCCACAATTCCATTACCCTTTAGCTTCCTGAGCATTATTTTATGTGACACTGTACCAAAGGCTTTTGTTAGATAAACAGCTAAACGTTTTTTGCCTTTGTCAATTTCTTCGCTAACATGAGTCGTAATCTCCTTAATAGTTCCCCGTTCAGATCTAAAGCCATACTGTTGGTCGGAGAGCAAGGAATTTGATTCCAAATAGTTCATCAATTGTAGATTGACTGCTTTCTCATAAATTTTTGATACAGTATTTAAGAGAGTTATAGGCCTGTAGTTTTTTGGTTCATATGGATTGTCGCTCTTGAATACAGGAACAACAATGCCTTGTTTGAGGTGATCAGGAAATATTCCCTGAGAAAGACTTAGATTCAGTATATATGTTAGTGGATTCAGTATATAGTCCAAGTTTATTTTTAAATTTTTAACACTGATGCCGTCTGATCCAGTTGCACAATCAGATCGCAAGGACCTGACAATATTTCCTATCTGTTCGCTACTCATCTGGGTCAATTTAAAGCTGCAATTTATTTGTTTGATGTCTGTAACCTGCAGAGCTAGCTCATCCTCCCGTTTTTTTTTTTTTTTCATTTGGTCTTCTGCCAAGTTGCAACCAACTTTAGTAAGATATTCATTTAAGGTATCCACAATTTCGTTTCCATTGTTTACCATCACACCTGCCCTCCAAATTTTTTTCATCTGTTTCTTGTGTCTACCATGTCACAATACTCCAGAACAATATTCCAGATAGTCTTTGATTTATTTGTGCTTTGGTCAATTACTTCCTTGTAATACTTTAGTAGTTGTTTAGCTGTCTTTAGTAGATTGCGGCGCAAATTTCTGTATCGCTCGTAATAAGAGTTTAGAGATGAATTTGTTGGGTTACGTTTCACTTTTTTGTGCGATTTGTTCCTAAGTACGAAGCATACATTAATAAGATGGGTAAATCGGGTTCGGAAAATAAGAAGACGTATTAAAGTTAGCTTGAACTGCTCCAGGCAACAAATTGGAAGGCCGAGGCGGGGGACAGGAGAGGTTGGAGGCGAAAACTCATGGAGGCCAAGGCTTGATATGGGCCGTAGAGCCATCGAAGAAGAAGATTAAAGTTAGCTTATAGTTTTCAAAAACAAAAAAATTCATATTTTATCATTGTCTGAATGCTTTTGAACGAGCAATGTTTACGAGTGGCGCATGTGTCCTATCGCACCAAACCCATGAACTGCTGACTTGTGACTTGTTACATAAGATAAACAATCTGTGCTCAACAGTTGCAAAAAGACGCTCGTAGAAGTTTTCAAAAATTGTTTCTTCTGATTTAACTTAATTAAAAACACTACAAATATAAGTATAGATATTATGCAAATTTTATAGCTAATGAAATAACCCCATGTTTAAGTTCTATGAAGTGGTTATAATAATAATGTAAACATGCAAATAATTATTTTTGATGTTAATGTAATGTGGTAAAGATTAAACATCTCTGGCTTTGCTTGAATTTTAACCCACTTGTGAGTTGTGAAAAACATAAATTAGATGAAAGTATTAACAGGAGAAATTTTGTCTTTTTTTCTAGGATGCTTGCAATCAATGCTATCTCTTTAATTATTTTTTAACTTAGGGCCGTATTTGTAAACCATTCCCATGCAAGATTTTTAGGATTTTTTTTTAAATCCTTTTATTCTGGTTTTGTGATTATATTTTCTAATGTTGATTATTTTTTAAAATTGTTGTATTTTTTTTTTGTTATAAAGTGTAAATGTTTCAACGATAAACCACAAAAAAATTACACCAACATCATCGGAGGAACCAATGAAGATCATCTGGTATATAAATAAATAAAAATAATATTCAATTTAAAATCTATCAAAGATTGGAATTGGAGGATATTGGAACTTTTGAAAAAAAAAAACATGAAATTAAATTTTATCATAAATAAATAATATACATCACATCACATATCAACAAAATTGTCAAAAATAATTAATAAATAAAAAGTTAACAAAATGTGATGTTCAATTTAACTACTTTTACAAAAATACTTTGTTTTAATTCTATTTGTTTTTTCTTATTATTGATGTGTTTCGTACAAGGCTCATCATCGTCAAACCCATCAATGATCAGATTAAACCAATAGAACAAAAACTAAGTATATTTAAATAAATACTAAATAAATTTGAATAAATACATTAAAAAAATAATTTAATAAATTTAATAATAAATTTTAGTATGGAGAATTATTGGTCAAACAACTTAATATGTTTGGTTGTGGATTAGCATCGCAGTGCTTGGAAAATTGTTATTGTATGGAAGAAGGACCAGATAAATAGTGCTATGCTGCTAGATGAAATGTTAACTGGAGAGAGTGAAATGTGGTGTTATTGTGTGGTTGCAGGGAGCACCTCTTCTTCTCACCACCGCTCTTACAAGACGACATCTCGTCCCGAGACCCACGGCAGCGGGATACGAAGAACCCCCTCCTCATCGAGGGACACTCGCTACCGCTCCAGTCCTTACACTAGACCGTCCAAGTAGCTCGGTATGTTGATAATACCACATGCGTCCCAACAAAGAAGCAGACCGTGCCAGTATTCATGTTTCGTGGTTGTGTGGAATTCAGTTTCAAGTCTAATAATAATACTTCAATTTTATCTATATCAAAATTGATTACATAGATAATGTTCATGATAAATGATTTGAGACTCGGGTATTTTTCATTTTATACTGCGGGAAAATGTAAATTTGAGAACATATTTTATAGTTTCTATATAAATCGAAATAACATGTTCTAGAATATGTTTAAATAAACTGAAATAAAAAGTAACCGTCTTACTTATAAATGTAAACTATCTATAGTACCTGGTATTAGAGCGTGATTAACGAAAAAGTTTACTTATAAACCGTGACTATCTTTACTGGCTCAAAATCACCAAGGTGAGAAATTTGCTTCGCCAGCAAATTAATTATTGAAATAATAACTTTATTGATTAAATGAACATAATGAAATAATACAATTCATTGATTTTAGCTGTACATCATATAATATGCTTCAAAAGTATATTAATTTTTAAATTATTTTGATTTTTATATAAGAAAAGTCATTTCGGGAACGGTTCTAAAGTACAATCTTCAAGAAGTATCTCCATGAAATTATGTAAAATTAACGATATTTAACAGTTTCTCTCGCTTGATATCCATTATTTTTTATCAAGGAACTAGTTTTTCGAAAGGTTATTTAAAAAATACTCCAATTTCAAATAGAAATTTACTTAAATATTTCGTCGGCTAGCGTTAGCGTCATTTTCGTGAACGCAGCCGTAATTAGCCGAAAATAATTTTAAGCGAACGCAGCCATAACGTGACTAGCGCCATTAGTGAGAGAAAGCAATAATTGAACCAGTCTGTCAGTGTATTTATCGTGAATTAAATTATAATTTAATGGTAAGTACCTTTCAATTTATTATTTACAGAGAGTACATCAATTGTTCATCAACTCGGGAACGCGTTTATAAGTTTTAAATATTAAAGAAATACTTTTAAGTGCATAATAATAACAAAATAACCTCAAACATTTTACATTAACCGTGTCACACCGCGTCTAAGATGGCTGCTTTCAATATGGCGCATGTGTTTATTAAGAATCGTCATTTTGTGAACGGTCATTTAGTGAACGTTCCCGGACATGATAGCATGTTCCCGAAATGACAACAACGTTCGGGAAATGATGGTTTTGATTTCGAAGTGGATTCTCTTTCTTTATATGTTGTGTGTATAGTGTATATAATTTCCAATAAATTGACATATGTACTTGTAGTATTTTTTATAGCGATATGGAGACTTCCGCTACAGAAAAAAAAAGTTACAAATAAGAAGCTGAAAAAGAATAGTACAGCTTATTTACGCCAAAGAGAAAAGGCTAATGCTAGAAAAAGAAAGTTTTTAGATAAGATGACCGATGAAGAGAGAGAAATTAAAAGGGCTAAGGACAGAGAATATTATAAAAAGAAGAAAGCTGAAAAAAAAGTGAAGAACATTGCTGATCTGACTGAGCGAGAGAAGCGAAAGCAGAGAAAAGATTGGAAAAAAGCATCGAAAAAATACAGAGAGAAGAAAAAGTTATTAACAAATATAACAAGTTATACACCGCCATAATCAAATGAGTCAGCCGCAAACCTTTCAGTGAGACGACAAGTAGGAAGAAAAATAATTCGCAAAGATAGAGCATTAAAAAACAGAAGGAAATTATACTTCATATGAAACGAAAAAATGAGTGTTTAAAGAAAAAACTAAAAAAAATAGAAGCAGCAAAGAAATCTGTCGCCACTACCCCTAACAGCAAAGTAGATGAAATGATTAAGAACATTAACGTACCTCCTGAAGTACGAAAAAAACTTTTATTTGGTGAAGTTTTGCATAAACAGTTGCAAGAAAAGGCTGATGCTTTGCCGAAAAATTCCAAAGAGAAAGAGGTCTTCCAAAAATGTATCAGTGGAAGTATTTTGAGAAAATACAAATTGCTCTATATGGCCAAGAAGATTTTACCAAAAGAAAGAAATGATAAATTATCGATTCTAAAGAATTATCATAAATCTCGCGAGGTTGTTTTGAAGCCAGAAGTTCGTCAGAAAGTCATAGATTTCTTCGAAAGAGATGACGTCAGTCGAATGTGTCCAGCTAAGAGAGACTATTTACAAAAAAATAGAATTAAGAAACCAAAGCGCACTCTTTTATTTACAGTTAAAGCCCTGACATCAAAATTCGCAAAAGAAACTGGGGTTAACTTATCTTACACGACACTACTCAGAGCAAAGCCATTTTGGGTCGTAGCTCCAAAATTAAAGGATCGAGAAACTTGTTTGTGTGTCAAGCATGTAAATTTTGAATTGAAATTTAATAAACTGAAAAACGTGCAAAAGCTTAAACACGGATGTGTAGAAAAGTTTATTGAGGAATACGCTTGTGATATAACTTCTCATGATTGCATGACTGGTGTGTGTATAAAATGCAAAAATCAGAAATTTGAGACAGGTGATAACATAGATTCGCTGGCATATTTTCAATGGAAGACTGTTCATGAAGATAAAATTGTAAAAGGTGAGAAAAAGACTTTTAAGATAACAAAAAAGGTTTTAATTTCAAGTACAGTCGAATTAAAAACTGCTTTAGGTAAAGACATTCCAGTCATGAAAAAACATCTCTATGGCATTTATAATCACAACAAACTGAAAAAAGAGCTGAAAGAAAACTTATCTACAAATGAGATTATGATACAAATAGACTTTTCACAAAACTATACTACCAAGTACGCAAATGAAATACAGTCCACACATTTTGCTAAAAATCAGTTGTCTATCCATACAGGTGTATACTATTCACGAAACATAAACAATGCTTTACAATCAAGATCATTTGCTACAGTGAGTGAAAATTTAGATCACCAAGCTCATGCAGTATGGGCTCATATGAAACCGATATTAACACAATTTTAGAAAACAAAGATATTGACACCCTTCATATCTACTCTGACGGTCCAACATCGCAATATCGCAACCGTACCAATATAAACCTTTGGATACTAACATTGATTAATGATTTCAAACAAGTAACTAAATCTACTTGGACTTTTAGTGAACCTGGACATGGTAAAGGACCTATGGACGGTGTAGGAGGATGTCTAAAAAGAACAGCCGATAGACAAGTGTTGATGGGAAATGACATTAAAACAGCCTCAGACTTTGCAAACTTGTTCACTGAGTGTGCTATCAATGTAAAAGTGATCCCTGAAGAAGTTGTGAGTAAGGAAAAAAATAACGTACCAAAAACTTTGGATGCCATACCAGGTATTATGAACGTCACAAAAATTTCTTGGGAAAGAGAACCAGAAGTTTTAATACAATTATATCGATATGAATATTTTTATAAGGAAATAAAACTGTCCACGCTGTCTAGTCTTTTAAATGAAAGCTCAGTAGAATCTACAGACGTTTTTATGCCTTCAGTAGAATCTCCCATCTCTGAAGAGCTCATGGTTACAGATAATTTGGAAGACCTGTGGAATTTGAAGAGACACAGCATTTATAAAAGTATTTACTTCTCATCTTCGTCAGATGACGAAGATTTAATGACAATTTCCGTTCGTCACTCCAAGAAGCATTCCAAGAAGTGATTAAAACCAAGTTAAGTTATTTTTATGTGAAGTAAAAACCTTGTCTTTATAAATAAATATAACTGTGATTACAGCAACTGTCGTTCGTGATTTAAATTTACCCTTGCTATAATACCCCATGATAACATTATCGTCATTCAGCAAACATACTTGTCATTTCGGGAACACCTAAACATTTCCGGGAACGATACTAAAAGTTCATAAAACACATTATACAATTTTATTTATGTTCAAAAAAGATTACATTTATGTTAAGAAACCTTAATCAAGTCCACGTAATGTAAATTTAATTAAAAATGTTACTGATATTTTTATATTTCTTAAATTATTTACATGAATACTAGTTACTAATTTTCGTTTTAATATGTATTTTGCCTCAAAAATATTCTGTGCATGTTATTGTTTTTTTTTTGTCAGATAATATTGAGAATATACATCGAAATAATTGAATAATGCAAAAAATAACATTCCTTTAATTTTTTTGGACAATTTATTAACTTTACAAAAACGTTCCCGAAATGACGTTTTTAGCGACGGCTCTGTTTAAAAGTCAATATATTTTAAAAAATAATGAAATCTATGCTCTGCCCTATCGAGGTATTGTTAAACACATATATATTTACAATATTAAGTAATTATCATCATTATAACTTTTAACATTTTTTGTTGCAAAATCAATCTTGAAATTTGCCACCTTGGTGATTTTGAGCCTACTACACCTTAATTTCATAGACGTCAAGTTAGGACAGGTCGAGAGGTTGTTTAACGCTTGACTAACGAGTCATACCAAATATTTCAAAATGGCAGATCTTTCACATATGCTCCGACGCATATTTGAGATTGAGAGAAAAATTTTAATACTTATAATGATTTTTCTTGTTATTCTTCATCGCAATCTTGTTTACACGGCACAACGCGGTGTTTGTTTTCATTTTTCGATGTCAGTTATCCAAAAATTACATGCGTTTTTCTATTTTTCGACATCTGTGAAGCCAATGCGGCCATATGAAAAAATAAATGAGTGTGTTCGTAAACAATTTAATGAACTAGTAAGTCATAGTGTACGTTTATAAGTAAGATTTTTTAATACCGATCTTAACTATTTTATTCGTGCTTATCTAGTTGCGTGTTAAGTATGCTATTAACGAAATCTAATAAGTGAGACCGTAAATATTTATATCATAAAATTAATCTTCTTTGTGCTGTGAATAAATTTATTGATTTAAATTGCATTTCTTCTTTAGTGCTGTTTTGGTGTATACCTCGGGTTTCAAAGTTCTTGATGTCACATTATCAACTATCAATAAAATAATATATATTAAAATATAAAATGTGTTTTATGTTGTCAGTCAAAAAATCAATTGATTTGTCCGTATCATTACTCAAATTGCAAGAATACAGTTATTTATTAAGTCAAAATTATTTATTAATTCATCTTCCAAATTGTTGTCGACGAACACACCATCAAATCTAATTTTTGTTGTGTTTCAGAGATGACAAAAAGGAGACGCAATTAATAATGGAGAACAATCCATCGGCTGACGGAAGTAACACATCTGCGTCGTCTTCCTCTATAAGTTTTTAACTCGTCATGACCCACTCACGACATTGGTGAGTATATAAAACATTACACACTATTCAGTCTCATCTCATCGTAATATGTGTTTATCACATATTTATTGAATCGCATCATCTATCACCACTTACCACTATAAAAAGAAAACTCTTCATGATAAAGAAATAATTTTAAGCTAATATCTAATCATGTTACATCATTAATATGTCGTTCAAATTCATCGAAAGATAATTAGACTTTTATAAGAAATGTCATTCTTAAAATAATAAAATAATTTAATATTATTATCGTGAAATCTTTTTTGGATTTAAGACACACTTATATACACACAAAGTTCAAAATTTATAAAACATGTATACCTACAGATTTCGTAATGGTTTTCAAGCGTTTTTTTTTTTTTTATAAAATATATCAAACTTCCACTTCTTTACTTTTAATTTACTTTAAAAAAAACTTTTTTCCTTTCAAGCTTTATAAAAGATTTTTATTGCACCATAAACAATATATTACAATTTGATAAGGACGCATTGTGTCGATAATAATCACATATTTGCTAGAACTATGTTTGAAATTTATTCCTTTTTTTCAAAATAACTAAAAATTAAATGGATTCAAAAAACATTAAGTAAAAAGCAAATATTTTTGGTTATGTATTAAAAAAAATTGATTGAGAATTAATGTAATCAATCTGTAATATTCAACTTTATAACTTTTAGGTTATATTCAAATCATCCAGGATTTTTAATGCACAAATAAGTTCTTGAATGTGTAAAAATATTTTTATTAAAAAAATAAAATAATAAATTATTTTATTAAATCAAATCAAGTTGAAATTATCATCTGATTGATGGCATTTATTTTATACATATTCTTAATATTAAAATATTATCATTTACATAAAGGATAAATAAGCTTAGAAATAGAGAACAACTTTGTATTAGTTTGTAGGTTTTTAATGTTTAGGTTAATTTCAAGTAAATGTGTGACAAATTTAATATATTTTTAATTTGAAACTAAACATTTAAAAATAAAACGTAGGATTACAAGTTTTATTAACTATATTTGTAGCTTGATAGTGTAGGATCGAAATGAGCACTATAGGTAAAGTATATAGTTTTAGGATTAATACTTTTCATAACTATTCATTTGCAATATTATTTTTTTTTATAAATGAACATCCAACCCACTAATTTATAAGTATTATGTATGCATACAAAAAATAAACTAAAAATTATTAAGAGTGCTCGAAATATAAAGTTACATTCGACTATTGTATTTTAGTTTTCTTTTTCAATTATGATTATAGTAGTTTAAAATCAAAAATAAAATTATAAAATGCATTTATTTTTTATTTTTAAAACCCCTAAAACATTAAAATAAAACATAATTAATGTTTTAATTCATCCATTTCCTTTCTGTTAAATAATTATGACTATAATAAATATAAAATAATAAGAAAGTATATTTATATTTGTTGTTGATTTTAAAAAGAAAATATCTATGCAAAATAACAATTGATGAAGGGGCGTGATCGAGTTCAGTAAATAATTCAAGAAAATTGAACTTTGGTAAGAGTTATAGGACGAGGAGATAAGTATTATTTTTTATTTAATAAATATTATACTATAATAATTGATAAATTATCAATGTATAAATAAAAAATAAATCAAAGTTACACAAATCTTAACACACAATTATGTTAAATTTTAATTGTAGATATTAAAATATGTCATT
Source organism: Molanna angustata (assembly GCA_963576475.1). NCBI lineage: Eukaryota > Metazoa > Arthropoda > Insecta > Trichoptera > Molannidae > Molanna > Molanna angustata. The sequence continues at coordinate 32,505,934 of OY754979.1, forward strand.
TTAAATACATTTATTAATGTTGAAATTAAATCTTTATCAATGACATTGATAATTTTATTTCAAAATATAATTTGCTATTTCAAATTTTAATGTATATATCTGAACATTTTGGAAGTTTGATCAAATCAAAGACCTACATAATACGGTAATATACTATCAATGTGAACTGAAAAAAGCATGCTGCCTTAGGCCTCGCTCACATTGGATGCGTTTTCGTACGAATTTCGCTCGTGCGTAAACGTACGTAAATGCACGAACGATCCCGATACTTGATGTACTATGAGAGTGCTCACACTGGATGCGAGTTGGTCGTACGTGATCGTACGTAGTCGTACTGTGGTCGTACGTATACGCACGAATTGTTACGACGTCTGAGTTCGCTCATGGACATGCTCACATTGGATACGTTTACGTACGAAATTCAGTCGTCCGAATACGTACGAAAACGTCGAAAACGCACGAATAATCCCGTTCCTTTGAGCACTATGAGAGTGCTCACACTGGGTGCGAGTTAGTCGTACGTTGACGTGCGTATAGTTCCGACATACGAATTCGATCCAAACTTGCTGGGATATTTTGCTACGTTCGTACTTTGATTACACATAAATGGATACAGAAAATTTTGTTTTTGGACACAAATGTTTATGAGATTTCTGATTACGTTATGCAATTTGATCCGAATTCAAATAACTAAATATTTTTTATGACTTGGTATTTTTATCTTTGTAAACTGTTATTTTAAATTTCTCTTCATGTGTTGTTACCTGTTTTTTATAATTTGCTTACCCCAAGGTTTTGTGATGTTTTGTGCTATGTGAAGAGAATATGTTATTATAAAATGTTATAAACAAGATAATTTTGTCTATATATATTACAATTGTCGGCCTTCGTTGCTCAGTTGGTTGGGTATCTGACTGCTGATCCAAAGGTCCCGGGTTCGATTCCCGGTGGAGGCACAGTTTTTAATTGTGTTTTCAGTCTGGATCTGTGAGACGACTAATATCGTAAGTCTCCAGAATGTGGCAACTTGTTATTGGGTGCGTGTTAAATAAATATTTGACATAGTACCTGTTAGTTGTCCGAGAAGAAATATTAAATAAATGAATAAATAAATAAATGGGAATAAAATTAGATGGGTCGATGGCAGAGCGGTTAGCGCGCTGGGCTAGTAATCCAGTGGTCGCGAGTTCGAATCCTACCTCAACCGATTTCGTTCACCTATAGCACAAGCATTTATTTTCTTATTTTAGGGAACGTAGGAAGATGTATATGTACTTGTTTAACAAGGACATATTCATTTTTATTAAAAAAAAAAAATTGGCTAACCCACAGAGAGGCTGTGCTGTGCCTTGTGTGATAGTTTTGTATGCACGGTAGCTTTGTTGTGATTGATATTATGTTTATGTGTATTGTTTGTTATCCGTGTACCAAATCTTAAATACATAAAATTGTATGACCAGCATCGTACGTCGACGTACGATCAAATTCGTATCAAAAATCGGAGAAAGCCGTATCTAGTGCACGCACTCGACCAGTATCGTACGTATACGTACGATGCGAATTCGTATCCAATGTGAGCAAGCCAGTGCGCGCACTCGATTCGTACGACCAGCATCGTACGTTTACGTACGACCAAATTCGTATCCAATGTGAGCGGGCCCTTAATCTCAAATGTACTGATTGGTTTCGTACGTTTGATTGAAAATATTTATGGACTTATATCTAAAAATTTTGACAAGAATATAAATATTTTACTGATATAAATAATGTTAAAAAGACAAATGAACTGAAATATACTAAAAACATTTTTGGAGGTGTTGTATTATGTTCAAAATTATGTATATTGAAACCAGTGAGTTGATCTAAATATTTCATCCAATTAAAGTTGTAGTTAAAAAAAAATTCTCGGAAACTGTAAAGATGATTCATAACTGTACAAACAAACTTATTCATAGAAGAAGTAAACAAAAAAATAATTTGAGGACACACGTTTCAGTTTTCTTTGCGTTTAAATGAAGAATAAAAAAAAATCATATCAGTCTTTAGATTGTTTACATTCACACTGCCAATGTCAAACGAAGTTGTTTTATATAGCAAACAAATACAAAACATATGTACATAATCTACTGTAAAACGATATAACAAGTACCTAAACAATCACACATTAAGTTTGTATGAAATACAAAATTGTTCAATTTCATCAAATGATAAAAGCTAGACACAGTTCTAACATGCAATGTCATATTTTCTTCCTCCCACACTTAACAATTAAAATTTATACTTAACAATTATGGAAACTGTTGAAATTATTAATTTACCAGACATAGGCCCGGTATTACAGTCGGCCCTCAACTCATTGAGTTTGTTAAACTCAAGATTAATGTTAAGGGGAGATTTAATCCATTTCTGTATTACAGTGCAATATGACATGTCAGTTACTAAATCTTCAATTATAGAAATATTTTACTTTTTCTGTGGTTATTATCTGTCAAATTTTAAATAACCTCAAATAATACCAACTACAAAACGGGACGCTACGACATGAAATACTATTGTTTTATTATCCAACATGGTAAATTTAATTTTTTTCACCAAAATAATGCTTTTAACCGTTTCAGTGCTAATCTCGATACGTTATCGTGATGAATCATGTGCTACACCAGTGCGGATCACGATAGGTTATCGTGATGGACAATGCTCCACTTAAACTCGCTGTAGAAATCTTATTTATCGACATATCCAAAATATAATAATTACATCGTGTAGCTGAACCATTTATCTAAGTAAATATGATTTTAAAAAAAATTTTAAAAAATTTGGTAGATGGCGGTAGAGTGTTTACTTTTTGTCTATTTCATCTCGAGACATAATCGAGACCCGCACTGAGATACCGCTTTGTATGGATATTAATGTTGCGTATAACCCATATCCGAGGTCGTATAGATTGTGCGCCGGTTTAGAAAAATATTTATGTTCGGTTTTTATTTAGTACCTATATAAAAACAAAGTATTTTGCTGTAAATTTATATGTTTTTGTTTATTTATTTATTTTGACAATAAGAGCATTATTAACTAATATGAATGTTAAACAATGAGTAATTAATCTTATTATTTAATTATATTTTATTTGTGTCTTTAACGTTGATTCATATTTCAAAATTACTATTTTTTTAAAGTTCATGTGTTTTTGAGAGTAACTTCGATTTTTTGTGTCACCAACTTTTAAAATCTTACTAAGTGATAGACAAAATACATTGAATATTTTTTGCTATTATGAATGAATTTTGCTTTTATAAATGTTTCGAAAAAGTTCTCCAGATCCTGTTGACTTATTACAGTATTATTTATAACAACCAATTATTTTATGACTATTTTCTACTATAAGTTGATAAATTACGGTGCAGCGGCGCATAGGTCAAAGCGCTTACAGATAAACTTCATACAAACGTATAAGGCACTAAGCAATTGTTGAAAACTGTGTTTGTTTTCGAAGAAATACTTCAAAATTCATAAATTTTAAGATGATTTTTATTCACTATATTCTTTCCTGTCTTTTTTTACCTATGTGATATTTTTTTGCTAATTAGTTATGTTTTTGTAAGCTGGAATGTTGAAAAAATCAGTTAAATAGTATGCAGAAACACAAAATAAACAAAAAATTGTATTCAACATTTAGAACAGCTAAAAACGAATATTCTTGTCGAAGATTTCAAGTATCTCAGGTGAGTAGTTATTGAGATATGACGATTTTAATTTTGTCCGAAAATTGCGCCGCACTGAGGTGTTACATTGTTTAGCATACGTGTAGCACGGAAAAGGTTAAATGCCCATGTTCGTTTCAATATAGCTGTCAGTTTGTTTTGTTGTGTGGCGCCACCGTCGATACAACTAACGCCTCTAGTGATAGAACACTGAACTACACTCGTTGTCTAACGCCTCTAGTGATAGAAACTGAAATTACACGCGTTGCCTGCAAATGACAGTTGACTCATCGTTATTACTTAATCCGCCAGAAACGTTGAGTTAAATATTTGTCGTTTTAGTGACGTATTTGAGGGAAGATTAGGCCTAAACGGACACTGTAATACGCTATATTTTTGTAAAGCTTGAGTTTAACTCTTAAACTCAGACTGTAATACCGGGCCATAGACATTCATGTCTCATTTCTAATTATGTTATTTCCATATTTGTTTATCCCTTTTTCTGCACTAGTTAGAAGAAATTACCTTTGACAACTTGAGGTACGGTTTTTTTTATTGTTTTCCTCATATTATTATGTACCCTTAGAATGATCCTAAATCAAGTAGTCAAATATAATAAATTGTAAAAAAAAACACTTATAAATAGAAACACAGTTAGATTCCACAATGAGTATTTTTATTTGCCTAATTTTTTAGGCAAATAAAAATACTCATTATGGAATCAAACATTTACTCCTCCAAGAATCTAACTGTGTTTCTATTTATAAGTGTTTTTTTTATAATTTATAATTATGAACTTCTGCTGTGTCAACGAAAAAACCTTCAAGTTATTAGTCAAATATAAATTTTAAGGTCGAAATTCCTCACTGAAAATTCTTTTAAAAAAATGTGTAGCCATATCAACGTAAACATAATAAAGTATGTATAATTAATTTACTAATTGAATGTCATTTAATCGCTATTTTATCATTCATATTTTATTCCGTTAATGAGGAACATAAAAAATATGTTGATTTATATGACATTGCATCGTTAATAAAATAATAAATCTCAATAATAGCTATAAAAAAAAATGTACAGTAGAACTCAATTTAGAATTTTTTTTTTGTTGTAAAGAAATTTGGAATAATTTAAATGTCATTTTATTTTACATTACTTCTGCGGCAACTAACAGGGACTTTGTCAAATATTAATTTAACATGCACCCAATAAGGAGTTGCCACATTTTGAAGACTTGCGATATTTAACAATGTAGATTATAAAAAAAAATATATGACATGTTGTATGAAATGATTGAGATTGTGCTGTATGAAATCATTGGGATTGTGTTGTATGAAATCATTGAGATTGTGTTGTATGAAATCATTGAGATTGTGTTGTATGAAATCATTGGGATTGTGTTGTATGAAATCATTGGGATTGTGTTGCATGAAATCATTGAGATTGTGTTGTATGAAATCATTGAGATTGTGTTGTATAATCATTGAGATTGTTTTATATGAAATGATTTGGATCGATAGGTGGAAATTGTTTTTTTTTTTTTTTATGAACGTAAATTAGAAGTTTTGCTGTGATACAATAAAAAATCATTTAATGCACATAAAATCATACATTTTATTTTATGGTCTTTCTTTTCAGCAACATACTTAAAAAAAAATAAAGTAATGATATGAAACTCTTGTTTTTTTTTTATTCCTTTCATATCATCCTATTCAAACAATAATATCCCTCCATGGATGGAAGCTTGTGATGCTGTCTGTAGACCTCTTCTAACTGTGTAGGTCAAATTAATGATCTCAAAGAAAATCCAAAGATTTCTATATCATACAGACAAAAATGCTGTCAAATTTGTATGTATTCTAGAGATCTTTGTCAGATATCTCACTATACAAATATAAGAAGACTATGATTCTAGATACAGACAAAGAGTATATAATACCTACGGATATATGGTAGTGATACAGATTATATGGTAGTGATACAGATTATATGGTAGTGATACAGATTATATGGTAGTGATACAGATTATATGGTAGTGTTTCCAAAATTGATTTTGGCACAAAGTCATATGATCATCAGTCTTATGTAGATTCATGTGATTTGGTGGCAATACGATGACCATGATTTTGTTAATAATGGTTCCGCATTTTTACAATTTCATTTATGTAAATTTTGCTTTAATTTTTATTAATTAATTTCCAATCTTATTTATGAATTTATCTTGTCAATATGTACATTCATCTTAAGAAGGAAAAAATACATTGAAATGTATGCAAAGATGAAATAGAACAGAAAAGACTTAACTAGAAAATAAGAAGCAATATTTCTTTCAATGAGTTAATATTTATTGTAGGAAACTGAGATACGATTTTATGAAATTACTTGTTAGCATGGCATATAGCAAGATTTTGTTGTCATACATGGACACCCATGGTAACTCAGCGGAACCAGAGCCAGTAAAAGTGAACAGGCAACGATTACAGACCATGGTTACGAATCTACTGTTCAACATCCCTCAATTGCTTTTTTTCCACCAAGTGAGGACAACATATTTTACTCTGGATAATAATAGTTATTTGTGAAAGAGCTGTCAGTCCCCATTAGTAAAGTGATGACAAACTAACTTAATTTGAGAGCTTAGTATTAAATTAATGAAATAGAGATGTGTAACACTGCACTGCACCGCGCATTTGAGTCAACTCAGTTCACTGCTCTGGATGTGTTAACTCACTTCTCAAAATGCGTAGTAAGCTTAGGACCGGGGGAATTTGAAAGGTGTTGTTGAGTTTTTTTTTAATTAAAGAAAGTATGAAAAGAAGTGATATTTATAAGTGAGTACAGGAAATATAATGAATACCGAATATTTTTAATTGCATGTACGCAAACATTGGATTTTTTCCCTTTCGGGAGTCAAATTATATTTTTTATTGACAAACATTTTTAACATCTCAATAGAGACGAAGTTGGGATATTGTAGAAGAACCAGGAACTCGAGGCACCTACAGGGCTAACAACCAGTCATCGTCAAAAAAAAATTAAATGATATTTCTGGCGCAGTTCAAGGGTGACATCTGTGCGAGACACCGTCATCTCATTTATAAGGACTGTTGCTTTCATTGTTTACAAATAAACTAATTTCTCAATAGATGTTGTTATAAAAAAGGCTTTTCCGTTGCTTCATAGATGGAAATAGTATAATTCCTTATTTGCAGGTGAATTGTTACACACTATTCAAATATATAGAACTTTAAAAAATTACATTGATAAGGGAACTCAATAACAAGGCATAATTGGTGAACATTGCGCAAGCGCATAAAGTGATCATGTAAACCAACCAGCCAATGACAAGTCGTAAGCCCTGTAGGTGCCTCGAGTTCCTGGTTCTTCTACAATATCCCAACTTCTTCTCTATTGAGATGTAAAAAAAATTTGTCAATAAAAAATATAATGAATACATAAATAAATCTTAATCATATACAATACCTACATATTTTACTTTTATTATTAGCTCAATGCGCAGTGATCTACCAGAGTCACTTGGAAATGTGTTGTATGATTGTCACTGACTCGCTGAGTCAAGTCAGCGAGCCAGTACAGTTCGTATGCATTCCATTTTGTTGCGTCATGGCACAATTTTGAGTCAACTCAGTGAGTTATATCAGACTTACTGAGTTGACACAAGAAATTTTGTTGAGTTACCATGTCTAGAATGAAATAATCATTTTATAAAATCAAATAAATTGTTTTTTTAATTTTATGTAAAATGAAATTCTTTCAAATATAGGATAAAATCCTTATGGTCCGGTTCAGATCCACTCAGACGTGAATCTCGTTTGCTTCAAGCTGGGTTGCCATTCCAATCTTAGTATATATATTTATATTATTTTCAATAATGAATCACTCGCAGACAAGTGGATAGCCGTTAATCATTTATTATTATCAATAAGAGCTGAGGGAAGGATACAAAAGGATAAATGTAATTAGTTCAATGATACTTTGAAAGATAAGACGGTGAGATAACAAAAATTATTGCCTTGAAGCAATTTCTACCAGTCTCATCTTAATTCGATATGAATATTTAGACATGTAGGCACAATAAAAAAAAAATATACATATTTTATATAAGATATATTTTAGTATAAAAGAATTTAATATAACATAAATATTAACCTAAGAATATGCAATTGCAGTGTATTTCATTTTTTGAAAAAAATAAACAACTTGTTTTTAGAAAATCCATGGAAAGCTCATTCAGAAGAATGTACTGTAACCCTTGGTAATACACCCCTGTCCAAACTTTAGATGATGCAACATTCATTAATTTATGATTGGAAAGGTTTCTACTTATGCAATCAATTTTATACATATCACCGTTATCGTAATTTGTTGGATTACAAGGTACTTCCTCTTTCCAAAATTCCTGAATTTAAGGGGTACACTCTACTGGCAGCATTCTCTAGTCAGATAAATTGGATAATATGATTAATTTACTTAAAGAAGTGCAAAAAATAAACAAAAATTTTCATACTAAAACACTACTGATAGCAGTTATTGATTCATAAACAAGTCCACTCACAGTATATAGTATGATACATATTTGTACCTGAGAGCATTGTTTCATTTAAGCTTTCAAAACACCATAAAGATACCACTGTGTTATAATATATGATAAAAAGCTCTGACCAAAATATGTAAGTAATTCATTTTTTTAGTATAAGCTGAATTCGAAATTGGATTTTTTTCAATATAATAAATAAAAGTGTATGAATCGTAGTGTGTCCTAATCAGTTGGATTTTGTATAACCATGAGGATGAATTCTCTATCTGGAGCCACAAGGATTTCGTGCTTTTTACTTCTTACTCGCAAAAATGTCAGATCATTGGTTGGATCCTGAAAAAAAAAATTTAAACCTGAATAAAATAATTTTAATATTTTACCGGTTTTATGAATCATTAAGATAACTGTAATTTCCAGTATCATTCTTTAACATGCATCGTTCAAATAAGCATTTAAAAATAAAAGTACAAAAATTAGATGGGCAGAACGATTCAATGCAATGGATTCTGGTTCAAATTATGCCTGAACCAATTTTATTCACCTACAATGCAAGTAATTGTTCATTTTAAGGTATTAAGTTGTTTCATTCTTTTAAAAAACAACATAACATATAATAATTACTCACCAAATCTCTGACAACACTGCGAGCTTTATCTGCTAGTTGACTGATTAATCCTGCATATTGTACTGTCGTTGCATTATCTAAGGATGTTTTAATTGGAATACCTGAAATGTAAGTAAATCAAAATAGAATTAAGATTTTCATAGAACCCAACTAAAATCACTGGCCATAGTGAATGAAAGTTATCCAAGGTAATTAAAATTATTTTATAAAATTCATCCAATTTTTTTGTACAAGATAGTCACACATCAATAAATAAATTCCAATGATTACTTGCACATAAAAAATAATACAATTGAATATCTGTCATCAAATGCTGTACCTACATTCACACCAAAACAATGAAATATGAATGTTTAAACAGTGGGGATGAATAAGGTGCCAAACTTAGATTATATATGATACAGATACCTAGTCAGCGCAATGAATGTATGCCAACTAAAACTACGAGGTAACAGAAGAATTTCTAGTATACGTACACCTACCGACACGCACACCTACATAAAACGTAGACTAACCGATCTACCGCCTCACACACACATGTAAAAAAAACTTGGCATACATTTGAATTCGAAATTTGTACTAGACGCGGCTTCTGTACATTATAATTCTATGGTGCCAAATTTACAACTGCAGTTCAGAGGATAACAACATTACAAATTAAGTATTATTTTACAATAATATAGTTAAGTACACTACAGAGTGAAAGTACAGAAAAAATATGGTTATTATATCAAGAAAAAGAGATCTGCCCCCCTAGACAATGTGTCATTTAGCCCAAGAAAAGATAAATCAATGTATGGAAGTGACAGTTGCCAGTCACATGACAACTATCACTTCCATACATTGAGTTATCTTTTCTTGAGCTAAATGACACATTGTCTAGGGGGGCTGATTCTTTTATGGCCGTGTTCAGCAAAGAACATCATTTACTGACTACTTGGGGAGCAGTCTGGTCAAGCGGCGAAATCAAAACCCTCATGATAACCCATATCATGGATATAATTATCTTATAGAGTTGTATATAATATCTTAATATATTATAGAATTCCATACGATAATTATATCCATGATATGAGTAATCATGAGCGTTTTGATTCCATTGTTTGATGGGACTTACCCCCTGCTCGGAGGCTCAAATCATTGGGTGCATCATTCAATGAATTTGCATTTCACCAACTAAATACCAACATTCTTAGTTGAACTCTAGGCTAAAATATCCGGCATATAGGAATACAAACTCAAATTATATAAAAATCAAGAATACTATGTTTCTATGTTTATGTTTTTAATACTATGTTTCTGTTTTTATGTTTAATTTACTATGTTTCTTTTCCAACTGTCGATTTGTTCGAGAGAATTATTTATTTTTTTAAATTTATTTCTCTTAACAGATCGACATAGTTACAAGCCAATATGTGCAACATTTGTATGGCCAGGTCTATATTTTTCATGGTTTTTCCCAACAAAAACAGAGATTATGTGGGTGGCTTCAACATGGCAACAGCATGTCATTGAATGTGCGCCTATTAACATCAACAGAGAATCACTCGTGCCGTCTGCAAGTGTCAGATTCTTGGGTGTTCACTTGGACAGTAAGTTATCACTTGACCTTTAAATCGCAAAAACGGTCAGTTCATGTTTTTTTCAACTAAGACGACTGAATAACATTCGTCGGATTTTACCCAAGAATAAGACAAAAATACTTATTAATGCATTCATTGTTTCTCTGCTTGATTACAGAGTAACAACTCTCTAAAGGAGTTGGACAGAGTCAACAAAGTGGCTTAATATGACCGATGCTTTGGTGTGAGCGGTCCAATTAAGTGGAATACACTGCCTCTAGGTGTCCGCAGTACTCAATGCAAGAGCACTTTCATTAAAGGACTGAAAACAGCTTTGTTTTGTATAGCAGCACATAACTAAACTATCGGCGCCATTGGAAAAATCTTGAATCATTAAACAGCGCTATATTAAATTAACAAATATTATTATCTGGATAATATATAAATTAAATGTAATAAAAATAACTAACTACAAGATTATATTGTGCTCAAAATGTTATAATTTTAGTTATAATATGTTTATGAATGGCTTGGTCCACAATAAACTTGAAAAGTTGATGATGGTAAGATTGTTTGGTGAAACGAAATTTTATACGGAGTACACCAAAATGATATTTGTGCTTAGAAACCTTGGGGAAAGCGGAGTTAGAGAGATATACTTGATCGAGTTGTGAGTTGGCCTGATGAGAAGCAAAAATAACAATGAATGTGGTGAATATAAATTTATAAAGGATAAAAATTGTGCTCTCATTTTTAAATTATAAACTTTCTCAAAATTTTCAATGGATGCAAATTTTAAATAAATTCAAGTTATAAAGTACAGTCATTCGTCAAATAGGGAACCATTTGATAATACAAAACACTGTTAGAGAACGCATAATTACAATCACCATAGTAACACTGACAAAACATGATTTTTTAAATGTACAAATAAACTAACCTTCCGCGTTCACTATTATTGTTCCTACAACGCCTTTATGAGCATGGATCCTCTTCAGTGTGTCCTCTATTTCGGTCGCCTAAAAGTTCACATTTAATACAAATAGTATATTATTTCAATAAATATTAAACATGCAAAGTTATTGGAAGTTTTCATACCATTTTCAACAAATGTGTTGACAATCGGGAGGATGACGCAAACTGTCAATATGAAATGTCAATGTCAAATAATTTCAGAGTTCATAGATAAAATAGAAAAACAAAACTGTGTTCTTGTTTACAAAAGTTTTTTATTTTTTTTACTTCTTTTAAATTAATGTTAATAATAAATACACTTCATTTGTAGTGTGTAAAATAAAACAAGATGGGTACAAAATTTTCAAAAGAGATTTTATAATTATATTTTTCGTTTAGTTTCATGATCATTATAAATACATTTCTCATTTCTGATTTTTGAATGGTTAATAAGTTCTCTCTCTCTTCCTTAGCTTGTATCCCACATGGTGGTGGGGTCAGCTCTCCTCACTGCGCTCCTCCACTTCGCTCTATCCTGAGCATCGTCCTCAGAGACATCACATTCCTGCATGTTCTCAGCTACCAGGTCTTTCCATCGTTTTTTGGGACGCCCTCTGGATCTTTTGCCAGACACTCGATGGTCCAGTGCAGTGTTTCCTATATATTCTGGCGGTTTTCTAAGGATATGCCCGAACCACCTCAGCCTATTCTCCATCAGCTTATCGGATACATCGCGTACACCCAGGCTACCTCTTATATATTCATTACGTATTTTATCTCTTCTCGTGACGCCGCACATCCACCTAAGCATCTTCATCTCGGCTGTTTGCACTGACTGAACTTGTCTTCGAGTGACGGTCCAGGTCTCACTACCATATGTCAACACTGGTCTGATCATTGTCTTGTATACATGGCCTTTCATCTTCACTGGCATTCGCTTGTCACAGATTACTCCAGTCACTTCTCTCCATTTAAGCCAGGCTGCGGCAATACGGTGCTGAATGTTAGTTTCCAGGCTTCCTGACTCATGTATCATGTTCCCAAGATACTTGTATTTATCACATCTTGTGACTTGCTGTCCATCAATTGTAATCGGGTCAGTGTCTGTTTGGGGAACATTGCAAGCCATAAACTGTGTTTTGCTCACACTCAGCACCAGGCCTCCTTTCTGTAACTGGTGTTTCCACGCCAGAAGGGCTCGCTGTAGAGAGTCCTTGTCTTCGGTGCAGATTGCTATGTCGTCAGCGTATATGAATGTCCATAGTGACTGCATTTGCGCATCCTCCGTTAGCGCGTCCAGCACCAGACAGAATAGGAATGGGCTAAGTACGGATCCCTGGTGTACCCCCTCTGTAACTGCGATTGGTCTAGTGGTAGAATGGTTAATAAGTTATAGAGCTCAAATTTAATCGAATAAATGAATTATTCTATATTTTTTACATCCCTGATTATTATTCAAAAATATACCTACATTTCGTTGTCTATCGATGCAATTAAAATTTAATTGAATGAAAGTTAAATTCGCTTTTGAAATAGTATATCAACTTTCGATGTATCATAAATATGCCTATTATAAGTAACATGATTCTGTGATATATTGTTTAAGTCTAATCAGCAGGCTGATTTTGTATAAACACCAGAGGAGAAGAAAGGAGTTAAGTACTATTTTATCTGTGGATTTAGCTCGTTAAAACCAATGTATGTATGTTTTTGGTATTTTGTAAGCGAATTTTCTTTAGTTGTCTTAACCCCAATAAAATACTCGGGTTTAAAATTATTTATTTATTTGTAGAATAAGAGTTATCTCCTGTCAAATCACGCGACGAATTTACTTCTATATTTTCTATGCACGCGAGTTTGATATTGTTAAATTGACTAATTACAGTATTTACTTGAATTATTTCATCCATAATCATTTACAAGGTGTGTATTATTTATCTTGTACAATATTCATACATATTACTAACCAAATTTATTATTTATTTTTGTATTTGACTTGTTTATACATTCGTTGTTATTTTTTCGACTTTGGAGGCTTAATATATCATGAATTTGACGTTTCAAACAAAGAAACGTTTTTCTTTGAGTATAATAATATAAAATGAGGATACCAATCACGTTTTGTTTATTTGCAGCATGTCATACTTATTTTTGTGAGCTTTAAAAGACGATGAAAAGCGATAAAAAGACGATGGTCCGTTGGACATGCCGAAAGATGTATTTGTCGCACATTACAGAATTAACCATTCATTGTTTGCTGTCCTGTACGACCAAATTAAAACTCCACATCCATATTTAAATGAATAAATAGTATTTAAAAGCACATTGTACTATAATATGAAGATAACTAAACATCATATACACATAAAAGTACTAGTTTTACCTTTTTATACTGCTTCATATTAATATGCATGGTATTTATGTAGTGCGATTGATAATTCACTCACATGTTAAGAGTAGATAATTCTGAAACTATATATTTTGTTGGAAAAAATAGGATATAAAGAAAACACAAGCATGAAAATTTTTGAACCATGATCATTATAGTGGTCGAAGTAAATTATTTTATTAACCTTGTTTATTATTTTTACAGATATGTAATTGAAATCTTGCAATCATCTGTGTGTCGCACATGTTTGGAAGCCATATTATGTAATAGCTTTGCAGTATAGTATAATATGGTAAACTGCTGCAGGAATTGTTGAGCCAGACAGAGTTGAGATCTGCACTGAAGATCTGCAACAAAGAAAAAACAATTTTACTACTATGTATGATATTTAATTATAAAAATAATAAAAGGCAGACACAAAATTTCATGAAAAAAATCTTATGCTCTTTTTTTGTCCATTCTAAACAAGAAATTATTTATAAAAAAAACGTTAACCCATGATATTACCCAAACAAACATATTTGCGTGTGAATTTTATTAGAATAATCACTTGCATAACAAACAAATCGTATCGGTATAAAATTGTTCAAAATTGAGTCGTTTGACGTAACACCAGTTCAATTAAAATTTTATTTAAAACATGTTATTTATAAAAAGCATCGAGTAAATAAGCTATAAAATACAAAACAATGAATGAAAATAGAGTATATACCTTGCTAAATATTAATAAAATAAACAAAAAACACACGATTAGCTGTCAAAATCTGATAAATGCGGGTAAATGTACGAGATTGCCACATATAAATTAAACTGGAAATAGAAATTTTATTTACATATGGCAAATTTATACTAATGTTTGGGTCACGCCCCCTTCAGTTTTCTTACGGAGTTAACACCGGAAAACTCCATACAAAATACCAAATTCCGAGATTTCTCGGGAGTTAAGACAAGAGTTAAGACAACTCTTGGTGTTTCATACAAAATCAGCCTGCTACATGACTATTCGTAAAACGTCCAACAGAACAGTGTAAAATTAACACATACATAGTCAAAACAGTACATTGAAAAATCAGTAGGTATGTTGACAAACGCAGGAAACTAGATGGCTAGGATGCGAAACCTTTGACACACGAACCCACACAATACTTCATAGTGGCAACACTAAACATGCATTTGGAGTAGCCTTTGTAGTGGATCAGAAAGTTAAGGGGAGTATCATAGGTTTCAAGCCCATCAACGAGAGAATGTGTGTTCTGCGTATAAAGACCAGGTTCTTTAATGTATCATTGATAAACATACACGCAGAGACAGAGGAAAAGGAAGACACTGTAAAAGATACCTTCTACCAGAAACTAGAACAGGTTTTCGATGCTATACCCTCTAATGACATAAAAATGGTTATCGGTGACTTCAATGCCAAAATAGGTAAGGAAGCAGTATACCAACACATCACAGGGAAACACAGTCTCCACACAGAGAATAATAATAATGGGCTGCGCACAATTGATTTTGCAGCATCCAGGAATATGGTGATATCATCCACACAATTCCCTAGGAAAGATATACACAAGTGGACCTGGACATCTCCCAATGGTAGACATCATAACCAGATTGACCACATCCTCGTCGAAAAAAGAGGCGCCTCAAGTATATTAAATGTAAGAAGCTACAGGGGAGCAAACTGCGATTCAGATCACTACATGGTGATCACTACCTACAGAAGCCGTATATCTAATAACAGGCCTTGTAGACAGCAAGCCCCCCCTAAATTAAATATAGAAGCACTCAAAGTCCCCGAAGGATTGGAACGGTACAAGGATGCACTGAATATTAACTTGCCAAATACACTGAATGAGGTAACTACTAAGGAAGCATTGGAAGAAGATTGGAACTCACTCAAGATTGCAATACTAAACTCGGCAGAGACTTGTTTGGGAAACAGACAGAGACAAGATAGAAACCCATGGTTCGATGAAGAATGCCGTAAAAATATAGAAAATAAGAACAAACTCAGAAAGGTGTACATAGAGCGGAGGACAAGAGCTAAGAGACAGTTATATGAACAGGCCAGAAGGGACACTAACAAACTCCTAAGAAAAAAGAAAAGAGCTCATATGAATAATATCCTATTGAAAGTAGAGCAAGACTTCATAAACAATAATCCTCGTGAAGCTTACAAAGGAGTAAACATATTCAAGAAAGGATTTAAGCCGAACACAACCCTGTGTAAAAACACAAATGGAGATATTATAGCAGATTCGGACATGATAAAAGATAGGTGGAAGGAATATTTTCAATGTCTACTCAACCCACATACAGACACAGGAACTCAACCAACAGCCATATCATTAGAGGATGATCAGATAGTGAACTCACCAACACTAGCGGAGACAAAGGCAGCAATAAAAAGCCTGAAGAACAATAAATCACCAGGAGTAGATAAAATTGCCTCTGAACTACTCAAATATGGCAGCGATCACCTGCAAACGCTATTTCACGAACTGATCATAAAGATATGGTCCCTTGAGGAAATACCTGAGGAGTGGCAGATGAGTGTCATATGCCCAATACATAAAAAAGGAGACAAATTGAGGTGTGAAAACCACAGAGGCATCTCGCTGCTAAACACCGCATATAAAGTATTTACCACCATATTGAAGAACCGGATTGAGCCCTATGCGGAAAACATTATAGGAGAATACCAAGCAGGGTTCAGAAGAAACAGGTCCACCAGCGACCAACTGTTCACAGTTAGGCAAATACTTACAAAAAGCTGGGAATTTGACGTAGATATATGCCAGCTGTTTATTGATTTTAAGCAGGCCTACGACAGCATAAGCAGAGAAAAGCTCTATGGCATCCTACTAGAATTTAAGATCCCAACAAAACTCATAAAGCTGGTTAAATCCACAATGAGCAATACAAAATGCATGGTGAAAATTGGCAGCGAGATGACCGAAGAATTTGTTGTATCCCAGGGTCTCAAGCAGGGTGATGGTTTGGCACCTACACTGTTCAATCTGGCTCTTGAATATGCTATCAGAAAAACATCTGTTAACACCAGCTCCACTATATATTTTAAAAGTTCTCAAATAGTTGGCTATGCAGATGACCTCAATATTATCGGAAGATCCCTTGCAGCCCTACAGGAAGTCTTTGACCCACTTGAAACAGCAGCAGCAGAAATAGGTTTGCAAATTAATGTAAATAAAACCAAAATAATGAAGCAAACTAGAAATGCTAGAAACGCTCTACAAAGCAACATAACGTTCAAAGAAAAATACACTTTTGAAACTGTAGAGGAGTTTGCATACCTGGGTTCTACTATTAATAAAGATAATGAAGATACCCTAGAAATAAAAAGACGAATAATGACAGGTAACAAAGCATTCTTCTCTCTGTTACCGGTGTTCAGGTCTAGAAGTGTCCATAGAAAGACAAAAGTAACCCTATATAAAACAATCATCAGGACTGTTGTGTCATATGGGTGTGAGGCTTGGACACTGACAATAAGGTCTGCGGAGATGCTGGACATCTTTGAGAGAAGAGTGCTGCGTAAAATCCTGGGACCCGTGAATGATGGACAAACATGGAGAATTAGATACAACGATGAGTTGTACAGCATTTACAAAGCACCCAAACTGTCTGAACATATAAGACTAAGCAGGCTAAGATGGGCCGGGCATGTTCAGAGAATGCCATCATCACGAGTACCAAAAAGAGTCTTAGAGGGGCATCCAGGTGGCAAAAGAAAGGTCGGGAGACCGAGGCTGCGATGGGAAGATGATATTGGGAGGGACGCATCCCAGTTTCTGAATGTGCCAAACTGGAGGGTCGCAGCAGGTGACAGGAGAGGTTGGAGGAGGAAGTTGCTGGAGGCCAAGGCTCGATATGGGCTGTAGAGCCATTGAAGAAGAAGAAGATGTTGACAAACGAAAGAAAAGTGTAAATGTATACAAGCGAAAATATTTACACAAAATAAATAAAAAAAATAAACATACTTTAATGATTTCGTTTCGTCGGCCAAGAAAAAGTTGGCAAGATCACATAAATGGGATTTTGAAAGATGGTGATGTTAGAAGTAAGAATAATAGAAGAGCGTGTATGAGACGATGTATGGACGTGAATGAAGCGAGGAATGTATGCCAAGAGAGAAGAGTCTGGCGTTCGGTTCTCTCTGCCTACCCCAAATAGGGAAATGGCGTGATGGTATGGTATGGTTAATGATTTCGTGATGACGTACGAAATGTAAAATGCATTCAATGTGAAAAAATGTATTTATGTACTTTACTTTATCAAGCCGTATCTGACCACTGCTAAACATAGGCCTCTCTCGTATCTCTCCAGGTTTCTCTATCCTGGGCCTTCTGCATCCAGTTACCAGCAACCCTCTTTATGTCGTCGGACCATCGCGTAGGTGGTCTGCCTCTACTTCTTTTGTCCTCACGTGGTCTCCATTCCAGGATCCTCTTGGTTGGTCCATCTAAGACCCTTCATTCTGGCAATATGTCCCGCCCATGACCATTTCAGGTTTTCAAAATGAACATTTTAATATAAATTACAAATACTTTTCATTTATAACCTTTTTGGCACAGTTGGTAAGCCGTTCGGTTTCTGTGCGGGCGACCTGGGTTCGATTCCCAGCAGAGGAGAAATTTATTTATTTTTTTTAAATGAATATGTCATTGTTAAACAAGTACATATACATCTTCCTACGTTCCCTAAAATAATCAAATAAATGCTTGTGCTATAGGTGAACGAAATCGGTCGAGGTAGGATTCGAACTCGCGACCACTGGATTACTAGCCCAGCGCGCTAACCGTTCTGCCATCGACCGATATTTCTCACGCAAATATTGCTTCTCTGGGCTGGAAATACTGGTTAGTTGGAAGAAATTGCCATACGGCAATAAACTCGCACTTGCGCACGGTGCAAGGATGTGTTCATTATTATTGTCCAGCAAAACACACAAAACAACCAATATACATTTAATATACAAATTTCAACACAAAAATGTTCACTGAATACACTACACTCGATTTTTTTAATCAGCGTCATCTTAGAAAACGTACTTAAACGTCAAGCATACTACTTGATAAAATATTGATAGTAATAATAATAATAAAATTTTTATTCCAGTATGTAAGCAGGGGGGTGCAATGCTATACAAATAATATTTTTTCATACAAAATTTACATTAAATGTTACAGAAGAAGAAAAATATTTTACAGAATATAAATTATATACACAAAGAAAACGAGAAGAATAAAAAACAAATGAGTTTATATGAAATATAAAAATAATAAAAAAAACACTTCTTGTGGTGATACCCTTCTCCCAAGACGCTTAAAGGACGAGCTCACTTTTTTATGTTTTAAATGTCCTAAATTAAAATGTCCACACATAACCTCGCCGAACGAGATAAATTAAAACTGAAACCGTAGTCTGACCATACATAAACGTCAAGTGCACAACGTCAGACGGCACGGTTATGTCACATCATAAAATGATAAAAATGTCTGATATAATAAGTATATAAAATGACAATAAATTAAAATAAATAAAGTCAATTATGAACATCACACGTTAAAATAATTAAATAAAAATCACAGCCGAAATATTGTCACAAAGGAAAAAAAAATGGTCATATTGCTACACTCCTCCCAAGAGGCTGGGAGGTAAGGCTCACCTTTTTTACAATGTCTGTTATGGAATTAGATATTCCACACATTACCTCGCTGGACAAGATGAATAAAAAGTAAACGATAATTGAAGCCGTGGTCTGACGATACATAAATGTCATGTGCCAGTGCACAAACGTCAGACAGCACGGTCATGTCACAAGATAAAATTATTGAAATGTCTGGTAAAATAAAAAATTAAAATAAATAACATTGTCAATAATTAGGACGTCACAAATTAAAATAAATAAGAGTCAATATTGGACGTCACACGTTAAAATGAATTAAATAAAATCACACACAGCCGAAATATTGTCATCACGGAAAAACAAAAAATGTCACAAATATTGTCGTTTTGGGGCACACATAATTTTTCGCCACGGCCCATGAAAGTGCTGATGCACCGTCAATGCCGGAATGGACCGTCGTCGATGGGTGAAGGGGCAAGGCTATCGGCGAAAGCAACCTCGGGTCCCAGACACCGGCAGATGCCGGTTGGGTGACTGTTGGGAGCGAACGGCAACGGGACGAGTCTCAAGGAGATGCAGGCCGTTGCTCCAGGGTCCAGCGCGACCCAACAGCGTTTGTAACACTTTCGTAACCCAACATCCGCTTCGATCTAGGAAAGCGGTTCTCTCGCTGAATGGTGGCGCCGATCCATTTCGGCACTCCAGGTGTCACGTCCATGGCTGCCGATGTGGAGCGAGCCTGACCGACATCCCTTGATGTGGTTTGCAGCTGCCCTGGCCACGAGGAATGCGGACATCCATCCCTCAGCCGTTCGGTGAGCGTGATCTGTATTCACACGACGAGTATAAGACTCAAAAGACGCGAAAGAACTATTTATTAGTATTTAGCAAATTTAAGACTAGAATGAAATGCTAGAAAAAATTCGGACCACGTCACATAGTAAAAATTTCACACAAAATACAGCCTAAATATTGTCACCAAAAAAACGTCAGAAATATTGTTATTCTTGCGCACTAAACAATATTTTCTTTTAAACCCAACGAAAACAGTTCATGTTTGTAGCTTCATTGCGACGACAGTATCCCATTGAAAATACTCCGATGAACATCAATGGAGAAGTACTTACACCATCAAATACTTTCAAATTTCTAGGCGTCCACTTGGACAATAAACTATGGCTGGACTTGCAAATCTCAAAAACTGTTAGCTCTTGTTTCTTTCGTCTCAGACAATTGAAAAGAATCCGCTGGAGTTTACCCAAAAACGAAGCTAAAACGCTTATGCATTTTTTGTGTCAAGGCTGGATTACTGTAATACCTACTATTGATGGGGGGTTTGCCCAAATATCAGCTTGATAGACTACAAATAGTTTTCAACGCTGCGAGGTGTATAAATGGAGCCGATAAAATATGCCACATAACACCTCTTGAGAACTGCACTGGTTGAAATGTCCAGAACGAGTGGACTATAAGGTGTGTCTGATTTGTATGTTTAAGGCTCTGAACGACTTGGCTCCACATCACATTCAAGAACTGTCCTAAAAGAATGTTCCACCAGGAAGACAGCTTACATTGAGATCATCTGGATCACAGAGTACCAACTCTTTAAAATAATTGGACAGAGTTAATAAGGTGGCTTACTATGATCGCGGTTTCAGTGTGAAAGGGCCTTTGAAATGGAATAAATTGCCTCTTGACATGCGTGGGTCTCAGAGCATTGACACTTACGGAAGACTTCTTTAGAGTACCTTGTTTCGTATAGCCAACAAATAAGCTATAGCGCCCTTGAAGTGATCCTGTATCACTAAACGGCGTTTATAAATTATATTTATTATTATTATTATTAAGAAGACGAAAAAATAATATGAAAATAAACAATATTCATAATATAATGAAAATAATCAATAAATAAGCTATAGAGCCCTTGAAGTGATCCTGTATCACTAAACGGCGTTTATAAATTATATTTATTATTATTAAGAAGACGAAAAAATAATATGAAAATAAACAATATTCATTAACAGATTTTTAATTATCTCAATAGAGACGAAGTTGGAAAATTTACTGTAGGAGAACCGGGAAATCAAGGCACCTACAGGGCTTACGACCAATTACTCTATTGAGATTGTTATAGCCGAAAAACAGTGTTGCCGAAAAACGATAATTTTTAATTTTTTCCGCGGCAACATTTTTGGCGGAAGACTACTAGCGCCTCTGACGGCGTGAGAGAACGACAAGGAAGCTTATAGCCAACACGTCAGTGACGCGCTCTCTTGAAAACCAACGCTCGCAGTGTGAACCTCTCTTTGGCATCCAACTCTGGTGGAAGACGGGCGGTTTAGTACGACGCCGTCATCGGTCGACACGCGCGTCCCGATGGCGGCCATATTTTCGACGACGCAGGAGGTCTGCGTGACAGGACACGTCACGCGCATGGACGCTGATGGTGCCCCAGAACCAAGATGAGGGCATCAACAGGACAGGAGGTTGGAGGCAGAGCGCAGTGTGGGGCCACCGCGTAGGGAACGCGGCGGCTCGCAGATTGGACCACGAGGGGCAATCCGTGTCGTCTGGGGCGTCGGTTCGCCTCCGGTGAGGCCCCAGCTGGTATGCCACCTCTGTCGAGATGCGCCGTCATAGCGTGCCGTGGGGCACAGAGCCAGCCATGGGTGACGGTCTGGAGGAGGAGGGAGATCGCGATCCACTTCCACGCCGGCGACGCTATAGAGCCCATTGGCCCTGTTCACCACCGGACGCAGCCGCAACATCGGACAAACACAAAATATCCACCATCCATCGGGTTCAACCACTGCCCCCGAGAATCCAACCTCAAACGGCGGGGCAACCGCTCAAGATCGGCAGCCGGGGCAAGCCCCTAGCACAACCGATCGAACGGAAGGGCTTGCCCCCGCACCCCTCGGTCCTCGTGTTGGCGTCCGAAGGTTCCGCGGGCTAACACCGGGGGCATCCGACGCAATCATCACCTGTCAGATTTGACGTCTAGTTGTCAACACAGGATGTCTGACCCGACGTCTGCGCCGGCGGTGTGCCCGAACCACACAACAACATTCGCCACAGTTTGACGAGTAACTGCCGAGCAAGACTAGAGGCGTCCGTCCTGCTCTTCTCTAAGTACAGAATTGACGAGGGCACAACAGCGTCGGCCGCCCACCCCCGCCTTTACTGCCTAGGCCCTTAGAGCCGCAACCTAGGCCCAAAGGTCTGGAGGAGGAGATCAGGAGGAGAAGAAGAAACCACGCCGAGTACGACAAGGACCTGCCAGCCTGACGCAGAGGCTGGGCCCCGCCGGAACTTCAGCCACCACGTGGAAGACAGTGACATGCCTGGAGAAAGGATGTCGCTGTACCCTGGGGCTGCACCTTCTGGTCGGCGTCTCTTCGTGCTCGGTGGTGTTTGAGAGTTGGATTGTTATCGTTTTGTTTTGTTATTTGTACTCTGATGTTGTTGTGTTTTTTTTTTATTATTATTTAACTGCCATGGACCAACTAAACTGATATTTTGAATAAATGCGCCGTACTACTACAATTTCATAGTATCACCATCATTTGTCTCTCCTTTTCTTCCCCACACCTTGGCTTGATGTTTCCTCGTGGTAGACGAGAGGTCTCATCAAGATAATTAAAAATCTGGTAAAAAATATCTTTGACTCCCGACCGGGAAAAAAATCCAATGTTTGTGCATATACAATAATAAAAATATTAAACAATATTCATTTTGTGTCGTTATACGACCACAGAATCTTATTGTTGTGAAATTATCGAAAGAATTTTTTCTAAGCTTATTTTGAACGTTTTTTACCGTGTATGATTATCATTTTTTGTTTTGCTGACTGACTAAAATTATTGTGGTATATTTGATTAATGATGAGTAATCGCTCACCGATTTATTTATAAAGAATTATTTGCATACATTGCACATTGGTAGTGTGCTCAGTGCCACGAGGAGCGCCTTTAGCGCTTAACATTTTAATACACATTGATCTAATTATTTTTTATAAGTACAACAGTTTTTTTACAGTGAAAATATGTTGATTCGTGTTTTTCTTTTATATCTGATTGCAGGATTTTATTCAGGTATATTTTTTCATCACATCACAACGAATCTTGTTTATTTTAGGTTTTCAAAGTAAAAAAATTCTAGGGTTTTTGTTGTTTTTTTAATTCATAATGAAATAGTTTTTTTTACAGAGATGTTTAGGTAAAAGCGGATGAGCTATGCATATGCGAAATATGCATACTTCGAATCTTGCTTTTTTTGTTGGATAAAATGCATAATACCTACTAAAATATTCGAAATTTTTTGCTTTATATTTTTGATATTTCATAATTATTTTTACAGTTTTTGTTCATTTCTGGTAATGGGTGCTCAGAAAGAATATTTTTGTATTGATTTTTTTGTCACAAAATTAGTTGTGAAAACCCCTCCATGCATGACTACCTAATGTTTCAAAGGTAAAGGTAAAATTATCAGAAATTATTAATTATTGTTTTACTATTTTATTAGCAATTTAAAAAAAAAAACACCCAAATCCAAAACAGGTATACAAGAAGATAAAAATATAAAGCTACCTACATGCATTTGCAAACCATATTGAATTAAGGTATTACTGTTCACAAGGTTTTTTACAATTTTAGAAAAAGTTCAGTGAAGAAAAAGGTATTTACTTACATTTTAAGAAAAAGTTCAATCTTGTGCATTACTTTTTATGTTTTAAAATCTATTTTTAATTTTCAGTATCATGTGAAGATGAACCTCCACTTCCAAAGTGGAGTGCCGTATATACAGTCAGTGGTGTCCTCTCCATACCTTATGCTGAACTCAAGGAACCTTTCTATGCATGGTAACATTTTTTTACAAGTTTAACGTTAAAAAAGATTTCGAACAAAAAACATTCTAGAATTTAGAATGATTCATCCAAGTATTTTCACCATGATCATATTACGTTATTCAAAATATAAATACCTACCTACCTTTATAAAAAATACAAGCAACATTATACATTATCACAAAAACCATATTGTTGTAATAATAATCCTTATTCTTCAACACATTATTTATTTTATTACACAAATACTTAAATTAATTGCACAAATTAGGTACTTATATTTACAATTGCACAATTTATATAAATTGGATATTAACGACACATATTTATATAACATCAAAAGTATTTGCTTTTAAAAATTTAAATGAATTATTTAACATTTACTTTTTGGTATTGGTGTTAGTACTGTTTCACACAGACATACTAAATGTTCTACTTTGAATTCTGAGTAAATCCATATATTGAACATATATGCTGCGAAGCCTCTAAGTTGGTGTTTTTTGACTTCAAAGTTGATAAAACCACGAAAAATACAGACCTGGCATACAAATCTCGCGTTTTTTGTCTTGATATTTTGTCGATATGTCAAGGGAAATAAATTCTCTTGAACAAATCGACAGTTGGATAAGACTATGATGTAACTTATTTAGGCCGAAGGTCTGTTTTTTCAATCAGAGACTGCCTCTTGAGATCTGGATGTCCAGCTGTCACTCCATCTTTTTGCTGGTCTCCCCCTTGCTCTACGACCCTCCGGGATTTCCTTGGAGACAATTTTGGGTAGTCGATTGTCTTCCATTCTTTTGAAATGGTCTCTCCATTGACGCATTCGCCCTCTACCCCAGTGGATGATGTCGTCTACATCGCATCTCCTCCTTATACCCTCGTTCCGGACTCTATCCACGAGTGTTACGCCCACTATGGAGTGCAGTGTCCTCATTTCAGTAGTCCGGAGGAGATTTTTTGTTCTGATGGTATCGGCTCTGGCTTCGATGGCATAGGTCATTATGGGTCTTACGCACGTTTTGTTAATTCTGGTTTTACTTTCTGTGAGCATATGTTTGTTTTTCCAGACAGTGTCCCTGAGGCAGCCAGCTATAACGGCTGCTTTATCGGTTTGTTCTTTAACCTCGTCATATAGATCATTGTCATTTGATATTTTGGCGCCCAAGTATTTGAATGTGCGTTGATGTTGCGTATCAATATTAATCTGTATCAATATTAATTCAGATTTCTCTTATTCCCTCCTTCGGGAATATGAAATGTATTTTACTTTATTAGGGAACTCAATGAAAGTCTGTAAACATTGTGAGATTATAAATAGTAATTATGATAACCAGCCAGTGATGGAACAAAAATCTTGCTTCATCTCTATTGAGATTCAATTAATGGTTAATAGAAATTTCCTAATGGCAAGAAGCCTGCCAGTGTATGATATTTTAATGTATTTTGTACAAAAAGACTAATAAATATCTCTCTTTTTCTCTTCGATATCCTCGTGACTGAGGATGGTGACTGTAATCAATCCGTGTTTGCGTGGTCTGCCTCTATGCTAGTCTGTTCTGGCAGAACGTAGAGCATAAATAAATGAATAGGTGTATTTATTATTTATAAGTTTAATTACAAATATGGATTTCAAATGCAAATGTTTGAAAATTTAACTTCCACTGTGTTATCATGAAATTTAATAATATATGTATTTAATTTTTTTTCGTTGACCAATTAATTAATTTCCTAGTATAATATATTATAAAACATCCAGCGTGTAACTGATTTGCTACATGATTTTTCTCAAGCTTTATCTCAAGTTTGACCTGTGACCCCTGTATCTGTATTGTTGGTATATTGTTTTGTATTCATTCTCTCAGTAGTTGTGTGTGATAAACCAGTGTCAACAATTCATGTTGAATGTCTTCGTCAGCAGGTCTTTATGGACTCGAAATGACCTATTGAATATTTTATTGTTCTTTTATCAATGTTTTCATACAAGCTTTATTGATTCTGAGAAATTGAGTCGTCGGTTGTTATATCAATATTGTTTTAAAAGACATATTTTCACTCTCTCGTGGTCATGTTAAAATGATAAATACATGACACAGAATTATTATGAATTTTAATAATTATAATAATAATTAACACTTCCTTGCACCCTGCACAAGTTGCAAGATTATTGTCATTTAGCAATTTCTTCCAACTAACCAATGTTTCCAGCCCAGAGAAGCAATATTAGCATGAGAAATGAATTTAAATAAATTTCTCCTCTGCTGAGGATTGAACCCTGAAACCCGCACAGAAACCAAATGGCTTACCAACTGTGCCACATTTGCTACCTAAAATAAAAATATCTAACGATACCAGATTCTTTTTGTTTAATATATCCGGGTCATTATACGTCAAAACATCTAGCCGTCACCCATGGTCTCAGATTTTATTGATATTTTTTTTTATTTGTTCCGTTTGAAATCCTTATTTAACAATGCAAAATATTATATTGATATCTTGTATACTTTTTGAGATATAATTTTTGAAATTGTCTGAAAAATGATCCGAGGGCTATTTTCGAGGCTTTACATTTTTGTTTCACCATAGTATTAAAACATCTTAACTTTTTCAATTTTTAATGTTAGTCAGTAAATTTTTCTTTAATATTCTTATATATATATATATATATATATATATATATATATATATATATATATATATATATATATATATATATATATATATATATATATATATATATATATATATATATATATATATATATATATATATATATATATATATATATATATATATATATATATATATATATATATATATATATATATATATATATATATATATATATATATATATATATATATATGTTATTATTAAGTATTTTGGGGATAACCCGCGTCAAATTCTGATTCCCGAGAGAATCAGTCGTCTGCCGACGTTTCGTCTGAATCACATCAGACATTTTCAATAGGCGCCTTGTTAATAAATTTCCGTCGCGAGGGATAGTGCGCGCACGTCCGTTCGCGTCGGAAGCTTACCACCAAGTGAAAGTTTGAAAGGAAGCCGAGTCAAGTGTTAGTGGAGGGGTGGGTTTCCCCAATGACGTCATTATTGCGTTTTGTTTGGCTTCTAGTGACTCGAGTACTTAACGGTATATTGTTTACAGGTGGATTATCAGTTTTCGGCTTACTAAGAATTTTACTAATGTTTTTAATGTGACTATTGTTTGAAATATCGGTAGTTGGGTTAATTTGATTATTATGGTTTTTCAAAATATTGTTTTCAAGTACACTTGTCCATGCGGTCGGGATTCGAATGCTATCGTCCCTGCTATTCATTATACTGTTGCTTCTTCTATCGTATATAAACGTCGGCAGACGACTGATTCTCTCGGGAATCAGAATTTGACGCGGGTTATCCCCAAAATACTTAATAATAACATATTTTGTACTCGCGAAAGCCTTAAATTTAACATATATATATATATATATATATATATATATATATATATATATATATATATATATATATATATATATATATATATATATATATATATATATATATATATATATATATATATATATATATATATATATATATATATGCAGATTTAGATAAAAAATACAATTATTCATTAAAATCTTATACATTTTACATCTCTCACCATTTTTTTTATTCAAAATACAGATTTTTCTGATACTTGAATTGAAGTTCTTTTAAAAAAAATAGAAAATATTGGCATAGTCAGCACTGCATACAACTGGTTCAAATCATACATATCTGATCGCTCTCACTCAATTAATGTAGGTAACGCAACTAGTTTCAATAGAAATATTTCTTATGGAGTTCCTCAAGGAAGTACTTTGGGTCCGGTTTTATTTTTATTATATATTAATTCCTTATGCCAACTGAATTTTCAGGGAAAATCTATTTGCTACGCGGATGACACTGTTCTTATTTTTACTTCCGACTCATGGACAAATGTATACAAGACAGCTACTGACGGTATTAATAAAATAAAACAATGGCTAGATGCAAACCTGCTTACATTAAATATTGACATGACATTCAGTATAGATTCTAGCCAAGACAATAATTCAATCATACATGACTGTACTCACGAGCAAAGTTGCTTTTGCAAACCACTGACAAGGACTCCATTGTATAAATATTTGGGTATCTACATTGATCACAACTTAAGATGGACACAACAAATAAACACAGTTGCAGGTAAAATAAGAAGGCTTATTTATATTTTTAAAAACATTCGCAACATAATGACTAAAAAAGACTTAAAAACAATATATTACGCGTTAGCTCAATCGATTATAACACACGGAATGATTGGTTGGGGTGGCGCTGCTAAAATTAATATGGATCCTCTTATTAAAGCACAAAAAGCTTTAATTAAGGTTATAATAAAAAAACCACATATCCAACAGTTCAATTATTTAATGATTTTCCAGTTTTCAACATTCCACAGTTATATATCAAAATTATTTCTATACAATTTCATAAAGATAAAACAATTCACATTACACCGCAACACAATTACGAGACGACACGCAGGAATTTTCTCATGACTCCAAAGACAAACACGACATTCGGACAAAGACATTACTATTATTTAGCTCCAAAAATTTTTAACCAGATAAAAAGTGAAATAACGGACATACAGTTGATGAATAATTTGAAATACAAGAAAACAATAGAAACATGGATTAGAAACAAGGGCATTATATACTGCGGAAACATGATCAAGCTACAATAGTTTATATTTTTATTTTTATAATAGGTATATTTTATAACAAGTTTTAGTTAAATACAAGTTTAATATTTTTCTGTCAGATATAACGCAAAAAAAAAAATCTGCCACCTCGGTACAGGCTCAGCCTAGTGAGGTGGTGTATATCAAATAATCCTATAAAAAAATGTTTTATATAACTTATTTAAATTGTACTTTTTTGTAATATTTTTATTGTTTGTATATTGTTATATTTTGTTTGGTTTCAATAATAAAAAAAAAAAAAACTTTAATTGTTTCCACGCTGTGAATTGTCCATATGATCAATTGTCCATACGGTAAACAGTCCCCACCGTCAACTGTCCTCATGGTCAACTGTCCCCACGGTCAATTGTCCATGCTGTGAATTGTCTCCGCGGTCAATGGTCCATATGGAAAATTGTCCCCGCGGTCTATTGTCCTCACGGTCAATCGGCTACGGTCAATTGTCCGGGAATCCAAAAAATTTTGAATAAATATTTTAAAAAGGATTAAAGACAGTCCACTGAAGATCTTATATATGGAAGATGGGACTGTGGAGGACCTCTAGTAGCCACTCACTCACCATGAGCTACGCAGCAAAGTTGATGTGAAGAAGCCTCTAGAAAGGTCCACAAACAGTCTCCATCTTTCAAAAAGCTAAAGTAAAAAGATGTTATTAATAACATTTTAAAATAACTATTTCAAGGTATGACGCTGACAACAGCAAGTCCCGTATTGACTACTACGGTGGGATGGTGAAGACCTATCAGTTGGCTGGATCTGGCAAAGATGGTGATTATGGCATCAACCTGAAGTTGGCTCCAGTTACCACGGAACATCAGCTTAACGTAGAGACTTGCCTCCAAAACAACGGATCCGAAGAGACCCCCGTTGCTATCCAGAGTATTTTGCCTAATTTAACAGGATTCAAATATGAAGGTAGTCAAATTGACAATTATTTGATTAATCTACTCAATTTTTCATAATTTAGTATTAGTTGGCCTTCATGGCTCAGTTGATATCAGACCCGACTGCTGATCTAAATGTCCCGGGTTCGATTCCCGGTGGAGACACAGTTTTGATTGTGTTTTGATTAATATCGTAAGCCTCCAGAATGTGTAAACTTGTTATTGGGTGCGTATTAAATTAATATTTAGATATAGTATTGTGTTTGCGATGCTCTTTGAGTAACACATAAAAATATTTGATTTGATTTGGGAACCATGTAATTCATATTAATTACACCAACATAGATAACTAGTCTCTTTCTATGGCTCCTGAAATAAAAATCGCGTCAGAGATTGGATTTATGACAGGTATTGTGGCGGACATTGGGACCTGGTTGTGTGAGTCCGTTTTGTGTGAGCCCATATGTTCGTTGAGGTAATGATTGTGATTGCAGAATGTTGAGATTGTGTACATATTTAGCGGGAACGGGAACAATCACCTGGTTCATAATTGCATATAATTGTCAATAAAAATTGTAAACTGCTAGCCCTAGAATAGGATGATTTCCTAGTTGGGCAGCAGTAATCTACTTATTGTTGTCATTATAAATATGGTGTGATAAAAGGTAAATAAATAATAATAAATAATAGTACCTGAAATATTAATATAAGTGTCATATTGCAACTGGCTTAAAGCTGTTGTGCGAATAAAAAGAATATGAATTTCATTTGGGCATAAGCTTCTCTATTCTGCGCCAATTTGAAGAACCGTCCCATACCTTGCACTCCATTCCATTCACGGATATTCCTCAACTTAGTATTTTACATCACATTTATTTTAATATTAGTTATCAGTGTCAGAGGTGATAACTCTGACACCCATAATTAAGTAATTAATCAATTAAAGTAATTAATTAATCTGCATGCTAATTATTTTAAAGGTTATATTTGTTATAGAATTAACAGTTTTATTTTTATAAAAATGGATATAAATGTTAAGGGGGGGACTGCTGCCAACGTACCTATTTTTCAATTTGATATACCATCATTATTTCTTATCAAATCGTTTTGAAAAAAAATAATTTAAATAGTTTGGATATTTATAAAGAAATATATATTTTTACTTTTTGATAATGTTCTGTATAATTTTTTGTGGAAAAATCTTATATTTTTAATAAAATATAAGGCGTAGTTCAACATATTTCTTTTAAATTAAGGAAGACAAAAATATCTAGAATAATATGATGTGACGTTGCATTAATGCTTCAGTTTTAGTAAATAAACTTAAAAAACATTTATTTTCCATTCAGCGCCATTGTGAAATAAAAGTTTTTTTGGTTTATTAACTTTACCTAATGCATTAATGCAACGTTACATCGTATTTTTCCAGATTGTTTGATCTTATTTAATTTATAAAAAAATATAATGTTCTATACCTTATAGTTTTTTAGAAATTTAAGATAAATGTCAAAAATTGGGGTACGTATGCTTATTACTTTCCTACAAGAATATATACAGAACATAATTAAAAAGTTAAGGTATATTTTTCTTTATTAATATCCAAACTAACTAGGTATTTTTTCAAAATGATTAGTTTTGTTGTAATGTTGCAAATTCAAATAGAAAAACTAGGTACGTTGGCAGCAGTCACCCTCTAAAGTAATATAAACAAGGAAACCAATAACAGGTTTTCACTTACGAAGCAATACATTAAGAAAATAATATGTAAGCATATAAACACAATTATTTAAAATATGAAATGGAAAAAAGGCAGAAATAAAGGTGGTGGGAGATGGACTAGGGGTTTGAGGAAAGGATGAAGTGGGAAGATTGTTTTTTTTTAAATTAAAAATAAATATCCTTTCATTTATTTTTGAAAAGGTCAAAGTTTAAATTAAATATATCTACATTGTTAAGGAAAGTATTGTATGAGCAAATTCTTGGAATCAATTCGTTCTTACCAATATGTAAATGTAATTGAAAATGTATCATTAAGGCCTACTGTCCACGGATGCGTCATTTGTAGGATGCATGCATCCTACAAATGACGATAGGCGTATTTTGCATATTTGTTATGTCCACGCTGCGTCAAGCAATCGTCAACCACGCTACAAAACGTCTCAGTTTTCTTTCAACTAGTATCGAGAAAGCACGTATTTTTATAATATAAACAACAAGTGTGCGTCTTGCGAGTCGGTTGAGAAGTGACACGCACCGCATGATGTGCGGCTGACGCGACATTGCCGCTCCGTGGACACAGTTTTGATTGTTTCTATGCAAGATGCAAGCATTCGTCTTGCATTCGTCAATTGTCGAAAGCGTGCGCATGACGTGCGGTTTACGTGGACAGTAAGCCTTAGTCTACTTTTTAAGGATTGTTAAAACTAAATGTATTTTAAAGTAAAAAAGTGTTATGTATTGTTTAGGTGATTATGTGATGCGAGGTCAACAGACTCAGAAATGGAGTTTGATGGAGAAGTATGGACTGAAGGAGAACAAGTACCATATGTGGTTGAAAGTGACCAATTCTAAAGGAGATGGACCATCTGTAATTCCTGTCAGGTAATGTAAATATATTGGAGATGTTCATAGGTGAAGTTTTTCTGTAGAGGTATTTGTAACTTTTTCTTCAGGACAAGTCAACTTGGTGGCAGCTATTTCATGAATATACCAGCAGGGGCTCATGACATTGATTTGAGACCCCTGTATACCCTGGGTATACGGATGTACACAAATATGCACACTAAATTACCTTCTAATAACATGAAACACGTAAAAATATTGTGTATCACCTAATCTGTGAATAATATTTTTTCATGAAGAAAACATATAATTTCGAGGTTTTTACTCTCCACACTATGGAATAGTGGAGTCATGATTTCACAATTTTTAAGCATATTTTTTAACATCAATTTCTTAACGGGTATCATGCAGAGAGTGCACATTATGAGTTTCGTTGTGATGTGTTTGTATGTATGGCGTACGGCGTACGGATTATCCTTATTGTGTCCTCTCTACAGCCCAAAATATTAGTCCGATCAACTTCATATTTACATCAGTGTAAAGTGCATAGACCTAGGGCTGATTAGTTTTCCATGGACAACTTTTACTTTCTTCTCTATTACATTGTTTTTTTTTGTGTCCTTTCTACAGCCCAAACTATAAGTTCGATCGACTTCATATTTACATCATATATGTAAAGTCCATAAACTTTCAGTTGATTAGTTTTCCATAGATATCCGTTAATTTCTTCTCCATGATTTCATACGTCCAAATTTTCAAAATGCTCTCACGGTCTGGAAAATCGAGGTATTTTTATACTGTTTAAAATTTTGATACAATAAAAATACACTCATCAAAAATGCATTCAAGGACGATGATTTTATCGGCTTCGTTAAATATGTATTTGGTAATTTTGTCAAATCAAATACCAAACAGAGTATTCAGCGATCCATACAAGATGCCGAAAATTCACTGGAATTTCATAAAAATTGTGACATCGAGCTGTTAATGTGAAGTTGGCTACATATATGAAATAGGCCTTAATACTTGATGTTACTATTGTATTGTACTATGTCTTAATGTTGTTTTTTTGTCTAAATTTAACCTAAATAAATATGTTTGTGTCGTTTTAGCAAAAAAACATTTTAAACGTCAGTCTAAGCTCATAGAAAGCTATCTATCTCTTTCATAAACATTAATGTGAAATTCTACACCATCGATCTGAAGTTTGGAGTAGTATTTAGTATTTAGTTAGGGATGTCTCTGCAATGCAATTGCTAACTTAAGAATACTAAATACTCCAGTGAGGTTAGGAGTTAGTATTTAGGTACCTTGGACTGTGCATTCGGGTCCTAATGTTATATTTAAGATAATAATGTATTAAGATCATCATTAGTAGCCCTGCAGATTCAATAGAATGGAGATCAGTTGAATCACAATAAAATTATATCTTTTTCTTGTATTGCCATAGGTATGAGATGCGAGGCTTCAACTCTCTGTTGGGTTCCCACTACGACCACTACTATCTGGACTATGATGACTACAATACAGACAAAATATATCCCGGAGTCTTTCAAGTTGATTCCAGTAAGTATTATGCACTTTTATAGAGGGCCAATATTGCCCCGAGCCCTTGACTCATTCAGATGATTATTATTTTACATATTCTCAGTGCAATTAATACATTTTTTGTTTAAGAATTGTTTATTGGGGGGACTGCTGCCAACGTACCTATTTTTCAATTTGATTAATTATTATTATCATTATTTCTTATCAAATCGTTTTGAAAAAAATAATTTAGATAGTTTGGGTATTAATAAAGAAAAATATATCTTTACTTTTTGATAATGTTCTGTATAAATTCTTGTACTAAAATAATGGTACACCCCGATTTTCAACGTTTATCTTATATTTTTAATAAAATATAAGGCGTAGTTAAACATATTTATTTTCTAATTAAAGAAGACAAAAATATCTAGAAAAATATGATGTGGCGTTGCATTAATGCTTCAGGTTTAGTAAATAAACCTAAAAAATATTTATCTTCCATTCAGTGCCATTGCGAAATAAAAGTTTTTTTGGTTTATTAACTTAACCTGATGCATTAATGCAACGTTACATCGTATTTTTCCAGATATTTTGATCGTCTTTAATTTATAAAAAAATATAATGCTCTATACCTTATAACTTTTTAGAAATTTAAGATAAATGTCAAAAATCGGGTAATGCTTATTATTTTCCTACAAGAATATATACAGAACATAATTAAAAAGTTAAGGTTTATTTTTCTTTATTAATATCCAAACTAACTAGGTTATTTTTTTCAAAATGATTTTTTTTGTAGTAATGATGCAAATTCAAATTGAAAAAATAGGTACGTTGGCAACAGTCACCCCCCTAACTTTAAATGCTGAGTTTAAATGATGCATGTCAAAGAATGATAATGGAAATTACAGTTATCTTAGCGATTCAAAAAAACGGTCATTAGAGCATTAACAATAAGAATCAACATTGAAATGAAGAATACAATCATTATTTCTTTGCAAAAATATAATTATTGTGTTATTACGATATATATCGAGCGAGTTGATTACAAAATAGAAAGAGCTAACTGGGAGGCATCTCACACTCAGGTCTTCTGGATGACAGAGTAACAACTCCCTAAAGGAATATTTTTATTATTGCATATGTGCAAACATTGGATTTTTTTCCCTGTCGGGAGTCAAAGATATTTTTAGCAGATTTTTAATTATCTCAATAGAGACATATCTTTGACTCCCGACAGGGAAAAAAATCCAATGTTTGCGCATATGCAATAATAAAAATATTCGATTACTTACACATTGGTACAAGTAGGTAAATAAGACAAAAATGACCTTATAAGTCTGGCGCAATTCAGGGGTGACTTCTATGCGAAAAATGCATTGTCACCTCAGATATAAGAATTTTAGCTTTCATTATTTACAAAAAACCAATTCTCTCAATAGATGGCGTTACAACAAAATGAATAAAAAATAATAAGATTGTTGTTCATAATTTCACCCATAGATGGCTGTAGTAAAATTCCTTATTTTCAAGCGAAAAGAATTTCAGTATTACAATATATAGAAATTTCAAAATTGAATTGATAGGGATCTCATTAAAAAGGCATAATTGGTGAACGTTGCGCAAGCGCATAAAGTGATCACGTAAACCAGCCGATGACAGGTCGTAAGCCCTGTAGGTGCCTTGATTTCCCGGTTCTCCTACAATAAATATTCCAACTTCGTCTCTATTGAGATAATTAAAAATCTGTTAAAAAATATCCCTAAAGGAGTTGGACATAGCCACCACAGCTCGATCGACATCTCAATAGAGACGAAGTTGGGATATTATAGAAGAACCAGGAACTCAAGGCACCTACAGGGTTACGACCCTGTCATTGGCTGGTTTACGTGATCACTTTATGCGCTTGCGCAACGTTCACCAATTATGCCTTCTTATTGAGTTCCCTTATCAATGTAATTTTTGAAACTTCTATATAAAAAATCAAAGTTCTATATAAAAAATCAAAGTTCTATATAAAAAATCAAAGTTCTATAGAGAAAATCAAAGCATATCTTACACAATCATAACACAATCTTAGCGCATTGTTATATTACCTTAATCTTAAGTATGTATAAATCAGTAGATACTCAATCTTATTCCACATTAAATCATAAAAATTGATATGTTGACAGTTTGGTATGAAATTGTCATTAATTTTTGTAAAAAATAACATAATTAATTTTAATCTAAAAGATTTCTAAAGCCTGAATCATATCTTAATATAATCTTAGTCAATTTCACCCTGCTGTATTTAATGTATTCCAGATTTGACTTGTATTGGCTTCCCTGGTCCCGGTGAACGTCATGTCTCCACCTTCAATCCCATGAGGGAGTTTGTCCATCCGACTAATACACAACACGTTGAAGAGGAGTTCGCTAGGTACATGCATGCATACTCTAATGATATCTTCATTGTCATTTTATTTACATTTGTTACGTTATTATCTATAATAAAAATAACTATCATTAATTGATTTGATAACGTTGTGGTTTTTAAATGGGACACTGTGAATTTAGTTTTACATACTTCAAAAATCAACATGAAGATGATTGTGATTATGTGGAGCACTCTGAATACTGTTGAAAATTGTTCAGTATAAATGTAATTATTAAGTCGTAAATTGAAAAATCTTCAAAGTTATTCCTATTCCCCTATTCTCTCTCCCTTCCTGTTCAATAGAGGTTTGTACGTTGTATGTGAGCCTTGCTACTTATTGTATAAAAGCATTAGGGAACTTTACTGGTTTTGTTTATATGTATTGTGTTTTATGTTTTACAACAAATTGTATATAAATGTCTGTTCCCAGAATAAAATAAAATAATCAATGCTCAAATTTTCTTTTGTATGAAAACATTTTGTTTTTACAGATTCATCAACAAACATGGTAAGAAATACAAGAATGATCTGGAACATTCACAAAGGAAAGAGATCTTCAGGCAAAATCTCAGGTAATTATATATCAGGGATGTTGCGGATGTGTATTTTTTGACATCCGCGGATGCGGATTTTTGAATTTTCACATCCCCCGGATGCGGAATTTGAAGGTTCACATCCGCGGATGCGGATCTTTAGATTTAAAGAAAACTTCGTATGGGTGAAAAAAAAATTAATTCAATGTTCGTTTAATTATTAAAATTTTTATTTTCTATAAAATATTATATATTATGTAAGATAACTTTCGAATTTTCTCATTTTGGTTGACTATACGCTTGACTGCCACCTTCTGATTTTAATGAAATTTGCCGAACTTCAGGGCAATGTGCGCATTTTAAAACAATCACACTCAAACTTTGGCTTGCTTGCCAGGGATGCTGCGGATGTATACTTTTTGAAATACGCGGATGCGGATTTTTGAACGTAATATCCGCGGATGCAGATGTGGATGCGGAGTTTTGAAAACTCACATCCGCGGATGCGGATTCGGATGCGGATGTTCAAATCAATGCGGATGTTCCGCAATTGCGGATGTTCCGCAGCATCGCTGATATATATATGATAAACAAATAAACATACAAACGTTTTTATAATTATATGCTATTATTATTATATTGAGGGGTGAAATGCTATTTTGTTTACTTCTTCTTCTTCTCTGTGTGCCGTATCAGGTCCTCCCAACGTTGGCGATCACTCTGGAGAATGCCTCTCTGTCCTGCGCCATTCGGATCAGTTCTCCCACCTGCGTTATTTCAGTCCACTGTCGGATATTGTGCAGCCAAGACATCTGCCTTCTCCCAACTCCACAACGACCCTTAATCTTACCCTGTATTATCAGCTGCATCAATTGATACTTTTCTCCTCGCAGAATGTGACCCAAATATGTTACCTTATGAATTTTTAGATTTGTCAGGAGTTCTCTGCTTGTATGTGCTCGACGCAAAACTTGTACGTTGGACATTAAATCTGTCCTCGGTATTCGAAGCATGCTTCGATGAATCCACATTTCAAAAGCTTCTAACCGGTTCATTGTATTAACTTTAAGCGTCCAAGTTTCGCAACCATACACCAGGACGGACCAAACATAGCACTTTATCTGACGGAGTTTCAAATTAAGGCTGTCATTGCAGAACAGTGTTCTCATCTTGTTAAAAGTATTTCGTGCTATTTCAATTCTGCGTTTTACTTCAACATCGGGGTCTAAAGACTGTGTAATGACAATGCCAAGATATGTAAATTTTTCCACCCTTTCAATATTTTGTTATAAGCAACATTTTTGCAATATCGACATTCCACGGCTGTATTTTTATTGAAAATTATACCAATATATTATTAAGAGATTTTTTTGAGAAATAGTGACCTTACCCAGTTTTAATATGGCCACTTGTTTTTTAATAATGATTTTTTTATATAATTTAAAAGTTTGAATGGCTCTCCTGTAAAGTTATCATCTCGAGAACAATATAATTCTAGGATAAATATTCTCTGGTCTTTAACGAACAAAAAACCATAACCAAAATAATTCTTATAAATTCATAACAACTGGTGAAATACATGAAGATTATCTACATAATAAATATCCTCTTGCGCATGCGGGAAACTTATTGCCTTATGGAAATTTCTTCTAACTAACCAGAATTTTTTTTTTTTAATTTTTATTTAAGAAGCACTCACAGAGAAATTGACATTAAGAAATACAAAATATAATAATACAAAATAACATATAAGGTCAACTCTCCAATTACGAGTGCCTGCAGCATGCTATATTAAAATACCTATGATAAGATGGTTGGAGGAGAAAAAGGGGACAAATTCAAGGACCACAGTTGATTCCAGGATTGCTCCAGCGAATATATTATAATATCTTTACTCAATTGCTTAAATTTAGCATATTTTAAATTAAAAATGTCCAAGTCAGTTAAAAGTCTATTGTAGTAAATAAATAATGATAAAAAATGAACAATGTGAATGAAAAGTAAAAGCAATCCTAAAATCAAAAAGTGGCAGGGCAACAATGGAAGTAATTCAAGGTTGGGATACAAAGAAAGGAAAAAAGTTCCAAACATTGAAAATAAAGAAGACAAAAAACAGTACAGAATGCAACCACAAGGAGAATAGTTCAAGCAAATAGACGAACAATTGAGAACAAAGTTATTGTCAACGGACGAGTTCGAAAGATTCTTGTAACTGACCCATAGATCCTCACTTGCATTTGCCACTTAGGTCTCCAAAAAATAAAATGTGATGTCCCTACAACGCCGATCACCTAACGACTTTTGGATGATGATAAGCAGTCCCTTCTAATGATATTGCATCTTTCATCTAAGAGTTCCTCGTTGTAGATTAAACTATTCAGCCATGTCTCAGACAAGAAGGTGATGTC
Organism: Molanna angustata; assembly: GCA_963576475.1. Classification (NCBI taxonomy): domain Eukaryota; kingdom Metazoa; phylum Arthropoda; class Insecta; order Trichoptera; family Molannidae; genus Molanna; species Molanna angustata. The sequence goes on from OY754979.1 coordinate 32,545,341, forward strand.
GAAGAGTTCCTCGTTGCAGATTAAATTATTCAGCCATTTCTCAGTCAGGAAGATAATATCGAAGTCGTTGAGTAGCAGCTCCACATACATACATAAAGTGCTTGAGTCCTGGTCCTGAGTCCGCGAACATTTTGATACTATAAATATAAAGATGCCTATGATACAAGGAGTTGGATATAAGTAATAGTTTAGAAAGGGCGTCATGGTTGAATATAACAATAGTTGGTGAACTTTCATTTTTTCTTACCAATATTCTTCCATGTTTAACCCATATGAACTTATACCCCTTTGCTTTGGTAGCAACTTTGGTTGCAGCTTGTAAGTCCTTATTTGAGGGGGATAGGTGTTCGCATACGTATACAGGCCGATTTGTTTGCAGACGTGCCCATGTGCCCAACCTAAAGAAGCAATATTTGCATGAGAAATGAATTGAATAGATTTATCTTCCAAGGATCGAACATGAGACAGTACAGAAATTGTTAGTATGGTACATAGAATAATAATAAAACTATAGAATACTCATTCCCATACAATACCTCGCTGAAAATGTGAAGCCGTTTTATTGGCCGGCTCGTTTCAATATATGTATGACTCTGCTGGTAGACATTGTAAGATATAGTACTACTCGTTATGACTGCGTAAATAATTTTGCAAGCAGTTAAAAAATTCCCTATTTGGAGAACGTATCACGCAGATGGCCAAATGATTACTGAATGCTCGTAGTAAAATGTTGACCAAATTAAAAGCAGTCGCGTTTACTGCAGGCTAAAGAGAATTCTATACTATTATTATTCTATGGTATGGTAAAATTTGGTAAAAAAAAATTATCTCCGTAATCCTGTGTGTAATGACGTGTGTTATTAATATTTTATTGAATAAAGTCTCTTATTGTTTTGTCCAGGTATATCAACTCCCACAATCGTGCCAACCATGGCTTCAGCCTGACAGTGAACCACCTGGCTGACAAGTCAGACAGTGAAACAAGCGCAATGAGAGGTCGCGTCTTCAGCAAAACGGACAACGGAGCCAGCCCATTCCCGTACAGTCCGGAGTATGTTAGCAACACAGTCAAGGATATTCCAAGAACGTTCGACTGGAGGATCTTGGGAGCCGTTACACCAGTCAAAGGTATTATTATTTATCGTTACAAAAGTTGGAGACAATGTTTTTTCGCAATCTAAGGGGTCATAAATTAAATTTGGAACCCATGGAAATATTGTTCAACAGATTTGTTGAGGAGTGGCCTCTGGAACTGCTTGACTCACCACCAGATGCAAATTCCTCAAACCACTTTACTGGCTTGTCTGATTCTCACTCAGGCATGGATTTCTACCATGTATTGACGATTCCGAGCCTCACTCGGGCAATTTTTTATTGATTTCTTTGGCAGTGATTTTCCCGAGCAACATATACTTGTGTATTGATGAGCCCGAACAAAGTTCGGACAGGTTGTGTTTATTCTTTGTTTTAGTGTTGTCATCTCGAAAAAAAAAACTGACAATGTTCGTAATTCTCTATGGCACGAATGAATGTTTGTTGTCTGTGGTTTTGCTAGTCCTGACAGTTGGATTTGGTAGAAATTTATTGTGAAATTTACCAGACTTATTGGTAATGGCGAAATCATACATAAAACAGATTCAATTGTGTAAAGAAATAATTTGGCATTGTAAATTTTTTCTTTGCTAATTTTACAAGTGTTAAGTTGATTGCGCGTTCAAAATTTCTTTCAACAGCTGCTTGTGAGCCATCATCACTATCATCATCATTGGCGCTACAGCCCTGTGTGGGCCCTGGCCTCCTCCAGAATCCTTCTCCAGCCGTCCCTGTCCTCCACCGCTCTCCTCCAGTTTGCTATTCCAATCGCTCTTATGTCGTCTTCCGTATCGTCCAGCCATCTTTTTTTTTTTTTTTTTTGCGGGTGGCAGTTCTTGAGGAGAACACACTTAGGCCAATTGGCCCTTTGTGATACCACATTGGGGCTGTCCTCCCACTCACTCATCCCCCTTGAACCAGCCTGAGCGGCAAATGAATGTCATAATGTCTGCAATGTCGGCCGACGCTATGTCAATTAAATCATCATAGAAGAAACTTCCCAAGGAGCTTCTCCTAATTCTAGAGAGAGCAGGACAGTGACAGAGGAAGTGGACCACCGTCTCCTCCTCCTCCTCGTCTTGGCATGCTCTGCAGTAATCGTATGCCTGCAGCCCTAGCCTTCTGGCATGCTTTTCTATAACCCAGTGTCCCGTTAATACTGATATGACTCTGGTGAGTGAGTCTCTTCTGAACGAGAGTATTTCTCTGGTTCTTCTGAGATCATATTTTGGCCATGTTTGTCTGGCAATGGAGCATGTGCTCTCCTCAGACCACCTTTGGTCAGCACAAGCAATAATTTTCTCACTGACCCGGAGTTTACATGTTGCCATGGGGACTCCAGGTCTGTGTTTGATATTGTCTAGAGATAACAGGGTACCTGCTCTGGCAAGTTCGTCTGCCCTACAATTCCCCGCTATATTACTGTGACCCGGCACCCACATGATTTGTAGATTGAACCGCTCCGCTGCCCCATTTAAGATGTTGCGGCAGTTCAGGGCCACTCTGGAAGTAGTACTTACGCCTTTTAAGGCTTTAATAGCCGCTTGGCTGTCTGTGAGAATACGGACAATGCTGTTTGATACTGTATTCCAGCCATCTTAGCTTGGGCCTGCCTCTACTTCTGCTGCCCTCTGGATTGGTATTAAGAACCTTTTTGGGGATACGATCATCATTCATTCGGCTGACATGTCCCAACCACTGCAGTCTACGTACTTTTATGACTTGTACAATGTTGGGTTCATCATATAATGCCTGTAGTTCGTGATTATATCGCATCCTCCAAAGTCCATTATCATTTACTGGACCAAAAATCTTTCTCAGGATTTTCTTTTCAAATATCAAGAGGCTTGTGAGCCATACCTGCCTTTAAATTCTGCAGGGTATGCAAATTTAAAAATATCTTTTTGTTGATTTCTTTAGAAATATACAGTTTCAATGTACAATATATTTTCAGTTGGTTTGATATCTGACTCCTAATAATTATAGTAATAGATGAAATATATTTTCAGATCAGTCTGTGTGTGGTTCTTGTTGGTCATTTGGTACAACGGGTGCAGTGGAAGGTGCTCTGTTCCTACAAAATGGAGGCACATTACAGAGGTTGAGTCAGCAGGCCCTCATTGACTGCTCATGGGGGTAAATATAATATAACATATGAAGGCAATATAATTAAACTAATATTACTAAACAAACATATTATTGCAGTTGAGGAATAGTTGATACTACAAAGTAGAAGAAAAAAAGTAATTTGGTTTCAAAGTGTAGATTATACTGTTATCGTAAATATTATGCTCCTTGTATTGGATTCATTCTTCACTTGATTTTCTATTCCTGTTAACTTGTTTTTCTATTCCAACTGTCGATTTGTTCAGGAGAACTTTGTTCTCTTAACATATCGACAATGTTTCAAGCAAGCCAGGATACGCGAGAATTGTATGCAAAGGTCTACTTTTTTCATGGCTTTTCCAACTTTGAAGTAAAAAAAACAGCAACTTAGAGGCTTCGCAGCATATATGTTCCATATACGGATTTACTCAGAATTCGGAGTAGAACATTTCGTGTGTGTGTGTGTCCGTCCCCCTCTTATAGCTTTTGATACGCTTAATTTACAGAGCCCAAAATTTCAGAATATATAAACAGTTATAGGCCTACAAAACTTTTGTACTCAGAATTTTGAATTTTTGTTTCAGTCAGGGGTTATCAACTTTTGAATTTTTGGTTTATTTTTCCATATATCTCAGAAACCATAAAAGCTAGAACGCTGAAATTTGGTATAAACATAGACAAATACAAAATTTCAAATTCGTTTTTTCAAAAAAATTCCAGCGTTTCTCAAACATTTATTATTAAGAATATTTTTTTTTGTTATAAATTTATGAGTTTAACTGCCTATATTTCTAAATATTTTAAAAATATATATAATAATAGGAATTTTTATTCATTTGAATAAAAGTTATGTATGTAGTGGTATACACAAAGTTGTTTTATTTCAGTTGATTAAACTTTTATTTTTTTATTGTAATTTGATAATTAACTATAAATTGAATTTAATATTATTTATTAACGGTCGTCAGAAGTCAAATAAATTTGTTGTGGAATATATATCTGTTGATATTTATTATGGAATTCTACAGCTTGGAAGCCGCGTCAATCGACAGATTGAAAGCTGCTGATATTGATAATTAATATTGTGTCTCGTTTTGAATGTTTATTAAAACTTGAATACTACATTTTGAAATCTTTTACAAACAAAATGTACAGATAAGAATTAAAATAAACCACAACATTACCTTGGAAATCAACTAGTCAATACACTATCTCAATAGTATTTAAAATATTGTTTTATGTGAAATTTTTATTTTTAGTTATGGCAACAACGGTTGTGACGGTGGTGAAGACTTCCGTGCCTACCAGTGGATAATGAAGCATGGTGGGTTGCCTTTGGAAGAGGACTACGGCAGTTATCTCGGTCAGGATGGACAGTGTCACGCAGACAGCCTACCAAAATTCGCAGCCATCAAGTCATACGTCAACGTAACTTCGGGAAATGAAAATGCACTTAGGGTATTTTTACATACATACATACCATCATACTATCATGAGACAACTGTTCTCCATACACCTCTATCCTTGTAAACATTCATGACTTCCTTTTCATTTGTTCATCGTCTCATACATGCTCGTCGATTGTTCGAGCTTCTTATGTTCAATCACCTCTTTCAAGGTGTCTTTTACATGATCAGTCTTCTATTTCTAGAGCGATCCCTGCTATTAACATTTTAAATAATATTTGTACAACCTTGATGTAGGCAATTCAGACTTGGACAAGGCAGAAGACGTATGAATGGAGAAATATACACAGTTATAATGAGATTGCGGCCTTCGTGGCTCAGTTGGTTGGGTATCTGACTGCTGATTCAAAGATCCCGGGTTAGATTCCCGGTGAAGACACAGTTTTACATTATGTTTTCAGTCTGGATCTGTGAGTCGATTAATAACTTAAGTCTCCAGAATGTGGCAACTTGTTATTGGGTGTGTGTTAAATTAATATTTGACATAGTACCTGTTAGTTGCCCGAGAAGCAATATTAAATAAATTGTCAGGAAGAAGAAAACGCTAGAAAAAAAATTAAAGCTACAATTTTATGATCTTGACGATAATTGAGACAGTGTTTATAATTTAGAATTCCATTATATAATATGTAGGTAGAACAGAAAACTTTAATGTTATATTTTTCTCACACTAATATTGTTTCTTTGGGCTGTAAACACTGGTTAGTTGGAAGAAATTGCCACACGGCAATAAACTCGCCACTTGCACAGGGTGCAAGGAAGTGTTTATTATTATTAGTGTCCAACTGAAGATGATGTTTTGGTCAAAGCCGAAGGCTTAAATTTTCTCATAATTATGTTAATCTTAAAAATCATAAAAAATATCAATACAAACCATAAAGGAACTATGTATTTAATATTTATACAGAAGTAGTAATAAAATGTTTACTCAGAAAGATATTCCAATTTACATAGCTTTGTATTGATATAAAATAAAACTACTATTTGTGACAAAATAACCAGGTTCAACTGTTTAAACAATGAAATTTGTATTGCATTGTTACCTCATTGTTTACCAACCAATTTCTCAATAGAGTGTGTTACAAAAAAATATTCTTTGTCATTTCATATATCGTCGCTAGGCGTTCAATACTGCGAATTCAACAATTTAAGTGAAATAGTTTTTTTTTTTTGAAATATTGGTACAGAATGTTAAAATAAGCAAATTTGCTAACAAAAAATTCCCCAAATATTGTTCAAACTCCTAAAACGCCGTATGGAACAAAACCGCGAATATGCATTCGGCGCTTTATTCATTTTATTCGGCCTCCTGTAAAATCTTGTTACATTCGCGCTATTGAACGCCGAGCGATGATATGGTTAGTTGTAAAAACAGTTTATTTTCAAGGACAATAATATCTATGAATAAAATATATAGAATTTTCAAAAAATTGGAATGATAGGGAACTCAATAAAAGGGCATAAAGAGATCATGTAAGCCAGCCCATGACAGGTCGTAAGCCCTGTATGTGTCTTGATTCCTGGGTTCTCCCTTAATACTCCAACATCAACTCTATTGAGATATTAAAAAAATTGTTAGAAAAATTAAATAGAATAGAATTAACTATCTTATAGAAATGTGAATGTGAGTGAATTTATGTGTTATATAGGTAGGTACTATTTAATGGTGGCAACACCACTTGTCAGAGGAATGTGGGTGACATAATGTAATATATCCTCTTATAAAAATCCAATAATAAAAGTCATCTCATCAAAATGGTGTCAGTCAGTTTAAAACATAACATTATGATAATTCACCAATCTATAAAAATTTAAATTCTGTAAAAAATTTTATTTGATTTTAATCAACGTGTTTGGTTTGTCTTTCCAGTTGGCGATCTACAAACACGGTCCCATTTCAGTTGCTATCGACGCTTCCCAGAAGACATTCAGTTTCTACTCTCACGGTGTCTACTACGACCCCAAGTGCAAGAACGGATTAGATCAGCTGGACCACGCAGTCCTAGCTGTCGGCTACGGTACAATACAGGGAGAGGACTATTGGCTCGTGAAGAACTCCTGGTCCACTTACTGGGGCAACGATGGCTACATACTCATGGCGGCCAAGAACAACAACTGCGGTGTTCAAACCACACCCACGTACGTCGTTCTGTAGAATCTAGATGATTGTAATCTTTTTATGTAACTGAATTTTGTATTAAAGAATCATTTTATTATGTGGACAACGCAAAGAACCCAATTGATTTTGTCTGCGCAATGTTACAGCAACAATTTTATAGTTAAAAGTAAACGATAAATGATACATTCTTGATGCTGGTTGAAAAATCAAGTAATTAAACGAAAGACGACATTTCCAAAATTTGTGATCTTGTTACTGGGATATTAATAAAAAAATGATCAAAAGCAATAATTTAAATTAAAAATATATTCTGAAGAAAAATAAATTTTGCCTAAAAATTACATTGAAAATATCTCATTTATGGTGGATTGTGAGATATATTTTGTCATTAAAAATGGTTTTATATTTTAAAATGTCATATTTTTGCATCGTGATTTAAGGATAAGTTGAGTATCATAAATATTTAGACAAATAATTTGAAAAAAATCAACTTTATATAATTTAAATAAAGCTACAATCATGGGGTTAGAATTTTGTATAATTTAAAGATGTTTGTTTATAATGCAACTAGAATTTTATGATATTTGAATACAACTTCATATATTATAACTTATTAGAATTTTACAAAGATCTGTCGTCAATTTGTTCAATAATTAATCTTTTTTTTTTATATTTATTCATTATGTGGCCAAAGATTTCACTAATACATTCCGTAGTAAGTTTTGATCTGATCTCTATAATTAAGAGGCTCTATGTATTTTGTAGTTTATATTATCTTATTAAGTATTTAAATTATATAAATAATATTAACCAAAATATGTGATCCTATCCTATTTAGCTATCAATTTTACTGTGGCAGACTATTTTTTTGTTTTAATGGATTAACAATGATGTTTTTAAATATGCAATAAAGATGATATTTTTTAAAGAAAAGATACTTTTATTTCTATTCAAACTGAAGTGACTATTACTCTCACTTTCACCTGTATACCTAGAACATGAGTGATAAGATCTTTAAACGTGGATTGTCATGTAGGGTACACCAGAGATGTGACATTTATAAGAGTTCTATCTATTAGTGATTGATTTGTTTGAAAGTTTTAAGGTAGGCGCGAATGGAAGCTAATTTCATCGGCTGATTAATTATTGGTGAGCTACAACATACGAATTATATGTAAGAGCGCGCATGAAAGCTAACAGAATCGACCGATATAAATATCTGTGACGGGACACAAAAAAATCGGCCGATCTTGATTTTTTGTAACCAATCGATAATTTAATCGTCCGAGCGCAGTAGATCTCGAGAAGTACATTAACATATTGAAACTATTGACTGACATTCTGGTGTAGTTAATAACTTCTCAGGGTGTGATCTTAAGTCTTCGTAGGACCGGGCAAATTGTCCTTTCAGTAATCTAGCACTTATTAGCGGATGAATCCACTACTTTTTTGACGTTTCTTTTTACGCATTTTGAGGACAAGAGCACAAACACATGCTCCTTCATAAAAATCCATATTTCTAATCATATATTTTATTTTTTCAAATTGAAGCTTACAATGTACAAAGAATAGTATATATGTATAAAAATATTAAATATAACAATTATCTCCATACATCAATTATTAGCTTACAATACAATATTATATTACAAAATACAGTCATATATTAAAACTTATGAATAAACGTATTGTATTTTAAATATAATATATGAATGTTGACCGCCGTGTTATTTCCATTCGTACGATTCTATAAGTTTCCATGCGCGTTAGAACCGATCGGCCGATGAATCAATCGATTCATGCGCGCCGATTCCACTATCGGCCTTTTATTATCGGCCGATGAATTTAAGCTTCCATGCGCGCCTTACCTTATAATTTTTTATTAAAAACACAAACATAACCAATAACCAATAGACATTGAGGAGATATGTATGCCAGTTAGCCATTCAATTGAGTTCTTCTTTTGTGCTCTCCAATTGCCAGCGGAGAGAGAGAGATCTAGCAACCTTATTACAGCATCAATGAATGGATAGTCATTTATATGATGTTGCTATCTCTGAGTAGAGGGCATCGTTTGAATCATTAGAGACCTGAAATATTTGGATTTGGGATAGATCCGATTTTATTCACAAATTTTGCATTTTTTTGTAAAATTGCTGACTGACACAAGAACGTCAATTATCCAAAATCAGACAGAGTGATTGTCACAAATAAAATATTACAAGCTAATTGTCGAAATAAAATTTAGACTAATTTGTCAAAATGAAATAAAACTGGACATCACGAATTATAATGTCAATTATGGACTAAAAAAATCAAAAATTTTGAATAAAACAAATCGAAAGTAAAATAAAAAAACAGACAGATTAAATCACAAATTTAGAATTGTCACAAGTAATGTGTAATATTGGTTTTGATGGGCTAATATTGTCGAAGTTGGCTGATGGGGGCAGGATACCAGGGATATGCTTTCTCTGCCCTAGACTAGACAGTAGCAGATACTGGTCGAGTGGCTGCATCGGGAACGGCAGGGGCTGGGCAGGTGTGTCTTAAGGGCGGCAGGGCTCAAGAGTGACACTTCAGGCTGTGACTCTAAGACGAGTGCGACATAATTCCGATACAGGAACCGCTACTCGACAGCATTCCAGTTGGTTGGATTGGTGATGCGAAGTCTATGCTGATCCTCATGGTTCCAGGATGTAGTGCCCGACCGATGTCTCCCGACATGGTCTCCTGAACGCTGGGAACGCCGATTCGCTCGTGACAACAAGATGTGTGTTCAATTTTCAGTCAACTTGACTGAAACTTTTTCGAGGTCTGAGTGAAAGGACACTTCACACGCTTGGATGCTGCTGGTACTACGGAACTAGGATGAGGGCATTAACAGGGCAAAGACGTCGAGGCAGGGCGCAGTGTTGGGCCATCGCGGCAGTTCGCAGATTGGACATGTGGCTTTCCGTGTCGTCTGTGATGTCGGTTCGCCTCCGTTGAGGCTTCCAGCTTGCCTGCTGACACTCCTTCGCTTCACGCTGTCCGGAGACTCAGATGGCAAGGCCGCTGACCAGCTCCGAACAGCACTCAGCGTAGACGTGTGCAGTTTAGGTGGAGCGCTAGAGACGACGTGAAGCGTCGTCTCAAGGTGTCACTCCTCTCGGATAAACTATTAATACTAACTGGACCAAGGTAAGAGAACATTAAAGGCCACTCACCGTGAGGACGTGGTCTCCCAGCTTGGACCCCTGTCGATGATGGTGGATCGACAGCCCACCAGGCGTAGTCTGCGTTGACCTACGGGTCGGTGGACGTCCTCGGCCACTGGGAAGGTCCGTGTTCAGCCCAACGTATGCAAAGAAGATTTAAACTTATAGTTAGCTTAGAGCCGATGGAAACACCTAGGTGGCACAACCTGACCGAGGGAATCCGTCGGACGAAACCCTGGCAGGCGACTCGCCGAAACGCGCAAAGGCCTCTACGGTTCAGCCAAGGCAACAGTCTCAGGAAAAACCCAGCCAGCTGCACCAGGCTTGGCTCAAGTTAGAGTTTCTTACTTTCGTTGGGTAGAAAAAATACAATAAAAATTATTGCCGGCGCTGGGGCACCGGACTTGAGACGAGAAGTTATTTATTAATCGACTGCTGGCGGCTCGGCCAGACTTTTAAAAAAAATTTTCCTTTTTTTGAAAAAAAAATAAAATTGATTCTAAAAGAATCGTTCCTCTTTTTTTAAAATTAAAATTCCCACACGCGGCAAACTCAGCGCGCCTTTTTTTTCGTTTTTGTATCACAGCTGACAAGACAAAATCTTGCCATTTTATAAATAAAAATATCCCAAGTAATAAAAAAAATATTTCCCCAAAAATGAATGGTGCTTCCCGCGGTATTTTGGGTAGGTACCCGAAAATACTCGCACGTCATATAGGGGCGTCGGATTTCTCTCGCTCACGTCACTCGTGACGACTGACCGGCCGGTATCACTGCCATCTTTGTTTATTTGCAATGATATTTTGAATAAAGCGCCGTAATAAAATAAATTTTCCAAGTGTCAGCATCATTTTTGTCTCCTATTTCTCCCCCACATTGGCTTTGGTGTTTTCTCGTGGCAGGCGAGAGGTTTCATCATACTTCTTTAAGCAGCCCATTCACGATCGTGCCATTCGGCGTCACTTCATATGGACCGGCTCCATTTGGAGCATTGTAAAATTTTCATCACACTCACGGGCGCGCCATCGAGCCATTAAAATTAGCACCTATAGGTACGCAAGCGGTCGGCGCTTTCGCATTAATGAGTGCTATTTTTTTTAATTTTCAAGTAAAAATGAGTTACAATTCTGATGATGAGTTTTATACGACCGCGATATAGCGGTTTGTTTATATATAAATAGAAAAAAATAAAGAGAAAATGTTGCATTTTCGCATTCACGAGAGTGTCAAACGGCTCGGCGCAATGTACCTACCGCTGGTTTTCACACTCACGAGCATGCCGTATCGATAGGATGCGCCGCGCCGCGCCCATGGAGTTTCGATCGTTTGGAATTCCATTTTGGTGTGTCAGGCCAATTGGGCTGCGTGGGATTTGACATTCACGAGCGCCTTTTGGAGTGATGGCAAGCCATTTGGAAGGATGGTACAATCGTGAATGGGGGCCTTTACGTTCATTGATATTTTTGTGTGCTTATTTTCTATAAAAACAACGAACTATAGGAAACAATAAAATATATTCATGTTTTTCCTTAATACCTACATACTTGTAACAAGGTGGTTTAGTATAATTAACCCTTGGTGTGTTTGACCTTGTCCGCAAATTGCTTAAATAATGGATTTCTTCTAGATGTTCTGAATGCTCAAAGCAAGAGCATTGTGCTTTCTCTAAAAGACTGAGTAGTTTTGTTTCATAAAGCAACACATTATTAAACTATCAGTGTCCTTGGAATGATCAGAAACATTAAATGGCACTGTAAAATTACAAATTGTAATTGGTCTGATGCGGCGTCATTTATTACTTTCATTTATGAACAAAAGATGTGTAAGTACTGACTTAGATAATTTTCCGCATACTTGCCTGTCTATTCAATTCAATCGTCTATGGTTGCGAAGAGTGCCACTATCTACGCACAATTTTCTTTATCTGTGATTGTGCGGACGTCGTGGGGTGGAAACTGTGGAAACTCTCTGTTTTTCGCGAAACGTCAAAGAAAAGCCAAAACATGGCGTATTTTAGTATAAAGTCTTGAAAAATCGTCAAATTCTCCCCTATCCTGAATTGTGTTCCATGAAACTACGCATTTGAAACGTTCCGTGTTGTTTTATTGTACTACTGTCACCCGTTGCAATACAAATCTACTTTTCAATATGAAAAATTTTGTTGTTTTAGTTTTGACTGTGTTCATTATTCACTATTCAGGTAATTATTTTCTATTTTTACTGTTTATTTATATTCTTAGATGTTGTCTTTTTATAATTTGTTATTTATTTTGAACGCGATGTTTTGTCATCGCATTTATTGTCAATCGATTCTTGTATAAATTAAATCACCTGAAGGAAAGCTATTTGAAATTAGGTTACTGAATTTTCCGAATAAAATTATTGTTTTTGTTTTCTTATGTAAACTTTTTTTTAAATATATTTTTCAATGAATCAATATTTGCATTTCATAATGAAACTATACGTTGTTAATATTTATTTTGATTCGTTATTTAAAATACGTATTAATTTAAATCAAATACCTACAAATATATATTTATTTATTCCTTCTTGGGCAACTGACAGGTACTATGTCAAATATTAATTTAACACGCACCCAATAACGAGTTGCCACATTCTGGAGACTAACGATATTAATAGTCTCACAGATCCAGACTGAAAACACAATTAAAAACTGTGTCTCCACCGGGAATCGAACCCAGGACAGATAATTTGACCGCTGTAATATAGTATTTAGATGTCCTTTGACTCCAGGGCCGCTTACCTGAGTTTGATTTTTGTTGAAAACTATTTTTCACGTACCTAATACTCGTGTTGGAAGAAATTGCCGTATGGCAATGAATTCTCGATTTGCACAAGGTGCAAGTAAGTGTTTGTTGTTATTATCAGTATTCTGTAGTATCTGTTTTATATGACTGAAAAACGTATTTATTTATTACAAAGATCCAGTAAAATATAAAGAATAAATATATAAGAATATTTAAATCACTTGACATCTTACTGAAACTTTGAGTTGCAATATTATAAAAACGATTGCTTATTCCTTCACAATTTTACATTCTTGGTCAACGGCAGGACATAAAAGCTAGTACAAAATATAAGAAAATACGAAATACAAAATATTATTATCAATCGAATATGGATGTTTCCACTACCATCTCATTGATGTAGATTGCTAACGTCGAAATATTGCTAGAGATAAATGAGATCTTCAAGAATGTGGGACTATTAATGAACCTGGCAAAATATATGCTTCCAAATCTGGAAAAAAATATATGCAAAATATGCTTCCAAAATGTAAGCAAAATAATATATTGTTAAATGTCAATGTTCACACTTACCCTACGAGAGGATGTCAGGATTTTAGACTTCCAAAAAGGAGATTAACATGACACAAAATAGTTTATACCAAATGTCTCAAAATGTACAATAGTTTAGAAACGAAAAGTCTTGTCACCGTTCGTAGGCTAGGCGCTGAATACATAATCAAAAACTATTAATGTTCTCCATAGTTTTACATGATGTTTTTTATAATTTATTGTCATAATCTTACTATAATTATTTGTTTCAAAAAGTTTTATTTTCTGTTAAAACTATATGTATTAATTTTTATATGTGTTTTTACATCTAAATAAATTTTACTACTATGACTAGTACTACTGCTGCTGAAAACAAAAGTAATGGACACAAAAGTCTTAAAAGAGATTAGGATTTAGGGCAGGAACATTATGTAGATAGTGTCCAGGAATATAATACATCTTTACCTGGGGTATAGCAATAGACTGTATAAAGAAAACCAGACTGCTGAACTCAAAAGAAGGATTGGACTAAGTTATGCTGTCTTCGGACAAATGGGATGTATCTAAAAAAAACGTAAATCCCCCATAAACACGAAAAGGAAAGTGTATGTAGCGTGTGTGCTGCCGGTTACATATGGCCTAGAAACAGTAGGTAACTCTTTCTAAACTGAGTGAACTCAGAGAGCCATGCTGAGTATGTCCCTAAGAGATTAAATAAAAAATGAAACGATGAGAGAAAGATCAAAAGTAACTGATATAATCCACTGTGTGGCGACTCTGAAATGGAAATGGACGGGACACGTAGCCAGAAGCTCGGACGAGAAGTGGACAAAGAGCGTGCTGACTTGAAGACCTCGTGTGACAAGCAGATGGATGATATATAACAAGATATTCTGGCACATCCTGGATGTAAACTGCATAGGACAGGACGACGTGGACTTAAATGGAGGAGCCCTTTGCTCAGGAGTGGCATTCGGAAACAGGCCGAAGAAGAAGAAGATGAACGTTGCGTAATTACGTAATGTGATTTCGTAAACCTGTAAATGACACTTATGCCATTTATAAGTGATTTCTCTGTTTTTTTTATGAAAACATGTATTTGTAATTTGTACCTGTTGAGGTGTATAATTAATGCAGGTCAACAAATTGATAGCTGAATTGTATGCCTTACGCGTACTATTTTATGCATCGATAGTTAGAAATTTTAATCAATTCGTCTATAAATCAGCGGTTCCCAAAATATCGATTTACGACGAACATTTATCGGTACATTCGGGTTTTTAAACTGTGCAGCGTTCCGATTCATACACGTAAAATTATAATGAACCTTCTGCCATGATCTCTTCAAGCGTACACTTGGCAGATCCACTACTTAACATTGGCTTTTTGCCTTGCTGCATTGCACCAATGATCGGTCATTTCTTCTCGTGGGGTAAACTGGAAGTTCCAGACGCCTCAAAAGTCGAAGGTTCCGCTTTGTTGCGTATTATGAGGTCCTCAGAGTGGTTTAATTTAGTATTGTTCCAAAATCACGCTTGGAAAATCCTCAGGTACCTACCTCTCCCAATGTTTGATTATTATTTTTTTTATTACATATACCAAAATTTACATTATTTTCTATAAGCAACATAAATAAATTGGTTTGGTTTGGACCACCTCACTAAGCCAGGCCTGTTCTGAGGTGGTAGACTAGTTACATAATATTAATTACTAAGTCATTGTAAGCTGTTATATAGAATGATTGTGTAGCCCATGGTCCACTTATTGAGTCCTATGTTAGTAGTTTTGTCGTGTATGTTGTTATGAATTGAGAATTTGCTGACAATAGATGATCCCTTTGTTATATAACCATGTTTGTATTGTATGTATGTTGTTATGAATTGAGAATTTGCTGACAATAGTTGATCCCTTTGTTATATAACCATGTTTGTATTGTATGTATGTTGTTATGATTTGAGAATTTGCTGACAATAGTTGATCCCTTTGTTATATAACCATGTTTGTATTGTATGTATGTTGTTATGAATTGAGAATTTGCTGACAATAGTTGATCCCTTTGTTATATAACCATGTTTGTATTGTATGTATGTTGTTATGAATTGAGAATTTGCTGACATTTGATCCCTTTGTTATATAACCATGTTTGTATTGTATGTTTAAGTCTTGTATTTTCTATTAAATGCATGTTCTTTATATCTTTTGCAACTTAATTTAGGATCTTTGGAGCCAAGTATTGATAATGTCTTTGTCCGTATGAAGTGTTTGTCTTCGTAGTGATTAGTTGATGTCTGTGCCTTGTATCGTGAGAGTGTTGAACAGTGATATGGTTTTTCTTATCATTTTTAAAGTGAATAAGAATTTGTTTTAATAATATAGAGTTGTGCTGTAGTTAGTGCGTTAAAGTCTTTAAATAGTTGAATGGTCGGGAAATGGAAAGGTTTTTTAATAATCACTTTAATGAGAGCTTTCTGAGCCTTAAATAAAGGATTTTTTTCGCAGTTGCATTGATATTTTCTGTCTATCTGACTATGCTGACGTCTTTTATATGGATGCTAACGAATTTCACAATGCTTAAATAATTGAAAAAAAAAACGGCATTTTCTATTCAAATCACATTTATTTATATTTGTATTTAAAAAATTACATAATTAATATTATTCAATTTTTTTAAGAATCAAAATTAAGAATCGCTATCGTAGCCAAGTTGTTTTTTTTGTATCGCTCTATACCTTGTCTGTTTTATTACTGTGTCTACACTTATTGTCATTCTTGTATCTGCATTTTTATTATACATGTAGG
Organism: Molanna angustata; assembly: GCA_963576475.1. Taxonomy (NCBI): domain Eukaryota; kingdom Metazoa; phylum Arthropoda; class Insecta; order Trichoptera; family Molannidae; genus Molanna; species Molanna angustata. The sequence continues at coordinate 32,561,422 of OY754979.1, forward strand.
TAATATTAAATACCCTATCAGGTGCGTGCATGCACATATGCAAATAAATAAATACCTACCCCGGTACCATTCAGTCCTCGACACGATGTCTCCCACTTTGGCTTTGGTGGTAATAAGTCTCCAGAATGTGGCAACTGGTTATTAGGTGGTTGTTAAAATAATATTTAATTACAGGATTTGTAAATGAAATGATTTATTTTCCATTATATACATAAATATATTACCTACAATAACAGAAAAGTAACTATATTAAAAAAAACTAGTTGCATGTAACACATGAGATCCAATTGTCGATATAATGTCGGTAAGTATTTATAGTTTGGTACGTATTATTCAATTATACATACTATCGACATCGACAGTTGGATCTCATGTGTTACATGCAACTAGTTAAAATATTATCCAACTGTCGATTTGTTCAAGAGAATTTATTTCTCTTCTTGGCTTGATAATCGACAAATTATCAAGCCAAGATATGAGAGATTTGTATGCAGGGTCTATATTTTTTACGGTTTTTCTCAGAATTCGGAGTAGAACATTTAGTGTATCTGTGTGTGTGTGTCCGTCCCTTCTTATAACTTTTGATCTGCTCAATTTACAGACCCCTAAATTTCAGAATATCTATAGATAAGTCATACTTCGATTTCTAATCAAGTCCATATATGTATGGAACATATATGCTGCAAAGCCTCTAAGTTGGTGTTTTTTGACATCAAAGTTGAAAAAACCGTGAAAAATATAGACCTGGCATTCAAATCTCGCGTATCTTGGCTTGAAACATTGTCGATGTGTTAAGAGAAATAAATTCTCTTGAACAAATCGATAGTTGGAAGACTTATTATAAACATATTACAATTGTACATACATAATAACAACAATAACTCTGAACACAGTTACACTCTGTCATAGTGCTCCGTCTTTTTTTATCTTATATTTAATAATTTAAGTGGTCAAATTGTATTAATCTATGAAAAGTGTTACAAAAAAGTGATTTCCAATCTCTGTTCTTAGTTTCAAGATCCAGATCAAGATTAAACGGTAATTCTCGTTGCATATTCGCCCTTGATTTTGTGTTTTTGCGATTCCATATACCCACAGTTAATCAACTTATTGTTACATTACCGTCTATTACCAAAAGTCAGTTGACTTAAATTACCTAAATACAAGGGTATCCTAACTCCACAATGTTATGTCCTAAGTGTGATTTGGCAATAACCGATGGGGTTACCTGTTGTTTGTGCAAAAGTACTCTACATTACACATGTGGTGGGATAACTGAATCCAATTATAGAAAACTCCCAACAGACAAAAAAAATAATTGGAGGTGCTCATCTTGTAAGAAAAATGATCAAATCGATATTGCACAAGAACTTACAAAAATTTTTGCTGAGCTCAAGGTTCTTCGGCCCTTAAAACAAGTCGTTGACGATATGAAGTCCGAAATAATAGACGTCAAAAAAGCTATACACTATTCCTCGAATAAAATAGATGACTTCGAAAACAAATTAAACACGATCGAAAACAAACTTAAAATTGTAGATAACCTTGAGGCCAGTGTAAATCAATTGAAAAAAGATATGGATGAAATAAAATTCAACGAAAACATCAGAGAACAATGGGCCAGATCTCTTAATATCGAAATAATTGGTTTTCCTGAAAAAAAAGAGGAAAATCTATCGGAAGAATTCTCTAGCATCTGCAACTTTATCAACATCCCCATAACTAGTTCAAATATTGACTTTATAACCAGGATCGCCCCAATGGACAGAACTACAAGCAGACCCAGAAACATTATCGTTAAACTCTCCAACAAACTTCTTAAGGATACAATTATCACCGCAATTAAAAAACGCAAGGGATTAAGAACGACAGATCTAAAGTTACCAGGCAACGCTTCTCAAATCTACATTAATGAACATTTAACAAGAACAAACAAAGCTCTACTAAAAGATACCCGTGAACGTGCTAAAAAAAACTGTTTTCGTTTCGTTTGGGTTAAGAATGGTAAAATATTTGCCCGTAAGTCTGAAACTATGCCCTCGTTTCGCATTGAATGTGAAAAAGATCTCTCAAAAATACAATGATGTGCTCATTTCACTTACACTCATATCCATAACACTTTTCTTACATGCCAATTTTACACAACTTTTACACAACACATACTCAATCCACAGTCGTAATCCACATAGCAGCCGGAGCCCAATAAATAGTTTCTCTTCTAAATGTTTTAATCTACTCAGTGTTTTCATGAAAACATACAAAACTTCATCTTTTCGTGGTAAATTATTATGCTTTAAACAAATCTCCAATGACAATAACAATATATTATCAGAATGTCCGCGGTTTAAGAACTAAAACTAACTTATTCTTCAATAATGTTTTACATAGCAATTACGATATAATTGTCCTAACTGAAACATGGCTCATCGATGGAATATTTAACGCAGAAATTTTTGACGATCGATATGATATTTTCCGTCGAGATCGTGACTATTTGTCTACCGGCCAGTCCTTGGGTGGTGGGGTTGTCATAGCCGCAAAAAAATCACTTAATGCCTTACTTTGCGAACAATGGTCCTCAAAAGCAGAAGATATATGGATTAACTTAAAAACCTCTGAATTAAGAAATTCCTTTACTCGTACACACATTTGTGTCATATATCTCCCTAGAAATCAAAATTATAACACACATTTAAATAACTTTTTAGAGAGTTTATCTAACATTACAGCGACAAATAACTTAGATAATTTCTTATTAATAGGCGATTTTAACCTCCCTAATATCACATGGAGTTCTCAGTTGGATGATAACAATACAATGAAACCTTGCAATATAACGGACAACGTAGCTAAGATATTTATTGACTATATGGAATTCTGTAATTTACGTCAATTCAACCACCTATATAATTCTAACTGCAGAATTTTAGATCTAGTTCTTTCTAATACTGTGGTAACCGTCTCCAATTCAAATGACCCACTAGTTCCCGAAGACATCCACCACCCATCGTTAGAAATTACAGTCGACCTTAATAAAATTGAATCAATGGCCTATTCCAACTACCGGAAATTTTCATTCCATAGAGCTGATTATTCTAGAATCAATGATCAACTCATAAAAATCCCCTGGCTAACTATTCTACAATCTACCGACACAAATGCACTTGTCGATGCTTTCTACAATCAAATAAATAAAATTATAAACTTAAACGTTCCACAGACATCTGCTAATCGGAAAAAATACCCTATTTGGTTTAGCCCAGCTCTTATTCACATAATCAAAGAAAAAAGTAAATATCTAAAAAAATGGAAAAAATTTAAAATGCCATCCGATTATCACTCTTTTAGCTTACTCAGATCTCGGCAAAAGCACTTATCAAGAACATGCTACAACAGATATTTAGAATCTGTCGAATCCTCGATCAAATATGACCCTAAAAAAATATGGGCATACATTAAATCCAAAAAAGACTCCTCCGATTTACCAAATACGATGACTCTCAAAGGAACCACATCCAACTCAGCTCCCGAAATCTGCGAATTATTCTCGACTTATTTCAGTTCAACATTTATCGACGACGACGAATTAAAAAATTTATCTATAGACGAAATAACCGCTTTACTAAACAACGATAACGGTGTAAACATTGACCATGATACCTTACATAGTATAGACATTAACGAAAACATCGTAAAAACTCACTTGAATAAACTAGACATTAACAAAGGACCAGGCAGTGACAATATCCCCGGAATTTTCATCAGTAAATGTGCAGATAATCTTTTTGTTCCCCTAACTATAATCTATCAAAATTCTGTATGTAACGGTTGCTTTCCTTCCTTATGGAAACAAAGTTACATAACACCAATCTTTAAAAATGGGGCAAAAAATAACATTGAAAATTATCGTCCAATTTCAATATTACCTCTATTCGGGAAAATCCTTGAAAAAATTGTATATCAACAACTATTAACATCTTTTAAAAACAGAATTATCCCTGAGCAACATGGTTTCCTTCCAAATAAATCCGTTTCTACAAATCTCACACTGTTCACTGAATTTATTCTCAAGAAAATGGACAACAGAACCCAAGTTGACGCAATTTATACCGATTTCTCAAAGGCTTTCGACCGTGTTAACCATTATATTCTTCTGAAAAAAATAAAAAAATTTGGTATCCACGGCAGTTTACTGAGATGGATCATATCATATATTCGGTTCCGAACTCAAACGGTCGTTCTAAATGGTTTCAAATCGAAAACCAAATATATTTCCTCCGGGGTCGTTCAAGGTTCTCATCTGGGACCACTCCTTTTCAACATTTTTATTAATGACATCAAATTTTCCATTAATTTTGCTCTATTTATAATTTACGCCGATGACATGAAACTTTTCTGCACAATAGAATCCTGGGAAGACTGTAATAATCTTCAAAAAGACCTCTTATCAATATTCGAGTATTGCAAACACAATAAATTATCCCTTAATGCTTCCAAATGTTACTCCATTACTTTCTCAAGAAATAAAACCCAACTAAATTACGAATATTCAATAGATAGTATAGCCGTTGAAAAAAAAACGGTTATAAAAGACTTGGGGGTCTATGTTGACAGTAAACTTTCCTTCGAGAGACATTTTGACCATATAACCGGTAAAGCTTACCGTATGCTAGGCTTTCTATTCAGAAATACCAAACAATTCCGAGATTATAAAACGTACATTATATTATACTATGCTCTTGTTCGGAGTCATCTCGAATCCTCGTCAATTATCTGGAACCCTTCTTACCAAATATATAAAAACCAAATTGAAAGAATTCAAAAATTATTCATCAGACAATTAAACTATAGATTCAGTTTCTCAAATGTTGACGATTATCTCACTCTTCTTCAAACCTATAATTTAATGAGTCTCGAAAACAGAAGAACTCTAACCGATGCTCTGTTCCTTTATAAAATCATTAATAACTTGATTGATTGCCCCGAACTTACAAGCCTAATAAATTATAGAGTCCCTACTAGACCCACCAGACAGAACGAACTTTTCAAAATCACCACGTGTAAAACCAACTCTTACAAAAATTCATTTATCAACCGAAGTTGCTATTCTTATAATCAACTTTTTAACTCAATTGACCCTTTTCATTTAAATATTGATACTTTTAAAAAACAAATCCTTTCCGTATTATATTACCCCTTAACGGCTCCCTAACTTACTATAACACATAAATCCTCTCACACTCACATACACACACACTCACTCACACAAACACACAATCACACGCCATATTATACTAATTTTCAAAATATCTTTTATACTGGATAAATATCTTTATACTACTAAATTTATATTGGATTTTATTTTTTATTTTGTAAACTACCCATTGCTGGAGATAGGTCACCCGCACATTAATGTTGAAATTTAATGAATCATCGCACGGTCGTAAATGCAGTGCCGTTGTAGGTACCCACTTACAATACATTGATTTTTATGTGACCCCTTCAGTGACGATGTGGCTATATTTTCATTATTTTGTATTCATGCAGTTATATATATATATATATATTTTTTTTTTCTCTTATGTTACTTTATATTTTCATATTTACATGTTTTCTATGAATGCGTGTACGTGTTCTATGTGAAGTACTAATATATAATAGTCTGTAATTGGCTCAATTTATATGTAATTGTTTTATATAAAAAAAATTATACAGCTGTTGACTATTTATAAAAATAAATAAAAATAAATAAATAAATACTATGTATGTATGTACAATTGTATCTATTGGTAAATTTACTGCCTCACTAGATGAGTCTGTTCTGAGGCAGTACTTTTTCAATTTTGCCTATGGGTTACATATTATTGAATGCAAAACAATAAGCAGAAACAATTAAACCCATAAAATTGTTGTGGAATTGATGAATGGTACATGGTACTAAGCTATGGTAGAGATTCTCAGGTTACGAAAGCAGAGAGTAGTGAATTATGTTAGGATATTTAACAGTAGGTATATGAGCAGATTGTATTCTGACATTACAGTTTTTTGAAGTTTGTTACGTCGCGTGAGATATTGTGTTCTATGTCAGGTAATATTTTATAGTAAAGTCTAGGAGCAAGGAAGGGTTAATGTCGCTGGGCACAAGTCGTCCTTTTAAGTGTGGGGTCTTGTGTGTTGTCTATTTCGGTTTAAATAAATGAATTGTTTTGGTTTCCAGCATCAGCCGCAGTGACGGAGGCTCCCGACGACGACGACGATTGGGAGGAGACATCCTCTAGTGTATCTGGTGGAGGAGCAGGAGGTGGCTCAGCCCAGGAGGCCGACGACGACGGCAGAGTCTACAAGAACCCGAGGAACTCACCTTCAGCGGCGTGCCCCAGGGACGAGGAGCAGGCCACATTATTGGTTTGTCCCTTTTTTTAAAGGCGTTTGCCAACTTATACACTACCCTAAGAGAATTAGCAAATCAATGCTCTTCTTCTTTTTCTACTTCATCGTACATTAGCAATATGAAATGGAAATTACATATAACTACTACTATTGAACGCTTTAAAAAGCTAATTTTTACATCATCGACAAACGATTGTTTTTTACTTTGTGGTATCATTTTGAAATAATTAAATGAAATAAAACACAACTTTGTGTACACCACTACAATTATAATTTTTACTCAAATGAATAAAAAATCCCTCTACATGTTACGAGAACAAAGTTCCCTTCCTCAGGAGGATACAAAGTATACTAAAATAAATTACAATATACAGACTTAAGGTAAACATAATGGGTGTCGTGTGGGCTGGGTTAAACTATTTATTGGTGGGGGGAACAATGAAGTTATTGGTTAATTAATTTTTGTATTGGGAAAATATTTAATATAGGGTTATTAGGAAATTGTGTTTGATTATTAATTATATTATTTCTCATGTTTACGTTTTTTCTGATTTCCAAGATTTCCAGGCTATCTAATTGTCTATCACTTAAATTACTATGTAATATTTTTACGCCTAAATTATTAATAAAGCTATGGTTATTTTCGATCAAATGGTTTGCGAATTCTGAATAATTATTGCTGTTAAGACATCTTAAATGTTCCTTAACTCTCGTTTCTATATTTCTTGTAGTCTTTCCTATATAAAATGATGGGCAATCGTTACACTCTAATTTATAGATTCCTGATTTTTTATTAGGATTTTCTTTATCCTTATTATTATTTAATAAATAATAAGGATAAAGAAAATCCTAATAAAAAATCAGGAATCTATAAATTAGAGTGTAACGATTGCCCATCATTTTATATAGGAAAGACTACAAGAAATATAGAAACGAGAGTTAAGGAACATTTAAGATGTCTTAACAGCAATAATTATTCAGAATTCGCAAACCATTTGATCGAAAATAACCATAGCTTTATTAATAATTTAGGCGTAAAAATATTACATAGTAATTTAAGTGATAGACAATTAGATAGCCTGGAAATCTTGGAAATCAGAAAAAACGTAAACATGAGAAATAATATAATTAATAATCAAACACAATTTCCTAATAACCCTATATTAAATATTTTCCCAATACAAAAATTAATTAACCAATAACTTCATTGTTCCCCCCACCAATAAATAGTTTAACCCAGCCCACACGACACCCATTATGTTTACCTTAAGTCTGTATATTGTAATTTATTTTAGTATACTTTGTATCCTCCTGAGGAAGGGAACTTTGTTCTCGTAACATGTAGAGGGATTTTTTATTCATTTGAGTAAAAATTATAATTGTAGTGGTGTACACAAAGTTGTGTTTTATTTCAGCTAATTTTTATTTTTCTGAGACTAAGAAATATACTTCAAACAAACTTGCTTAAAACAATATATTTTTCATTATTTCAATCCATCTTACAATATGGCATTATATGTTGGGGGGGAGCTTTTAAAACCACTTTAGTGCCTTTAGAAGTTTTTCAAAGAATCATTATTAAAATTATTTTAAAAAAGAGATTTGATTATCCAACTATTAATTTATTTCAAGAATTTAAAGTTTCAACTGTTGAAAATATCTACAAAAAAATTTCATTGTTCCAAATTCATAAAGATATTCTTACAAATTCGAACCAATTGTCATTTTCTTTAAGCAGCAGAATAAATTCACAAGGATGTATTACCATTCCTCTTTTACGTACAACTGCCTCACAACATTTCTATAAGTATAAGTGGTTTAATGAACTCCCTTTGAGTCTTAGACTCGAAAAAAATTATAATATATTTAAAAATAAAATTAAAAAATTGTACTGATTTATTTATTTATTTTTTGTTATTTCATTCTTGTTTTGTGTAGCTTCATATTTTTTAGTAGATGTACAATGTTTTGGTAAATGTAACAATATTAAATAGATACTCCCCTCTTTTAACACGAGATTTTATCTCAATTCAAGAGGGTTATTATGAATTATATGATAGAAATTGTATACCTTTTTAAATTATGATTTATATGTGAACCTTGTATTGTTTTTGTTAATAAATAAAAAAAAAAATTAGGTCATTTGACATGTTTGTGAAAGTGGACTATCCGGGAAGCGTATGTACATTTCCGTGTTGATTAGGAGGCAAGTATTGCCTCGAATTAGGCCCAATTAAAAACTCGTGTTGAATTCCAGGCAATTAATTATTGAATATGATTCCTTTATTAAATTTTCGATAAACTAATGCGTAGTATATTATATCTTTTTATAAAATGTTTAATTCAGTATATAATTACAGAGAATGAATTCTGAATGTAGTCTTTTTAGGTGAGAGGAGTAATGCCTAACTGCAAATCTGTTGCTGGTTACCCCACATTGTGCGATATGCCGTGATGGTGTGTGTGTGTAGTTCATGGAGCCTCTCTGTCGATCCGGTAGAAACTTCTTGAATTGACTAAATTTCTTATTTTATTCTTTCACAGGGTCAGAAGTGTTTACGCAAATGTTCCTCGGACGAAGACTGCAAGAGTAAGAAGAAAAAGTGTCTCTGTGACGGAGCCTGCGGCATGTCTTGCATCAAACCAGGTCAGTTAACTTTTTATTTTCATTGAGACGACTCAAATGAAGTGACACGCTCACGCGAGTCGCGACGATTGCTGACGGACTTTATCGAAAAATGTATTAGTTCGTATTTTCAGAGCTACATTTATTAATTTTTGGCCATTTTCATTTTAATGAGCGATTGTGAGCATACTTTACCGAACAATATTTAAGTTCGAGTTTTCAGGGCTAGCTTGAAAAATACTACACAGCTTTGAAAATACTAAATATTTATTATATTTTTTACTCTTTACTACTATGAAATACTGGAGAGTCATGATTTCACAATTTTTAAGCTTATTTTTATTAAATCAATTTCTCAACGGGTATCATGTAGATAGTGCACACTATGAGTTTCGTCGTGATGTGTTTGTCTGTATGGCGTACGTCGTATTATTAGACGTATCCTTTTTGTATCCTCTCTACAGCCCAAACTATAAGTCCGATCGACTTCATATTTACATAATATGTATGTGTAAAGTGCATAGACCTAGAGCTGATTAGTTTACCATAGACAACCGTTAATTTATTTTCTATGATTTCATCATTTACGTTGTTTTTTTTTTGTGTCCTCTCTTCAGCCCAAACTAAAGGTCCGATTGACTTCATATTAATATCTTCTTCCTCTCTTTTAAATAAACAGGACTGCTGGCCTGTTTATTTCCTGCGTCAGCTTCTCTCTTGTGACGTGGACTGCCAGCTGTCTTTCCATCTCTTGGGAGGACGTCCTGGAAGTCGCATATTATCCCTGGCCACTTTGACGGGCCTTGAATCTGTCATTCTTGATACGTGTTCGTTCCAGAACCTTCTTCTCTGTTGACCCCATCTTACGATATCCTCAACTTCACACATTCCTCGGATAATTGTGTTTCGTACACTATCGAAGGGTTTTACCAGCGATGCTTCTGAGTACCTTCGTTTCGCTGTTTCGAAGGAGGTTTTGTTACGGACAGTGTCTGCTCTGGATTCTATTCCGTAAGTCATCATGGGACGAACACATGTCTTGTAGATTCAAATCTTGCTAGGGATGTTCATATATTTGTTTTTCCAGATGAAATTTTCAGACAACCATTGTGACAACCATGACAACCGTGTCTGTTCGAGTATTTCACCATAAAGATCGTTGTTACACATGATGTTAGCACTTAGATATTTAAATTTTGAAATTTGCTCAATCGGTGTATCATCAATCACTACACTACAGCTAATCCTCTCTCTTGCGACTCTTGCGAGGGTCATGGTTTTTGTCTTATTGATGGAGATAGGCATGTTGAATTTCTTGGAGGCAGTGTGAAAACGGTGTGGCATTTTTTGCAGGTCTTCCTCAGATTCGGCTATTATAGTGGCGTCGTCAGCAAAGATTGATGCGGATTGATTTTTAGGAAATTGTCTCTTATCTGCATGGTACCCCAGATTAAGGCAGGCCACTTCTTCCATTATTTTATCCATGACCATGTTGAAAAGAAACGGACTAAGGCTATCCCCTTGTCTTACCCCGGTTGGTGTTGCTACATCGTTGGAAAGGTCTCCATTTACACAGATCTTTGTGGACTGTTTATATCTCTTGTGGTTTTTGTTATGGTGGGTGATGACTTTTTAAAGTAATAAGTTTTTTACAAAGGCCTCGGTAGAGTACAGTTGAAAGATGTACTAAATATTGATATCATATATTATTACCTATGTAAAATTCATAAACTTAGGGCTGATTAGTTTTCCATAGATGTCAGTTAATTTCTTCACTATAATGATTTCATCTCAAAATTTTCAAAAAGCTCTCACAGTCTGGAAAATCGAGATTTTTTTTTATATTTTTTGAACTTTTAATACAGTAAAAATACACTCTCAAAAACGCATTCAGGGATTGTCAACTTTTAAAGAAAATAAATCTATGGTCCGTAATATCAATGTGAAATAAATTACATATTTGTATGAAAAATGTATAGGCATAACAGAAGTCAAATAGCTTCTGTATGGGTCAGTAAAATTGAGTGATCAACTTCATATTGATATTGTATGTGTCTTTATTGAAAAGTGTATTTTTTAACTCTCCACTACATCTTCCTCGAGGGGTAGGCAGTGAGAACCGAATACCGCATTCTTGACACATATCCATCAACATTGATACATTGTCTCGTAAATGCTCATATTTTTTTTATAAAAAAAATGAACAAGTATGTCCTTGTTAAACAAGTACATAAACATCTTCCTACGTTCCCTAAAATAAGCAAATAAATGCTTGCGCTGTAGGTGAACGAAATCGGTCGAGGCAGGATTCGAACTCGCGATCACTGGATTACTATCCCAGCGCGCTAACCGCTCTGCCACCGACCCAACTCATGTTGCTAGTTATGTAGATTATTACATCAATTTCTCAACTGGTATCATGTAGAAAGTGCATACTATGAGTTTCGTGACAATGTTTTTGTGTTTATGGTGTATTGTGAAAAATTTTGTCCTCTGGAAATCTAATATTTGTTTAAGAATCTAACAGAAATGTACTTCAAAAAATGCATTTAGAGATTTCAAAAGGTTTAACCTTTTGAAATCTCTAAACCAACCTTTCAAAAGGTTGTGCACAAAAATGTACACTTATATACTATGTAGTGGAGAGTTTAGTGTTGACCACAACCCACTCATTTATCCAACTGTCGATTCGTTCATGAGAATTCAATTCTCTTAATGAATCGACATTATTAAGCCAAGATGCGTGTACGAAGGAAAATTTTGTATGGTGTAGTGGACTTTTTGCATGCTAATAACACCAACTAGGGGCCTCGCAGCATATATGTTCCCATACATGGATTTACTCAAAATTCGGATTAGAACATTTTATGTGAGTTTTGTGTGTGTGTGTGTGTGTGTGTGTGTGTGTGTGTGTGTGTGTGTGTGTGTGTGTGTGTGTGTGTGTGTGTGTGAGTGTGTGTGTGTGTGTGTGTGTGTGTGTGTGTGTGTGTGTGTGTGTGTGTGTCTGTGTGTCTGTGTGTCTGTGTGTGTGTGTGTCTGTGTGTGTGTGTCCCTTATAACTTTTGATCCGCTCAATTTACAGAGCCCAAATTTTCAGAATATATAAACAGTTATAGGTCTACAAAACTTTTATACTCAGAATTATGAATTTTTGTTTCAGTCAGGGGTTATCAACTTTTGAATTTTACTTTATTTTTCCATATATCTCAGAAACCATATAAGCTAGAATGCTGAAATTTGGTATAAAGATAAACAAATACAAAATCTCAAATTATTTTTTTTTAAAAATTCCAGGGTTTCTCAAACATTTTTTATTAAGAAAAATATTTTAATTATGATAAATTTATGAGTTTAACTTCCTATATTTCCATTTTTTTTTTAAATATCGAAAAAAGCCGTTACACCCCAAATAGATAATTTAATTTTATATAAAAAATATAAAAATCGTATCAGCATATCTCAAATTATTTTTAACAATTTTTATAAAAATTGAATTTAGTGACGACATCACTTCGTATAATTTGTATGGTAGTCGCCTATACACAATATGTAAGAAGACTTAATAGTTTGATACTTAATTCTCCAAACATACATACATACCATCATACTGTTTTCATATTCTGTGTAGGAAAAACAGACTGACCTCCATACTATCCTATCCTAACAAACATACCTACATGTTTTATATAGAAAAATAAAATATCTTCAAATATTTATTAATTTGTGTTCTTTATAGTTTGGTACGTATTCTTTGATTATGCATACTATCGCCATCGACAGTTCGATCTCATGTGTTACATGCAACTAGTTTATATAATTGTTGTTTTATTGTGTAGTTTTTCCTATTTTATAAGTAGGTAGGTGTGTATGTGATTGTTTTTATTTTTCAATGTGTGTATATCATATTTTTGTCATAATGGTCAAAATAAAACTAATAAAACGCAAAACTATATATATTTTTTTGTGATAATGAAATATAATCAAAATAAATAGATGCATTTATTTTCTCGTTAAATCTTTACGACAAAACACATTCAATCCTAGTTCGTATATCATGGTTTGTGTGTTTCTTTTTAGAATTGTAGCAAAATTGATATTAGATGGGTCGATGGCAGAGCGGCTATCGCGCTGGGTTAGTAATCCAGTGGTCGCGAGTTCGAATCCTGCCTCGACCGATTTCGTTCACCTATAGCACAAGCATTTATTTGCTTATTTTAGGGAACGTAGGAAGATGTATATGTACTTGTTTAACAAGGACATATTCATTTTTTTTTTTTTAATTATTTACGTAATATTATCAGCGCCAGTGACTATACAGACCTATAATAGAACCTATATTAGAAATTATTATAGGTACATAGGTTCAAGATTAAAGCGTATGCTATAAAATAAAACATTGAATTATATCGCTCTGGGTCGAGTTTAACAAGTTTTCTACTACAAGGAAAATGTGTATAGCAAATATGTTGGTATTGTAATTTATATTAGCATCTAACTTCGGGTATATTCTGAATTTTCATTAGATTTACCTTAGTGTTCACATTATATTACGTACTTATACATATGACATAGGTATATGATGCTTAAGAATATTTACTGTTGAATTTTTATATATAAACTATGCATTCTTTTGTACATTACGCAGTATTCACTGTATAATTTTCGAAATTTTACAACTAAACGCAGTATTTTATATTATGTTATTTTCGAAATATTACAACTAAACGCGGTATTATTCTTTTAAAATTTTACTTCTTAACGCGGTATTCTTTGTGTTATTTTCGAGATTTTACAACTGAATGCGGTATTATTATTGTAAAAAAAATATAACTAAACGCCGTATTCTTTGTGTTATTTTCGAAATATTACAACCAAACGCGGTATTGTAATTTTCAAAATTTTAACTAAACGCGATATTCTATGTGTTATTTTCGAAATATTACAACCAAACGCGGTAATGTAATTTTCAAAATTTTAACTAAACGCGGTATTCTTTGTGTTATTTTCGAAATATTACAACCAAACGCGGTATTGTAATTTTCAAAATTTACACTAAACGCGGTATTCTTTGTGTTATTTTCGAAATATTACAACCAAACGCGGTAATGTAATTTTCAAAATTTTAACTAAACGCGGTATTCTTTGTGTTATTTTCGAAATATTACAACCAAACGCGGTATTGTAATTTTCAAAATTTACACTAAACGCGGTATTCTTTGTGTTATTTTCGAAATATTACAACCAAACGCGGTATTGTAATTTTCAAAATTTTAACTAAACGTGGTATTCTATGTGTTATTTTCGAAATATTACAACCAAACGCGGTAATGTAATTTTCAAAATTTTAACTAAACGCGGTATTCTTTGTGTTATTTTCGAAATATTACAACCAAACGCGGTATTGTAATTTTCAAAATTTTAACTAAACGTGGTATTCTATGTGTTATTTTCGAAATATTACAACCAAACGCGGTAATGTAATTTTCAAAATTTTAACTAAACGCGGTATTCTTTGTGTTACTTTCGAAATATTACAACCAAACGCGGTATTGTAATTTTCAAAATTTTAACTAAACGTGGTATTCTATGTGTTATTTTCGAAATATTACAACCAAACGCGGTAATGTAATTTTCAAAATTTACACTAAACGCGGTATTCTTTGTGTTATTTTCGAAATATTACAACCAAACGCGGTAATGTAATTTTCAAAATTTTAACTAAACGCGGTATTCTTTGTGTTATTTTCGAAATATTACAACCAAACGCGGTATTGTAATTTTCAAAATTTACACTAAACGCGGTATTCTTTGTGTTATTTTCGAAATATTACAACCAAACGCGGTATTGTAATTTTCAAAATTTTAACTAAACGTGGTATTCTATGTGTTATTTTCGAAATATTACAACCAAACGCGGTAATGTAATTTTCAAAATTTTAACTAAACGCGGTATTCTTTGTGTTATTTTCGAAATATTACAACCAAACGCGGTATTGTAATTTTCAAAATTTTAACTAAACGTGGTATTCTATGTGTTATTTTCGAAATATTACAACCAAACGCGGTAATGTAATTTTCAAAATATTTACTAAACGCGGTATTCTTTGTGTTATTTTCGAAATATTACAACCAAACGCGGTATTGTAATTTTCAAAATTTACACTAAACGCGGTATTCTTTGTGTTATTTTCGAAATATTACAACCAAACGCGGTAATGTAATTTTCAAAATTTTAACTAAACGCGGTATTCTTTGTGTTATTTTCGAAATATTACAACCAAACGCGGTATTGTAATTTTCAAAATTTACACTAAACGCGGTATTCTTTGTGTTATTTTCGAAATATTACAACCAAACGCGGTATTGTAATTTTCAAAATTTTAACTAAACGTGGTATTCTATGTGTTATTTTCGAAATATTACAACCAAACGCGGTAATGTAATTTTCAAAATTTTAACTAAACGCGGTATTCTTTGTGTTATTTTCGAAATATTACAACCAAACGCGGTATTGTAATTTTCAAAATTTTAACTAAACGTGGTATTCTATGTGTTATTTTCGAAATATTACAACCAAACGCGGTAATGTAATTTTCAAAATTTTAACTAAACGCGGTATTCTTTGTGTTATTTTCGAAATATTACAACCAAACGCGGTATTGTAATTTTCAAAATTTTAACTAAACGCGGTATTCTATGTGTTATTTTCGAAATATTACAACCAAACGCGGTAATGTAATTTTCAAAATTTTAACTAAACGCGGTATTCTTTGTGTTATTTTCGAAATATTACAACCAAACGCGGTATTGTAATTTTCAAAATTTTAACTAAACGCGGTATTCTATGTGTTATTTTCGAAATATTACAACCAAACGCGGTAATGTAATTTTCAAAATTTTAACTAAACGCGGTATTTTGTGTGTTATTTTCGAAATATTACAACTATAAGAGGTATTATTATTTTCATAATTTTACAACTATACGCAGTATTATTTATATGATCTGTGAGACAGTAACTATTAGTGTCTCCAGGATATGGCAACTTGAGATTGTGTTTTCGTTAAATTAATATTTAACATAGTTCCTGTTGGTTGCCCGAAAAGGGATACAAATATAAAATATTGTTATCGAAATTTTACAACTTAAATGCGGTATTATTATTTATGACCACAGAGTAAAGAATATACAGAGCTGACATGAACTATGATTTTATGTAAAACGATTAGTAAATAAATTGAGATGGAATGGGCTAAATGGATTATCCAAAACTCATGTAATGTTTAAATATAAATCAGATAAAGCAAATACTTCACTGCTTTTCATTTATTAATATTTTTTATTTATTTTTATATTTTTTATTTTATTTATTTTATAGAATACAACAGCAATACAATAAAGATTTATACAAATATACAAAGATAATTATTTTTATGTTACCAATTATAGTATTCTAAAATGTATTACATACACATTTTTTAACCATTATGAAAACAGGATGGGAAAGGAGAGAGAGGTAGTTAGGGGAGTGGGGGAAGCATCGACCAATAGAAACTCATATTATGATTTATACCTCACGTGTCTCAATGTATGGATATTAATAAATTAAAATTAAGTTAAAGGGGCACAATTAAAAAGTTAAAGATGTGCACAATAAAACAGAGAACAAATTAAATATCCGACAAATTCCCAATTTTTTTTAAATATATAAAAACTCGAAGCAAACATATCCAATTCCGGATCACTCAAACAATATCTATTGTACCCAGTACAAGCTCTATTAATATATGAATTAAGCATATAGTTTTAGAAGATTCTATGTAAAAGAGAGAAATAAAAATAATAATAAACACTTCGTTGCATCCTGCGCAAGTGGCGAGTTTATTTCCATATGGCAATTTCTTCCAACCAACCAGTCCAAGTTTCATTGCAGAGAAGCGATATTTGCGCGAGAAATTAATTTAAATTTTTTTTTTCTCTGCTGGGGATCGAACCCAGGACGGCTGCACAGAAGCCAGACGACTTACAAACTGTGCCACGGTGGTCGGTTTGGTGGCGGTGTATAACAAGATATTTTGTTTTAATAATGTCTATAGACTAGTTGCATGTAACACATGAGATCCAACTGTCGATAGCGATAGTATGTATAGTTGAACTTGAAAATTGTGTATTCCATACAAATTGTTTGAAGCGATGTCGTCACTAATATCAATTTGTACAAACTTTGTTAAAAAAAGTTTGAGATATATTACTATAATGTATACATTTTTTATAGAAAATTAAATTCTCTAGTTTACATGTTTCGGCATTTTTCGATATTTTTAAAAGGAATGGAAATAAAGGTAGTCAAAGATAAAAATTTGTCATACCAATTTTTGGCTTCTTAATAAAAACAGTTTGAGAAACCCTGGAACTGTTTTTTTTAAATCCATTTCGAGATACTATATTTGTACAAAATTTCAGCGTTCTGGCTTTTATAGTTTTTGAGATATGTGGACAAATGCTATAAAATCAAAATGTTGATAACCCCTGACTGGAACAAAAATTATAAATTCTGAGTATAAAAACTTTGTGTACCTAAAATTGTCTATATATTCTGAAATTCTAGGCTTTGTGAATCCAGCGGATCAAAAGTTATGAGGGGGGGGGGGGGGGACACAGACACACAAAAAATGTTTTACTCCGAATTCTGAGTAAATCCATTTATAGGAACATATATGCTGCGAAGCCTCTAAGTTGGTATTTTTAGCATGCATAAAGTCCACTACGCCATACAAAATGTTCCTAGTATTCCTTATACGCGGGTCTTGGCTTAATACTTTGTCGATATGTTAAGGGAATAAATTCTCTTGAACAAATCGACAGTTGGATTATTCATCTGTGTTTGCTTGTATGTATACCTGTCCTTTTTTTATTTCCATCCCTCTCTATCAATCTGTATTATGCAACTCTTCCTCTATCACTGTCGATCCCTCTCTATCAATCTGTATTATGCAACTCTTCCTCTATCACTATCGATCCCTCTCTATCAATCTGTATTATGCAACTCTTCCTCTATCACTATCGATCCCTCTCTATCAATCTGTATTATGCAACTCTTCCTCTATCACTATCGATCCCTCTCTATCAATCTGTATTATACAACTCTTCCTCTATCACTATCGATCCCTCTCTATCAATCTGTATTATGCAACTCTTCCTCTATCACTATCGATCCCTCTCTATCAATCTGTATTATGCAACTCTTCCTCTATCACTATCGATCCCTCTCTATCAATCTGTATTATGCAACTCTTCCTCTATCACTATCGATCCCTCTCTATCAATCTGTATTATGCAACTCTTCCTCTATCACTATCGATCCCTCTCTATCAATCTGTATTATGCAACTCTTCCTCTATCACTATCGATCCCTCTCTATCAATCTGTATTATGCAACTCTTCCTCTATCACTATCGATCCCTCTCTATCAATCTGTATTATACAACTCTTCCTCTATCACTATCGATCCCTCTCTATCAATCTGTATTATGCAACTCTTCCTCTATCACTATCGATCCCTCTCTATCAATCTGTATTATGCAACTCTTCCTCTATCACTATCGATCCCTCTCTATCAATCTGTATTATGCAACTCTTCCTCTATCACTATCGATCCCTCTCTATCAATCTGTATTATGCAACTCTTCCTCTATCACTATCGATCCCTCTCTATCAATCTGTATTATGCAACTCTTCCTCTATCACTATCGATCCCTCTCTATCAATCTGTATTATGCAACTCTTCCTCTATCACTATCGATCCCTCTCTATCAATCTGTATTATGCAACTCTTCCTCTATCACTTTCGATCCCTCTCTATCAATCTGTATTATGCAACTCTTCCTCTATCACTATCGATCCCTCTCTATCAATCTGTATTATGCAACTCTTCCTCTATCACTATCGATCCCTCTCTATCAATCTGTATTATGCAACTCTTCCTCTATCACTATCGATCCCTCTCTATTAATCTGTATTATGCAACTCTTCCTCTATCACTATCGATCCCTCTCTATCAATCTGTATTATGCAACTCTTCCTCTATCACTATCGATCCCTCTCTATCAATCTGTATTATGCAACTCTTCCTCTATCACTATCGATCCCTCTCTATCAATCTGTATTATGCAACTCTTCCTCTATCACTTTCGATCCCTCTCTATCAATCTGTATTATGCAACTCTTCCTCTATCACTTTCGATCATTATTATATTATAATATTACGCGACCCATCGATTTAGAAGCCATCTCGAAAAATGTACCCAACATAATTGCAGTCCATTTCTACTTTCGCTACCATTTATCTATCCATGGCTTTACCTAACTGCTGTTTATATTCCGATATATATAATATTATACATACATAAAGATATGTAAGTACCTACCTACCTACAGTTTATGTACATACTTGTACACGCACTCTTGCTGCTGTTTGACTGCATAAGTCACATAATAATATTAGTTACATGTTGTAGGTACATACATAATTGTAACACTAATGTTGTGGTTATTCTAGATCAAACGTAATAATACTTCATAGTCAACATATTGTTACAGTTACAGATCACAGATTGTAGTTAATAAATATTACATACTTAGGTACATACCTACATATATAATCTGCTCTAGTGATGAGCATATTTTAAGTCTTACAAGACTGCAGACTGCATGTGTTACTGCAAGACCAGTGCCAATACTAGGCTTGCAATCGCAAAAAGAGTCATGCGGTCTTTTGAAATTTTATAGAATAAAACTTAATTATTTAATTAAAAAGTATAGCTGTAATCGAGATCTAAAAAAACATTATTTTTTACAACAAATACATTTTTTAATATATTATATACAACCAAAAATTTCAACTTTCCTACACTCCCAAGGATTTTTTATAGGAAAAAAGGTCGTAATGTATTATTAAGTTGTGTAATATTTATTTATTTATTTCATTAGATGGCGGTGTGAACAAAACTCTTTCGCATTTAGAGAATATACTACACTCATATTTCCGAAAAAAATGGTGAATACATAAAATGAGGTCTACATATAATATAAAATGTGGTCTGTATAAAATGTGGTCTGCATAAAATTAAGTCTATAAAAAAGGGGGTCTGTAATAAAATGTGGCCTGTATAAAATGTGGTCTGTAATAAAATGTGGCCTGTATAAAATTAAGTCTATATAAAATGTGGTCTGAATAAAATGAGGTCTATATAAAATGCGGTCTATTTAGAAGGCGGTCTGTGTCAGAATATCGACATCGTCTGCTCAGGTCCTATAAAATGAAGGTTTTTATTATTAACATTTTTTTAATATCTCAACAGAGATAAAGTTGGAATATTAAGGGAGAACCGGGAAATCACGGCACCTACAGGGCTTACGACCTGTCATCGTCTGATTTACGTGATCACTTTATGCACTTGCGCAACGTTCATCTGTAGCCCTGTATGCCGACCGCCGTGGCACAGTTAGTAAGCCGTTCGATTCCCAGCAGAGGAGAAATTTATTTAAATTCATTTCTCATGCAAATATTGCTTCTCTGGGCTGGAAACACTGGTTAGTTGGAAGAAATTGCCATACGGCAATAAACTAGCCACTTGCGCAGGGTGCAAGGAAGTGTTGATTATTTATTATTTGGTTCTCCTATAATAATCCAACTCCGTCTCTATTGAGATAGTAAAAAAATTGTCACGAAAATATTATTTACTCACGTCAGGAATAATATTCAATGTTTTCGTATATGCAACTATTAAAATATTCGACGTTTTTTATGTTTCTTTCTAACTGCTGGCTTTTAACAGAAAAATAAACTTGATTTTTTTAAAATAAAAAAAGCTCTGACTTCTAAAAAATGACCTCTGAATGAATTTGCTCATCATTAATCTGATCCATATTGGTCATACTTTTTTTTTTAATTTTTTTTTTTCACACATTCTCTTATTATATTCATCACGGTGACATATTACTGTGGAATGTTCTTACAATGGAAATGAGAATTTCTCACATTCACACACTTACAATTATTCAAACCGTTTATGTGTTTAATCAAATTCAGTTCAAGCATGCGTTTAATCAGATGCAGTTTTTCGATCGAAGTATTTGTTTATTTATTTACATATACAGATACATACCATCATGCAATATCCTTCACGAGGTAGGCGGAGATGATAGAACACCGCATTTTTCTATCTTGACACGCATATCCGCAATAATACTCAAAAATACGCAGATACCACTCTGAATTCTTGGTAAGGAACGCAGATTGCGAAAATTATGTACAATAAAATCAAATACAAAACAATATATTTTATATTTTATGTTATTCTGAAACATAACAGCTATTTTAGAATATATGTACGTCATAATACAGTCACATATAGTTAACAAAGAAATAAGCCAATAATAATGCTTCACTAAATTATATAAACATATTTCATATTACTAGTTGCATGTAACACATGAGATCCAACTGTCGATAGCGATAGTATGTTTAGTTGAAGAATAAGAATCAAACTATAAACCCATGAATCCAAACTATTGAAAACTTTAACACATGTTGGTATGTATGTATGTCAAGATAGGACAGTATGGAGGTCAGTCCTCTTTTCCTACCCGGAATATGAAAACAGCATGATGGTTCTGTATGTATGTTTGGAGATTAAGTACCTATCAAACTATTAAGTCTTCTTACATATTGTGTATAGGTGACTGCCATACAAATTGTATGAAGCAATGTCGTCACTAAATTCAATTGCTAATACAATGTTAATTTTTTTTATAGAAAATTAAATTATCTATTTGGGGAGTGTTTCGGCGTTTTTTCGATATTTTCTAAAAAAAAAAATGGAAATATAGGCAGTTTAACTGATAAATTTATCATTAAAAAAATATTTTTCTTAATAAAAAATGTTCGAGAAACCCTGGAATTTTTTTGAAAAAACTAATTTGAGATTTTGTATTTGTCTATATTTTTACCAATTTTCAGCGTTCTAGCTTTTATGGTTTCTGAGATATATGGAAAAATAAAGTAAAAATTCAAAAGTTGATAACCCCTGACTGAAACAATAATTCAAAATTCTGAGTATAAAATTTTTGTAGGCCTATAACTGTTTATATATTCTGAAATTTTGGGCTCTGTAAATTGAGCGGATCAAAAGTTATAAGGGGGGGGGGGGACACGCAGACACACACACACACACACAGACACACACACACAGACACACGAAATGTTCTACTCCGAATTCTGAGTAAATCCGTGTATTGCTGCGAAGCCTCTAAGTTGGTGATTTTTGACTTCAAAGTTGGAAAAGCCATGAAAAAAGTAGACCTCTAAATACAATTCTCGCGTATCCTGGCTTGTAACATTGTCGATATGTTAAGAGAACAAAGTTCTCCTGAACATATCGACAGTTGGATTAAATGTAGAGAACATTGGTCAGGTGAATGAGATTTAGGATATGGTCAATAAATAGGGAAATTAACTGGAAGGAAGAAATATGATAATTTCACTAGCCGCATAGTAGTCGTATTAAGAGGACATATAACGCTAAATCCAGTGACTGAAAACATGATATATTTAAACCGCCTAATTTCATTATGGAGTTCAAATCGGCAAATAAGAGAATACGGGTGACAGTTTTGTAAAGCGTCGTTAAAAATCTATGGATGCAAAGGTCAGGGAAAAAGTGACACGTAATTCGCTGCACAACGTCGAAAGCCAACTAATTTTATTGGTTAATACAAATTAGAGTATTTTTCAGCACTAAAATTGGTTTATTCACAGGTTATGTCAGCCGCAATCTTTCGCTGGGCGATGTATAGTAACTATAGGTATCGCGTGTGTTCAAAATGGTTTATAATATATGATTCGAAGTATCGAAAACCCCAAATTTGTTGATTTTTTGCGTTTTAAGAACTAAAGTTTTAAGATAATCGGTGACGTGCGCTGTAGCAGTTACAAAGAGATGAAGAGACTTGCGGACGATAGAGTTAAGTGGAAAGATCGAGTGTCTGGTGCAGACCAATCCTAGGATTGTGACCCAGAAGAAGAAGAAGAACAAACCTGACTTGAATTAAAAAATAAATATCGCTCATTCACTTCGATTTTATGCACTCTTTAAGCATATACCTACAAGATTTATTTGTTAACGACACATGGTTATGGAGTAATTTAAAAAAAAATGTTGAAAAAAGAAAGGATATTCTAAATCATTTTTTTAGGAGAATTTGTGCTGAATTTAAAATTGTGTGACGAACATTCACCAGAGAAATATTGAACATATGGTATTTTATTTTTATTTTATTTTATATACTCGTAGCTTCTCAGGCAACTAACAGGTAGGTACTATATCAAATAATTATTTAACACACACCCAATAACAAGTTGCCACATCCTGGAGACTAACGATATTAATCGTCTCACAGGTCCAGACTGAAAATACAATTAAATACTGTGTCTCCACCGGGAATCGTACCCGGGACCCTTTGATCAGCAGTCAGATACCCAACCAACTGAGCAACGAAGGCTGACGATACACACTGTTACATATATTTGAGAAATTTGATTTGAAATTGAAGTATTTAGGTTTATATGCAACGGCCCTTAAGTATATGCTTTAGTGCTTGTAAAGGCAGATTAAATAGATGAGGATTAAATTGATGAGAATTAAATATTATGAGGATTAAATATATGAGGATTAAATAGATGAGTATTAAATAAATGATAATTAAATATATGAGGATTAAATAATAGATGAGAGTTGAGGGCTAAGATTATTGTGGTTGTTACAGCAGCGTTTAATAAAATTGTTTTGATCATATCTTTTTATAGTCAAAGGTGTGTAAAATAGAATAACATCAAATACATAATTCCATTAGAAAACGAGTGGGTTGTGGCCAACGCTATACTCCTCACTACCAAGTCATTCCATAAAGTATTCAAATTTAGTATGGAAAATTTTCAGCATTTTGATGAAATGAGTTTGTCAAATTATTCTTGTATCCGTCATTCAAAATACATATCCGTCTTTCAAAATACCATTCACATTGACGTGCCATCCCTTCCTTGGGCGGCCCTGACCTCTCATTTAATTCCTGTCCGCAATGTATATTTTCTTCGTCAGGAGTTCTCCCCATTCATTCTCCCCATGTGGCCAAACCATCTCAATGTGTTCACTTTCATTCTATTAATGACATCTTTCTTCATCCTACATTCTTTCCTTTTGTCCTCATTTCTGACCCTGTCATACATCGTCCTATTACAAATTCTTCTTAGCGGTCTCATTTCAACTGCATTTATTCTACTTTCGTGCGACTTCTGCAATGTCCAGGTTTCACTTGCATACGCCAAGGTTGGCACTAAGATAGCATTATGAATGGCAAATAGCATGAATAACAGATGAACATGTATAAGACGATGTATGAATGTCGACGAGGCGATGAATGTGTGTCAAGGTAGGAATAAGTGGCGTTCGGTTCTCTCTGCCTACCCCGCGAGGGACATGGCGTGATGGTATGTATGTATGTATGTAAATATTTTATTATGAAAACTTGACAATTCCTCAGTGCCAAGTTTTGTGTTTTTACAAAAAAAAAGGATATAAGGCTGATAAACGAGGAACGAGAAGTAGAGGTCGGCCAAGGAAAAGTTGGTACGATCACGTAAATAGAATTTTGAAAGATGGAGACGTTAGAAGTAAGAATAACAGAAGAGCGTGTATGAGACGATGCATGGACGTGAATGAAGCGAGATATGTATGTCAAGAAAGAGGAGTCACTATCCTCAATTCTCGGTGATGATGACAAGTACGAGAGAGAAGGAGAGAATGTATTTTCTTTTTTTTTTGTATCCGCTGTCAATATTTTTGCTGCTGTACCAAATGACATTTTATATATAGACACGTTATATGAAAACAAAACGAAAAACTCTTCAAAAATGGTACAGTTTAACGAATTCTTACAATATCACCAAGAAAGAGCACACACTACAGAATACATTAAGTGAGAAAGAGATAATACAATAATAGACACACACTGCAGACATATTTTCTCTTTATAATAATTATCCCTCATATCAAATAATGACTGCGAAAGAGACGAACTTATATTGAGTTATAGCTGTGTGAAAAAGCTAATACAACAACAAAATCCCTTTGCGTAACTACAAGCGAATATGACTTGACTTCAGCACACTCTCTCGTTTACTCAAAATAAAAATAACTATCGAAATATCCGTATAAATATATAAGTTATCGAATAATTATGCAGCATGAAATTAATTAATTGTGTATCTGGTCGTTCATTTACAGTTCTAGTGTAATTTTTACATGTTTTCATCACATAATATATGACATTTTGACTACGACAATACGTCCGAACACTACAACATCTTGCGTGTAACTAAAGTGCGGTAAGAATTAAGTGAAGTATGCGCCTTAATTTTTGTTTACCGATTTTAAAGACTAGAAAGAAACGTATCTATTATTTGTCGTAGGTTGTACCTATACCATACTTACATGATATGTATGTTGTAATCAGCCCCCCTAGACAACGTGTCATTTAGCTCAAGAAAAGAAACAAGAAAAAATAACTCAATGTATGGAAGTGACAGTTGTCACGTGACTGGCAACTGTCACTTCCATATATTGAGTTATATTTTCTCGTTTCTTTTTTTGAGCTAAATGACACGTTGTCTAGGGGGGGGGGGTGTTTGGAAGAAGTCACCTAATAATGGCAATAAGTATATTTGTTTATATTATGAACAAGAAGGTAAATAAATAAATTAATAAATATATAAAGGAATGTGTGATTTGTACCCTGGCAATACCGACAGTAGGTACCTTCATACTATAGTCTAGCCTCGCCTCCGCCTCACCGCTGTATATTTGAGTGTTACCCTAATGAAAATATATGTAAAACAATAATTCTTGTAACGTTGTGTTCGCTCCGGTAGTTTAATGTATGGAGATATATTACGCCTTGTCACACCACACAACGGCTATATATTATGCCTAGATATACAAAGCCTACATATACATATATGTACATACAAAGGTTAAGACGGCATATACATAGTATGTACCTAAACATCGCATTTTGAAATATTTTTTTTATTTATTTATTTAATAATTTACGGCCCTTTACAAACATACATAAAAAAACACATCGAAAACAAAATCACCAAAAAGAATACAATGATTAACTTATGCATGAAAAAGGAAAACTTATCAACATAATAAATAAAAAAAACAAAAAAACCGAGTGGGTTGTGGCCAACGATATTACTAACAAGTCATTCTATAAAGTATTCAAATTTTGTATGGAAAATATTCAGCATTTTCATGAAATGAGTTTGTTGTATTATTTTTTAATAAAATATTTTATTATGAAAACTTGAAAACTCTTCAATGCCATTTTATGAAAGTGATGTGCCTTTTTACTAATTTGAAAATAAAAATTTCAAATTGTAAGTTTCCTGAGTTTGGGTCACTTTGAAATATTTGACAGTTAAAAAAATCGAGAAGCACCATTCAGATATACTTCAAAATCTAATGGGGTCTAAGTGAGTATCAGATATACATATTTGCAAAATTTGAAAAGAATCGAATGAGTAATTTAGTCTATAATCGATAAAGTAAAATAAACACACCGTACATAGCACACAGTACACTGCACATATCACACACACACGCACAGATAGATACAATCTCAGCATAATACTAGTTGATAATCTGCAATAAAAAAATAGCCTTAAAAATTGCGAAATCATAACTCCCCATTATATCCCCTTGGGTTAGAGAGTAGTAAAAATCAATAATAATATTGAATTTTGATCTTCTTTCCTTTTCTTTAAATTTTATACTTACATATGAATTTTAAATATCTTAAAGAGTGTGTTTCTATAATATTTAAGTGTTATTTAAATACCCTCTTAAGTAAATGATTTAAACGTACCAAATCTATTTTCACACAAAACCTTCAGGACTATGTTATCGTTTATTTTTTATGCAGCTTTTCGCCGACTCGTACACATCCTCAAAAGAGTTATCAGTTCAATTTTTTCTTCTTCTCATACTGGTTGAAAGCCACTGGGGCCTGCTTGTGCAGACTTTTCTGCCTTTTGTGATGTGGTCTCCCAGCTTTCATTCCATGGGGGGTCTTACAGGCAACGTTCTTCTTCTCTCTTTATTTCCATCAAGGGCATCAAGGAGTTGTAGTCTTTGGGAGTCCATTCTTTGCACATGGTCTCTTCAATGCCTCATTCTTTGTGTCCCCATCTGACAACACATTGAATATCACACATATCTCTGATCGTGCTGTTCTTTATTCGGTCAGGCACATGGTCTTTGCACATGGTCTCTTCAATGCCTCATTCTTTGTGTCCCCATCTGACAACACATTGAATATCACACATATCTCTGATCGTGCTGTTCTTTATTCGGTCAGGCACATGGTCTCTTCAATGCCTCATTCTTTGTGTCCCCATCTGACAACACATTGAATATCACACATATCTCTGATCGTGCTGTTCTTTATTCGGTCAGGCACATGGTCTTTGCACATGGTCTCTTCAATGCCTCATTCTTTGTGTCCCCATCTGACAACACATTGAATATCACACATATCTCTGATCGTGCTGTTCTTTATTCGGTCAGGCACATGGTCTCTTCAATGCCTCATTCTTTGTGTCCCCATCTGACAACACATTGAATATCACACATATCTCTGATTGTGCTGTTCTTTATTCGGTCAGGCACATGGTATTTTATTACATTCCGTATAATTATCGATTAGGCTTATTTAGTCTTTAATGATAATAGCGACTCGCGTGAGCGAGTTGCCTTATCATTTGTTGCAGGAAAATTTTGTCAACACCTTTGCCATTTGAAGTAAGGAACAAGTTTATTATGTACCTACTCGTATTTGTCAAGCCATTTGATCACATTTTTCAAATAAATTAATAATAATAATAATAAAAGAATGAAAAATTTGAAAATAAACCGCTTTAGGTAACGAGATTAAAAGACTTTGGCATTCTCGTAAAATAATAATATTACCGTTCATTATTTCAGCCGCTGGCATTATTCCAAAATCGTTAATCCGTAATTTAGAAATTATAGATTTATCGAAAAACTTAATAATAAAAATGCAAAAAACGGTAATAATGAATACATGTAGAATCGTAAAAGATTTTTTAAACGTTAATATTAGGGAATCAGTAGGGTTGTTAGGTAGTATAGAGACCTCCTCAGAGCATAAGGCTGCCTGTCCATTGATGCGGAGCGAGGCGGCGGAGAGGAGAAACGGAGAAATTTTAACCAATAGGATTGCATAAAATCGCGGAGCGGAGATTTTATGCAATCCTATTGGTTAAAATTTCTCCGTTTCTCCTCTCCGCCGCCTCGCTCCGCATCAATGGACAGGCAGCCTAATCCTTTAATATGTTAAGTATCTGGATGGGTGAACTATTCCCAATTGAAAGCTTGATGATGCGTTTGATGCATTTTATTTTGCTCTTTTAAATAATTTACAATTTACGCATTGATCTGCTAATTCTTTTGAGGAAGTGTATAATGGTAATAATAATAATTGAGTGTTATTACTTGTAGTGCTTAATTGTTATTAAGATCATTATTAAATCGGCCAGCGCCGTAAATAAAAAAAAAGACTTTTATTGATTTAAACAACGTGGCGGACTTATTGCCCGCAGGCAATCTCTACCAGTCAACCACCATGGTAAATACAGCCAGTAACAGGGATAGAATAATACAAATAGAAAAATAGAATAAATTATATATGTCAAAATATTTTTACCTAGTTGTATGATTATAAACACTATTTATTATTTTTATGTTTAAATTTTCGCGTTTAATGTCAACTATGACAGCTCACCCGACAATTTGATATCATGCGTAATGTATATATTTAATTTAAAGGTTGACTTATATTTTCCACGCTTTTTCTCCCAATGCGCAATACGTCTGTCGGGCTAAAATGTAGTAAGTACCTAGTGTAAAAACTATTATCTAATCAAAAATAAAACCTTTTCTTGTAAAAACTTGATGTAAACACACAAAGAGATCCGTCTTTCAATTATTATTGTCTCTCTTGGTCTTATTGTTCTAAATCCTTACCCTCTTAGTTTTATCATGTCTTTGATCCGTTGTTTCCGTACCAACGATGTTAACTAACTAAGTATGTACTTATTAATTATTGTCTTTCATTGTGCTATTGTTGATATCTTGAGTAGGAAGTTTAACTTAAGGAACAACAAATTATTAAGTTAAAACTTATTCAATTATTTTCATAAATTTACTCACTTAATATAATTTAATGTTGTTATTTTTTTTTTCTAATTATTTACAAGATCTCCTTGTCTTTCATCAATAACTACCGATACTGGGTATATGGAATAAATTGTTATTTGTAAATAAACTCGATATTTTCACAGAGTTAAAAGAAAGGGTGTTTTGGATTCAATACAATTTGTTGGTTTTTAATTAAACGCAGCCCCTTAATTTAGTTAACAATGAACACTTCATTGTACCCTGTCCAATTGGCGAGTTTATTAACAAAATAAAATAATAATATTTTAATTAAAGGTACCCCCTCATTATAATTAACCATGAATACTTCATTGTACCCTGTGCTTGTTACGATTTTATTACCAAAATAAAATAATTGTATTTTTATTAAAGGTACCCTCTTAAATTAATTGACAACGAACAATTCATTGTACCCTGTGCAAATGACAATTTTATTACCAAAATAAAATAATAGGATTTTACTAAACGTACTCCTTTAATATAATTAAAAATTAACACCCTTGTACCCTGTGAAAGTGGCGGCTTTATAACCAATATAAAATCAAATAGGTACAAGAATTTTAATTAAACGTACATCTTTAATATAATCAATAGTTAACACTTCCTTATACCCTGTGAGAGCGGCGAGTTTATTGCCAAAATAGAATGATAGGATTTTAATTAAACGTACCCCCTTAATATAAATTACAATGAACACTTCGTTGTAATTTGTGCAAGTGGCGAGTTTATTGGCAAAATAGAATGATAGGATTATAATTAAACGTATCCTATCAACAGAATTAATAATTAACACATCTATGTATCCTGTGAAAGGGGCGTCTTTGTAACAAAAATAAAATAATTGTATTTTAATTTAACGTACATCATTAATTTAATAGTTCAAACACTCGAAGTTAAGTGGTACCTAGATTATCTGTGTTAGAAATTGTTGGAAATATTTCAGAAGAAACTTAAATATTATGATCGACGTTAATTCACACTATAAATAGAAATAATATATGTATATAAGTCAACCCTAAGATTGTGTATGTATGTATGTATATGTATATGTACATACTGCGACATACTAACCCAAATAAAGTCATAGTTCATTTAATATACTCCACTCACGTAAGTAAGATTGTATGTATGTATGTAAGTATTGTCGGGATAAGTATTTTGAAGAAAGGAAAACCCTGAGATTAAATTTTATAGCAAACTCTTAACGTTAATTATATTGTGATACTATCTAGGTACTTACTTCAAAGGCCCGTTTTTTACCGGGCAACTAACATACATAATACATACCATCACACTATGTCCCTAAGCCCTAATGGCGTAGTCAGAAAAAAACTTAAAACGATTTTTTTTATTTTATTTATAAAATACAAAACATAATCAAAAATACAATTGCAAGATACAGAAAAAGAAACACATCAAAAAACACATGGCTACTCATGAAGTTGATTACAGTAAAATTAAGATCAACTTCAGACTTTAGCAATCTTTGAGGTTAAATTAATGAAATAATACTATCAATTTACACAACAATTCATGACAATTTTATACTCAACGTAGATATCAAGATATTTTCATGGTTAAATGTAGAGAAAGATTAATATTGGATTATGATCGAGTACTGATTTATACATTTTTAATATTACGGCAAGCTAAGATCAATGTGTCATCAGTAGCCAATCGACTATCGACTGACTTCCGTAGCAAAATTTAAATCACTTGATTCCTGTGCGTCTATATATAATTTTAATTTAATTGAATTTGTTAATCACGGCTTCATTCGCGCCTGTCTGTCCACCTGTATTAGACGTGATCAAGACGAAGCTCTCCACGTCACCATCATATTATTACGAATATAAAATAGTTTAATTGCATAGAATTATAATGTACAGAAGCCGGGTGTAGTAGCAATTTCGAATTCAAATGTATGCCAAGCTTTTTTTACATGTGTGTGTGAGGCGGTAGATCGGTTGGTCTACGTATTATGTAGGTGTGCGTATCGGTAGGTGTACGTATACGGCCGGGCGAGTGAAATTCGTCTGTTTCACCTTAGTTTTAGTTGGCATACATTCATTGCGCTGACTAGGTATCTGTATCATATATTTATAATCTATGTTTAATTGATTTAAAAGTAGCATATATATAAAGCAAAGTAATGTACATAATTTACCAGCCGATTAAGTACAATAAAAACTGTAAGTAGAAACCGCTTTCATCTTTTTGAATATACCCAAAGACTATACCACCATATAATAGTTTAAACCATTCCATTGGTATGAGGGATAATGTAAGTGAATCTGGGGGTTATTGTAGAGGGCAATATAATATGTAGATGTGCGGTTCTGTCTTTAATTTAGAGTAGGTACATACTGACAGATAACAATAATTATTATTCTGTTATGATAGTTCCACCGGTGACCGCTATGCGGCGCTGTCTGAGTGGTTGCGGTTAACTTCGCCGCTCGACCGTAGCGCCATTTCCGCTTCCTTTACCGGGTCCCAGCGGTGGCGGGAAAACTCGGGACATTGTTGTAATCATGGCGTCAATATTGTCTACCTATTTCATAGTAGACATGTATTTGTTTTCTATTATTACAGTGAAAAGGTAAAAATTGTAGAATATTCTTGCGATTAATTATGAAGTGAAGAACAGAGTTGTACATGCCGTGTCGTATATCTATGAAAATAGTAAAGCCTTAATAATTTACTATTAAAAAGGGGGTTCGGCAAGGCTGCGTGTTATCTCCATAGCTGTTCAATCTGTATTTTGATCACTGAGTTCTGGGACCAAGTAATTTTAACGTACGTGATGATTTTTAACATCTCATTAGAGACGGTGATGGAACATTATGGAAATACAAGGAACTCAAGGCACCTATAGCTACAGGGCTTACGACCTGTCATCGGCTGGTTTACGTGCTCACTTCAATTATGCCTTCCTATTGAATTCAATATCAATCCGATTTTTTGAAAGTTCTATATATTTTAATCATAAAAATCTGTTCGTTTGAAAACAAGCTGAAAAAAGACCATCACCATCTAATGAAATGCTGAAGAAACAGAAAGCAACAGTCCTTATAAATGAGATGACAATGCTTTCGCATAGATGTCATCCATGAACTGCGCCAGAATTATAATTTCATTTTTGGCTTGTTTACTTGCTTGTACCAATGTGTATGTAAATTGAATATATTAATAGTTGCATAATATAAGTTTTATCTATAATTAAAAGTAAAGACTTTTTTGATTCTACATTAATAATATAAGCTAGTTAATGCCCTAACAAGGCGAAATAGGCCTATCGCGCAGAATAAAAAAATAATGTAGAATCAAAAAAGTCTTTACTTTTAATTATAGATAAAACTTATAATGGAATTCTGCCAAATAAAAACTTCGTCGATAATTAATTGCATAATATACTCCAACATTGAATTTTTTCCCTGTCGGTCAATGATGCCTCTTGTTCTTCTTCTTTTCTCCTTCTTACCCTTGCCCCATTTTCCTTTCTACCACTTTCTCTGCCCCTTTCTTTTCCCTTCCCATCCCCTCTATGTATATATATTTTTTCTCTTATTTTGTATTGTTTTTACATATTTTTACTCCTCACTAACACAAGGTGATATAGTGGGGAGTTATGATTTCGCAATTTTTATGGGTATTTGTTTTATTGCAGATTATCAACTAGTATCATGCTGAGATTGTATTCTGAAAGTTTCATCACAATGTATCTGTGTGTGTGTGCTATGTGCTATATATGTGCTATGTGCTATGTGCTATGTACGGCGTGTTCATTTTACTTTATCGATTATAGACTAAAGTACTCATTCGATTCTATTCAAATTTTGCAAATATGTACATCTAATACTCGATTTGATCCCATTAGATTTTGAACGATATATGAATAGTGCTTCTCAATTTTTTTAACTGTCAAATATTTCAAAGTGACCCCAAGCTCAGGAAACTTAAAATTTGAAATTTTTATTTTCAAATTCGTAAAAAGGCACATCACTTTCATAAAATGGCATTGAAGAGTTATCAAGTTTTCATAATAAAATATTTAAATAAAAAATAATTTAACAAACTCATTTCATGAAAATGTTGGAAATTTTCCATACAAAATTTGAATACTTTATAGAATGACTTGTTAGTGAGGAGTTTAGCGTTGGCCACAACCCACTCGTTTTTTTAGTTTTTGCTTTTCAGCTTTTTTGTTTTGATTGAAATATACATATAGGTATACCTTTTTTTATTTACTGTGGTATTTTTTTTAAATTAGGTTGACTGGAAGATGTTAATTCATTAACAAGTCCGCCTTTTGGCTATTATAATGTTTTCTTTTGACATGTCATGATGTTTTGTATGAATTTTATTTTAGCCAATAAAAATTTTATTATTATTATTTTTTTTTATACAAAAAATGAATATGTCCTTGTTAAACAAGTACATATACATCTCCCTACGTTCCCTAAAATAAGCAAATAAATGCTTGTGCTTAGGTGAACGAAATCGGTCGAGGCAGGATTCGAACTCGCGACCACTGGATTACTAGCCCAGCGCGCTAACCGCTCTGCCACCGACCCATCTATTATTTGATATTTTATCACAATTTTTTCGGGAGTCAATGACAAACTTTTCTACTAACATTTTAAAATTTGATAGGGATAAAATCCAATGTTTGTATATAATGTATTATGTAATCATGAAAATATTCGTACGTGATGAGTTACAGTATATATCTACATATGTATGTATCGAAAGAATTTAAATAAATTAAAAATAAATTAAACGATTGAACTCAGCGGGGGTCCATATACTATATACCTACTTGTATACAATGTAGGTATGTTTATTCTGGGTCTCAACAAAAAGTGACGAAAATAGCCTAGATATTTGAAAGGCAAATCCCAAGTAAGATTTTTGGCCCAGTAAATAATATTGTACTTTGGAGGATAAAATAAAATCACGAACAAGAGGCATTATATGACGAACCCAACATTGTACATGTACAAGTCATAAACACCAATTCAGAGGGCAGAACAAGTACAGGCAGGCCCATCGAGGGAGATCGCGATCCACTTCCACGCCGGCGACGCTATAGAGCCCATTGGCCCTGTTCACCACCGGACGCGGCCGCAACATCGGACAAACACAAAATATCCACCATCCATCGGGTTCAACCACTGCCCCCGAGAATCCAACCTCACACGTCAGGGCCTCCGATTGGTCTCAAAATCGGCTGCTATGTACACTCCGTTTCAAGTCGGAGGGGCTTGTACCCTGACCCCTCGGTCCTCGTGTTGGCGTCCGAAGGTTCCGCGAGCTAACACCGGGGGCATCCGACGCAATCATCACCTGTCAGATGATTGCGTCGGATACCCAAACTAAGATGGCTGGATGACGCAAAGGACGACATAAGGGCGATCGGAATAGCAAACAGGAGGAGAGCGGCGAAGGACAGGGACGGCTGGAGAAGGATTCTGAACATATTCTGTGGGATTGTTGCCACCCTCTTATAGATAGGAACTCCTCATTGCTGTCCGTGGGCTTCTTCAAGGTCCCATTGGTCATGCGGATTTTGTGATCTCGAAGAACAGTTTTAAAGTGTTCAAAAATAGTTATGGTGCCTTAATATTGGTTGATTCCTATTCAGTTATTTTTTTAATGAGACCTTAGTCAAACCTTTAATGCTTTACAGTTAAAAAGATCTGAAGTCGATGACAGTCCACGAGTGCGAATCTTTTATTCACATTCGGTGATTGTTCTTTTTGCACTATGGTGCCGAGATTGATAATCTAGAGGGCTCCATGAGCTACTTTTCGTGCTATGAATTTTTTGTTGCTCATTTAGCGTTATGTTTGAAGGGGCCGTTTACAGTTCCCATTTGCAGAGCGGGTGGTGGTGGGAGTAGCGAATAATAATAATAATGAACACTTCCTAGCACCCTGCGCAAGTGGCGAGTTTATTGCTGTATGGCAATTTCTTCCAACTAACCAGTGTTTCCAGCCCAGAGAAGCAATATTTGCGATCTATGTACGCATAATTTAACCTACGCTGTCGATAAATTACACAATCATATGTCAAAAGTTTGATATTGGTCCAATATATTTTCTAAATATAACATTCGAACCTTTTTTATATAAATAGAATCGAACGAAATATTAAAAAAAATATATATTAAGGTACCTTATATGTATTGGCACATATTTCTCTTGTAATAAGGTAGAGTGACGTGTGTGGGCGGTCGGTCGGTTAATTCAGCCGAGCCATATCCTCTCCATATGCGAAATATAAACAAAAAATATTATTATTTAAGTTGTACAAGTCCACTGGGAGCGGGGGGTTGGCGGGAAAAAATAAATAACGGAAAAGAAAAATGGCCGCCGTAATATCGCGTGACGGGGATATCCCGCGAGATAATCCCGCGGACTTGACTTCGCTGCCGGGTAGCGCGTGGGAGTCATACGAAAGACCCAAGTAATGCCGTTTGCGAGGGAGGAAATGTTATTTATTAGTTTTCATTAGGTTGGTATTCTTAATAGAGGTTCGCAATTTATTCAAACACAAATACATTTTTTCTTTTGACAAACTATATACATTTATTTATTTATTTATTTATTTATTTTAGGAACACATACTGTCTTACGAAAGAAACAGAAAAAATAGGTACACTATGAAATGAAAAAAGACAGACCAATTATTTTTGTCCACAATTGATGTATTTACATTAAAGTATGTACCTACAATACAACAAAAATAAATTTAAATATACCTACTTAAGGGGGGTACTGCTGCCAACGTACCTATTTTTCAATTTGATATACCATTATTTCTTATAAAATCGTTTTGAAAAAAATAATTTAAGTAGATAGTTCGGGTATTAACAAAGAAAAATAAATCTTTACTTTTTGATAATGTTCTGTATAAATTCTTGTATCAACTTGACAAACTTGAGACACCGCAAAATGTCTGCATACGATATGTGTTTGGACTCAAAAAGGTTGATCGTGTGTCTGAAAACAGGAAACAGTTGAAGTAGCTCAAAATCCGAGATTGAAGAAATTCCCATGTTCTTTACTATAATATCGAACCTTCTCACACCTACATAAGTACCTCAAGGAGAAATTCGCTCATCTGTTCTCTCGTGGTCTTAATTTACAGCCTCAAAACCATAGTACATTCTACATATACCAATACACCACACATCTTTTGATTGATACCTTTTGCCCAACTAGGTATACCACTTCTAGGGCTAGCAGTGTACATTATATTATGACAAGTATTATAGTTTTTCACAGGAGAAAGAGACATATGGTAAATAAAATGTAAATACGTAGGTTGTATTTACATTTTAACATTTTCTTTTATAATTTTCGCCAAACATCTTGAACGAGCTTCAGGTTGCGCAGAGCGCAAATTTATTTATCAACTAGTTGCATGTAACACATGAGATCCAACTGTCGATAGCGATAGTATGTATAGTTGAAGAATAAGAATCAAACTATAAACCCATAAATCCAAATTATTGAAAATTTTAACACATGTTGGTATGTATGTCAAGATAGGACAGTATGGAGATCAGTCCTCTTTTCCTACCCGGAATATGAAAAAAGCATGATGGTTCTGTATGTATGTTTGGATATTAAGTAGGTACATATCAAACTATTAAGTTTTCTTACATATTGTGTACAAGCGATTGCCATACAAATTGTATGAAACAATGTCGTCACTAAATTCAATTTTTATAAAAATTGTTAAAAAAAATTTGGGATGTGCTTATACATTGTTAATATTTTACTAGCACATCTCAATTTTTTTTTTAACAATTTTTATAAAAAATGAATTTAGTGACGACATTGCTTCATACTATTTGTATGGTAGTAGCCTACACACAATATCTAAGAAGACTTAATTGTTTGATACTAATTTCCAAACATACATACAAACCATCATGCTGTTTTGATATTCTGGGTAGGATCAAAGGACTGACCTCCATACTATCCTATCTTGACATACCTAGGTACATGTGTTGTATAGAAAACCAAATATCTTAAAATATTAAATAATTTGTATTTCTGGGTTTATAGTTTGGTACTTATTCTTCAACTATACGTACTATCGCTATCGACAGTTGGATCTCATGTGTTACATGCAACTAGTACATATATGACTGTACAACTCTCAATAAGTAAATAAGTATTATACCCGTGCACCGAAACGGCAATTCCGCGTACTGTTAAAATAAAACAATGTTGATATGTAGTATGTACACACATATGTCTGTCTGTCCGCGTTATAAATACTACAATTCTATGTAAATTGTTCGGCTATTTGTGACTCCCAACAAATCTCACAATAGTTTGTAATCATCGACTTGCGTTGAGTTTGATTAAGTCCTCGACTTGTTAGTTATTTTTAACGGATTTTCTAACGTGTTCGTTTACTCACTTGAGTACACGTTAGTCGATTGTGTTTTGAATTGTACGACTGACAAAAAATATTGAATTGCACGGTGATTCGACAAAAAACATATTGAATTGTGAGCTTCTATATTAATTAGCTACATAAATCGACACAAAAATATCGTGTTTTCTGATGAATAGATCATTTAGGTGCTAGTTATAAAATCAGTGCAAAAAAGTGGTGTATACATTATGTAGTTATTGTAAAGTTTTATAAATTAATATTGACGCCATTGTGTTTCTTCCTCAATAATAAAAATATAAAATATATATCGAATTGCACTCTAAATCGACAAACAAATATCGGATTGTACGCTAAATCGACAAACAAATATTGAATTGAACTCTAAATCGACAAATATTGAATTGCACACAATCGGCAAACAAATATTAAATTGCACACTAAATTGACAAGAAAATATTGAATTGCACGCTGAATTGACAGAAAAATATTAAATTGCACACTAAATCGACAAACAAATATATAATTGCACGCATAATCGACAAATATTGAATTGCACGCTTTATCTCCAGATTGTGGAAACTTGTTATTGGATGCGTGTTAAATTCACATTTAACATAGTACCTGTTAGTTGCCCGACGAAGCGATATGAAATAAATTAAATAAATTAATTAATTCATCGATACATTTTGAATTACACGCAAAATCGACACAAATATTGGATTGCACGCTTAATCGACAAATATTGAATTGCACGCTTAATCGACAAATATTGAATTGCACGCTTAGGGCCGGTCTTATAAACGTCCGTTAGTTAGATTTCAGACCAAACAAACCGAAATTTGATACAAATGCTCTATATTTCGTCTTATAACAATCCGTTAGTTAAATTTTAGTAAAAGTTTACCGATAGCCTTTACCGACGGTCGGACCACCGATTAAGCGTTCGTTAACGATAAGTTATGGAAGGATTGAGTTTTACCACACTTGTTTTTTTATGTTGTGGTATATTTTCAATATTACGAATATTTTGAAATATACTGTTTTATATTTTATTGGATTTTTATATTGAATTGCTTTTTTTCAGTAAAAAATGTCGTCCGACAGTGATTTTGAATAACCAAAACGAATTTGATTACAAGTTTGAGTTTGACCAAATATTTTATTATTTCAACATGACATTGATGACACTGAATTTCGTTTTATTTTATATTAATTATTTTTTTTTATTTAAAAAAAAGAATTTCAGTTGAGGCGAGATTTGAGAGAACCCGCGTCCACTGAATTACTAATCCAGCGCGCTAGTTAAATAATAAAGGATTATCACCATTTTTGTCATTTTTGATATTGTTTGAAGTACGCAAAAAATTAAACACTCTCTGTTTATATAT
Source organism: Molanna angustata (assembly GCA_963576475.1). Taxonomy (NCBI): domain Eukaryota; kingdom Metazoa; phylum Arthropoda; class Insecta; order Trichoptera; family Molannidae; genus Molanna; species Molanna angustata. Next base: position 32,600,605 of record OY754979.1, read on the forward strand.
TGCAATGACAGCCTCGCTTAATCCATTACAATCCATTATAGTCCAATACAAATCCATTGAAAATCCATTGTAGTCTTATTAGACTGTAACTGTCAAATAAACGGACAGTTAAAATAGTTTTATAATACCGCCGATAGTAATATTTACTTGGGAACATCCATCCGTTAGTAAATCGTAAACATACTTACGAATATTTGGTCTCTCGTTTATAAGACTGGCCCTTAATCGACAAATATTGAATTGCACGCTTAATCGACAAATGTTGAATTGCACGCTTAATTGACAGACAGATATTGAATTGCACGCTTAATCGACAAATATTGAATTGCACCCTAATAAATCGACATAAACATCAATTGTTTCGTACCGTGAACAGATAAAATTTTCAAAAATCTCTCACTTTCTGAAATAAATTAGTTCATTAGTTCATATGGTAAGTTCTATCTTCTTTATAGAACTTTATTATTTGTTTATTCGTACTAAGATTTATAGATAAGTGCAATAAGTGAAAGTTTAAATATATATTATCATGATTTAGTTAATGTTAATTGTGGCCTTATAATATTTATGTATATGAAAATATTTCATTAAAAGTTACCTATTTGAAATCATGTGGGATAATATGAAATATATATTGATGGCTTGGTATATCATATACATGAGTTATGCGTACTCGTATATCGTATAATATGTTTTATTTATTTAAATAGATCGATGTATTTCAATAAATAGCCAAATCTATAGTAACATATAATCAATTATTTATATTATACATTAGAGCAGAGGTTCCCAACCCCGTGCCCGCGGAACGATTCGTATGTGCCCGCCACTATTCGTCAGAGACTTTTTTTCATAAACATTAATTGAAAATGTGAATTATTTTTATTTACTAGTGATCGCCCAGTGGTCAAAATTCGACCGTTATTCATTAAAAAGAATATTTGGAATTAATACTATTAAATTTTGAATTTTAATGAGGTTTTTTTGTCAAAGCCATTGCATACACCTATATTTTTTTTAATTTTGTTCTATTATGGCACCTGCGAGCGTGTGCTGACAAATATTTCATTATTGCGTGTTATTTGCTTTAATTCTCTGCAATTCCTACGAAATTTATAATTTAATATAGATAGTGAACCCCTAGCAAACTTCGTATTGCTTGTATAATTAAATATGGTCCTTCATAACCACCCGTCACTTCAGACCCTTCAGTACCTCCTATCCCTTCAGACCCTTCAGTACCACCCGTCCCTTCAGTACCTCCCGTCCCATCAGTACCTCCCGTCCCTTCAGACCCTTCAGTACCACCCATCACTTCAGCACCTCCCATCCCTTCAGCACCTCCCGTCCCTTCAGTAACTCCCGTCCCTTCAGTAACTCCCGTCCCTTCAGTACCTCCGTCCCTTCAGTACCTCCCGTCCCTTCAGTACCTCCCGTCCCTTCAGTACCTCCCGTCCCTTCAGTACCTCCCGTCCCTTCAGTACCTCCCGTCCTTTCAGTACCTCCCGTCCCTTCAGTACCACCCGTCCTTCAGTACCTCCCGTCCCTTCAGTACCTCCCGTCCCTTCAGTACCTCCCGTCCCTTCAGTACCTCCCGTCCCTTCAGTACCTCCCGTCCCTTCAGTACCTCCCGTCCCTTCAGTACCTCCCGTCCCTTCAGTACCTCCCGTCCCTTCAGTACCTCCCGTCCCTTCAGTACCTCCCGTCCCTTCAGTACCTCCCGTCCCTTCAGTACCTCCCGTCCCTTCAGTACCTCCCGTCCCTTCAGTACCTCCCGTCCCTTCAGTACCTCCCGTCCCTTCAGTACCTCCCGTCCCTTCAGTACCTCCCGTCCCTTCAGTACCTCCCGTCCCTTCAGTACCTCCCGTCCCTTCAGTACCTCCCGTCCCTTCAGTACCTCCCGTCCCTTCAGTACCTCCCGTCCCTTCAGTACCTCCCGTCCCTTCAGTACCTCCCGTCCCTTCAGTACCTCCCGTCCCTTCAGTACCTCCCGTCCCTTCAGTACCTCCCGTCCCTTCAGTACCTCCCGTCCCTTCAGTACCTCCCGTCCCTTCAGTACCTCCCGTCCCTTCAGTACCTCCCGTCCCTTCAGTACCTCCCGTCCCTTCAGTACCTCCCGTCCCTTCAGTACCTCCCGTCCCTTCAGTACCTCCCGTCCCTTCAGTACCTCCCGTCCCTTCAGTACCTCCCGTCCCTTCAGTACCTCCCGTCCCTTCCCTTCATTACCTCCCGTCCCTTCAGTAAGCTAAGAAAACATAACGAAGAAGAAGAAGAAGATAAAAGATTAAATCCAGAAACCTGCGAAGAGATGGAAGGAAAATTGAACCTTCTCCCAGGATAGTCCACCTTCATATGTAAAATGACCTAATACCCGATAAAGAAGAAGAAGAAGAAAATTTTTTTTGATCCAGAAACCATTCCTGGTATACTCTCGACAATTCACCAAAGTTTCATAGCAATCGAATGAACGGTTTTGGAGCGCATTGCGCATTCCACACATACATAGATGGGTACAAAGGTACATACAAACATTCAAATTTATAATATAGAGATATCATGTTTTCATCAAGGAACACAGTTTTCTCTTCATGTAGGTATTGCAAGTCAATTTTATAAATGGAATTATTGTGTAAGTTCCTACCATTTATATTGTTTCACAGTAGGTATTCAAATATGTATTTTCCTTTAAAATGTTCTAAAATTTGAATTTAACCAACTGCGTCGTATATACCATAATGACATTTGAATGTGACCACAGAACACGGAATAAAAAGAATGAATATTTCCTACCTACCTTCTGTGTGTTATCGGAATATTTCTCATACTACGCAGGTATATTAAAATTACGTTTCCCTTCTCTTCACCGTTCTGTGGTACACAATAAATGGTTTGATGTGAAATATTTTTTATTTGATTTAATTTATTTATAACGCATATTATGTATTAATATTATTTTTCTGCAGTCCTCCTCCATATAAACTTTAAGTATGCCAAATCTCAAACTCCTCCGTGCTCTCAATTATCCGGAAATTGTACTTAACGTTTTCGCTTCACGTATTTATTTATTTATTTATTTATTTTATTTTGGGAAACAAAACAGCTGTTACATGTTTTACATTAATAAAAAAATAACAATCAGGAAAGTAAGCCAATTACATTGTTCCACAGATTAATATACATAATAAAGACAATTCAGTACAAAGTCAAAGACAAAAGTGTGGTGTAAGTGTACAATTGTGATGTGTGTATGTGTTTGTGTGTGTATTTTATGAAGCGAGGGTGGGACATGAAGAAAGGTAGGAGAGGAGGAAAGGGTGAGTTGTCATATTAATACAGTATTAGACATACCAAAAATTGTACAATTTGGTACATAAAGTATTCATTATAATATTGATGATAGTTGTTTTTTTAATGAATGTAGGCTATTGTTAAAAATATCTGGCTTATGATTAAGGTTATTGTACATATTGCAGCTGCGGTTAATAAAAGTGTTGTTTGCATAGTTTGTTCTTGAGTATTTAGTGTAAAAGAGGAGGTTCTGTTGTATTAATATATAGAAGATAGATTTGTTAGAGTTTTGATTTTTTTGAGTTTTTTTCATTGTATTTGTGTTTTTTGTTTACTTTGTTTACATTTTGTAAATATGTGTATGCAATTTGAATAATAATTTTACTATTTTTAAACATTTTGGTTTGTTATTTATTAATAAATTATGAATATAACAACATGAATTACGGGAAAATGAGAAGTTGGAAGGAGTTTGTCGATTAAAAATAGGCGATGCTCGCCACCCTACCAATATTTTAGAATGTGCTCTAGAGTACAAAAAGGTTGGGAACCCCTGAATTAGATAATTCTCCGTTGAGACTTTATTTCGTTTGTCTAATCTAATATCTTTTCTGTTTCTTGTGTCATAGAGACTGATATTCTTTATTATATCTAATTTTGGTTTTGAGACTTTTTTGTTTACGATACATGAATGTAAAGGAAGCCACTGATGTTTTGCAAGTATACAAGACAGTGTGGTGTTCGGTTCTCTCTACCTATTATTTAATCAATTTTATTTATTACAATTCACCTTGTTGGAACCACGAATGAGTTTTTTGGTCAGGTCGGTGAGTGTTGTCAGTGTCTCCTATCATCCACGCCCCCCATGACAAGCTTCTCGAGGATTTCGGGGGCCCTTCTGGCAATAATAATATGTCAAAAATAGAAGGCATTTTAACTCTGGTGACAGGAAAAATATTCGAAAAACAATTATTCGAATGCTCAATTTTACGAATGGCATTTATTCGAATAACAATTTTCCGAACACACAATAATTATCAGAAATAACAACTGTTCGAATTTTTATGACGTCATGTTGGTAGTATTGTGAGAGGAATAAACCATAGATTTTTATTATAATATACTAGATGTCGTAGTTAGCAAATTTTGTATGAATCGAAGTGAGGCATTTTTCAGGGGGGATTTTTGACCGTTTATTTTTTATTTTTATTTATTTATAATAAACATGACATTTTACATACATCATTTTTTTGATGTATGTAAAATGTGAATTGTTTTCGGATTTGTTTGTTCGAAACACAATTGTACGAATAACAATTTTTCGAAAATCAGTTCAATTGTCCGAAAGCAAATTATTCGAACTAACATTTGTTGGAAAACCAATTGACCGAATTTAATATATTTTTGTGTCATTATGTTGCTTCCTTTGACATAATTTCTAAGAATTACAATAAATTCTACCAAGATTTCTTTAATAAGTATGCGTTGGACAGTTTAAAAAATTAGCATATATCTTCTAAAAAATATTAAAAATATTATTTTTTACATTTTTTAAATTACTTCATAGCTATACGTCGTAGAGATTTTTTTTTACTCTTAAAGAGTGCATAAATTTGAAGGTGTGTATTGTGTATACTTGTTTAAGAGGGCGATGCGAGGATATGTTGTTTAAGAGGAGGTATTTATTTATTTATTTAAGAGATAAGCACAGTCTTAGTAAAAAAAAACTATGAAATATATAAAAAAACAGACCAATTACGTTTTTCCACAGATTATGATCATTGAACAAACACATTAAAAAAAAAAAAAAAACGAGTGAGTTGTGGCCAACGCTATACTCCTCAATACAAGTCACTCCACAAAGTATTAAAATTTTGTATGGAAAATTTTCAGCATTTTCATGAAATGAATTTGTTAAATTATTTTTGATATAAATATTTTATAATGAAAAGTTGATAATTCTTCAATATCATTTTATGAAAGTGATGTGCCTTTTTAGCAATTTGAAAATGAAAATATAAAATTTTGAGCTTGGAGTCACTTTGAAATATTTGACAGTTAAAAAATTGAGAAGCACGATATCGTTCAAAATCTAATGGGATCTAAGCCATTATTAGATATACAAATTTGCAAAATTTAAAAATAATCGAATGAGTATTTAGTCTATACAACTAAAATAACCACGCCGTACATAGTTCACAGTACGCAGCACACAGCACATAGCACACACATATACATTGCGATGAAACTTTCAGAATACAATCTCAGCATGATACTAGTTGATAATCTGCAATAAAAATAGCCTTAGAAATTGCGAAAACATAACTCCTATCCCTTTGGGTTAGTGAGGAGTAAAAAAAACAGGTTATTTACTTTTCTAATTAAATCAATTATTATATTTTAAATTACTAAATTAAATCAAATCTTATATTTTGAATTAGCAGTGAATACATCAAAATACGTGGTATACTGTCCATTAGCTTGACATTATAGAAAATACATGCCCTTTTGTTAAATTCGTTTTGATTTGAATTGGTGTCCCTTTGAGAAAGTTAGAACAAGTTGTTCGAAATATCTGTAGGAAAGTATCTACGTATTAGGTACGTCTGGTTAAAGTTGCCTTCGGATCATAAACGGATGCTGAATGTACCTAATAAGAAGAAGTTGAACTCCGGATATTCTGAAACCGGATCTTCATTGTCCCGGCTTTAAGTTTTTGATAAAGTGTTTGCGGTTCATTTTTACTCTTCACAACAGCTATGATATAAAGTTAGTGCTACAAATTACAATTTCGGAGCTTTCTTAATTTTCTCGAGAAGTTATTTTATTTTGCAATCAAATTTCATAGTATGATTGAAAGTATTTTTTCAGAAAAATATACATACCTGCCATCTATCGAATGTAATGAAATTTATTTCCAACGCCATCTTTTGAGAAATTGGTTTGGTCAACAATAAATACCTGGTCCTCCTATAATATACATTCTTGCTTCGTCTCTATTGAGACATTAAATTTTGTCTTAAAATATCATCGACTCGGGGGGGGGGGGGACACAATCAAATATTTGCGTATATATCTATAATATGCTATTATAAATAATATCGACCTGTTTAAATGTTCACAACAATCTTTTGAATGATTAATTAATCTGTATTATTTTTATTTCTTATTAAAAAAGGTACATCTACAGGATTACATGAAAAAACTTCGAAAAACAATTGTTCGAATGCGCAATTGTACGAATAACAATTTTTCAAAAAACAGTTATCAGAATGACAATTTTCCGAAAGCAAATTATTCGAACTAACATTTGTTGGAAAACCAATTGACCGAATTTAATATATTTTTGTGTCATTATGTTGCCTCCTTTGACATATTTGTTGCCAGTAAAATATATTCGATGAAGACTATTATTACTTGCTGTATTATTGTTGGGTACGTATGTTTGCACATTTTTAATAACTGATGTTTGACTGCGCGGTGAGTCGCCATGTTGTTTATTCCATAGATTTTTACTATAGGTACATAATATACTATGTAGGTGTAGTAAAAAAGTGAGTTGTGGAATATCGCGCGTTTGACGTTTTGGTTGGCAACATATTTCAGTTTTCCTTACATTTCAACACATCCTAAATAACTTTTCTCTAAATCTAAATAAACAAAGTGTTTTTTACGACAAACAAATCCGAAAACAATTCACAATAGTCGTTATTCTCTATGGAAAGACAATGTACTAAAACGTCGAAATTCCCCGGAAAAATGCCTCACTTCGATTCATACAAAATTTGCTAACTGCGACATCTAGTATATTATAATAAAAATCTATGGTTTATTCCTCTCACAATACTACCAACATGACGTCATAAAAATCCGAACAATTGTAAATTTCGATAATTGTGTGTTCGGAAAATTGTTTTTCGAAAAAATGTGATTCGAGTAATTGCCATTCGTAAAATTGACTTTCGTAAAATTGAGCATTCGAATAATTGTTTTTCGAATAATTTTCCTGTCACCCATCTACAGACATCCAACTTACAATTTTCATAAAAAGAAAACAATTTTGGTTATTATTATGAGTGCTGGACGTCCAATTATGGATACACACAAAATTACATGAGCTCATATTCAATCACACACGTAAATTACACAAGTAAGAGTTACATTAATAAGAGAAAATTAGCTTACAAGAGTTAAATAAAAAAAGAAGAAAAAATATAGTAACATAAGTTAAGCAAAAAAAATCAAGTTTTATAATTTATAGAAGTTACATAAGTCGAAGTAAAAAAATAGATAGGAACATTAGAAGTAAAAAAAAGTTACATAAGTTAGAGAAAAAATATTGTAAGTACATGTAGATATGTGGCGTATAACAAGGTAAGAAATGAGTTAATTGAATAAAAGTTAACACAGTGAGATGGTTTGGGCACATGCGAAGAATGAATGAAGAATGCTTGAAAATAAGAAATCATGAAAAGCCGAGAAGAGCGTAACTCGGGGTCGTTCAAGAAAGGGATTGCACGACCATAATGAGAACGATATTCTGAAAGAAGGAAATGTAATAAGCAGACAAATATGTATGGGACGATGCATGGATATTGACATGGCAATGAATGCGTGTTAATATAGAAAAGTATGGCGTTCGGTTTTCTCTGGCTACCCTATGAAGGACATGGCGTGATACTGTGTATGTATGGTTCGTGTATAAAAGTCTGCGAAGTAAATTTGTTTAAGTAAAATACTGTAAATTAAACTTAAAATACTTTAAAATATAGGTACTTAAAATACTGTAAATTAGACTTAAAATACTGTAAATTAGACTTAAAATACTGTAAATTAAACTTAAAATAATGTATATTATAGGTACTTAAAATACTGTAAATTATATGTACTTAAAATACTGTAAAATAAACATAAAATACTGTAAATTATATGTACTTAAAATACTGTAAATTATGGGCACTTAAAATACTGTAAATTTAACCTAAAATACTGTAAATTATAGGTACTTAAAATACTGTAAATTATGGGTACTTACTTAAAATAATTGTGATGTTTTTACAGATCGTGAATGTCCTGAACTGGAGAAGCCGGAGCTTGGTGACGTAACTGTATCTGGAAGATTATTTGGTGAAAAGTAAGTACATACCTACATATCTATTGTCTGTTGAAGAATATTTATTTTAATCGTACCTACATTTTAAAATAATTTGTTATATTTATAATAAATATATAAAAAAACATAATCGAAAATATAGAAAAAGATGCACTATAAAACGAATGGGTTGTGACCAACGTTTAAATCCTCACTAACAAGTCACTCCATAAAGTATTCAAATATTGTATGGAATATTTTCAGCAATTTCATGAAATGAGTTTATTTAATTATTTTTTTATTTAAATATTTTATTATGAAAAATTGACAATTCTTCTATACCTTTGTATGAAAGTGATGTGTCTTTTTACCAATTTGATAATAAAAAATATCAAGTTTTAAGTTTTCAGAGCTTGGGGTCACTTTAAAATATTCGGCTTTAACTATTTTTTAAAAACTTTGGAAATATAGACAGTTAAGCACTTAAATTTATTCAATGTTTGAGAAACTCTGGAACGTTTTTAAAAAAATGAGATTTTGACGAATTTGAGATTTTTTATTTTTCTATATTTATACCAATTTTCAGCGTTTTAGCTTTTATGGTTTTTGAGATATATTGAAAAATAAAGTAAACATTCAAAAGTTGATAACCCCTGATTGAAACGAAAATTCAAAATTGTGAATATTGTAGTCTTAAAATTTTCTATACTTTCTGAAATTTTAGGCTCTGTGTATCAAGCGGATAAAAAGTTAGGGACACATACACACACAGACACACTAAATGTTCTACTCCGATTTCTGATTAAATCTGATTTCTGAGTATGGAACACAATATATGCTGCGAAATCTCTAAGTTGGTGTTTTTTGACTTCAAAGTTGACCATGAAAAATTTCGACCGTGCCATATAAATCTCGCGTATCTTGGCTTGATACTTTATCGATATATAAGAGAATTAAATTATCTTGAACAGATCTACAGTTGGACTAGTATCTGTCGAATAAAAGCTGGAATTTCAGGTTCAGATTTAACTTGGTTTTTCGTAGGTTTCTACTGTATCAAACCAGACATTAGTGCAATTAATATTTAACGAAGTTTGAATTAAATTGTTGCTTTTCGACTAAGGCCTGTAACGAGAATGATAAATGTTTTAGTCTAGAATCTAGATTAACACCGAGGGTCTCAGAAAGAATAGATATACATATATCAAGCCACACTTTAACCCGCCTACGATTCCTGCAGGGACGCAAAGTGCGAACTATGCAATTCGTTTCGACTCTGTGATATCTTGTGATTCCGTATAATTTTTCACAAATGTATAAAAGGGGTGGTGCCGATTGATTTTGTTCGAAAAATGACTACATACTTTAACCCGCACGCAAATTATGTAGGTATACCCAATACCTACACGATTTGTCTCTATCGGTGTAGGCAGAGAGAACCGAACCTATACCATCCAAAATGTTTTTTTTAAGCTTTCTGTATGTAATCAAATTACCATTGCTTTAATTTATTTTTTTTCCTTGATTTTCTCTATTCTTGTAAAATGGTATAATGTTATTGTATTGTGTAAGTGTGCAATTCAATTGTAGAGTAACTTATTGCATTGTACGAGAGAGCTTGCACTGACAAAAATGTTTATACCTACATTTGAATGTAAAAATAGTATACCTTTTCTAATGTAAATTTACAAAAAAAAATAATGAATGAAAAAAAAAAAGACAAATATATTTTCTTGTCAAGTCACGGCCTATCCCTCCGATCTGCTGAACGTACTACACTAGCTATCCCCATTCACAATACAGAAGTTTTCAGCTCTTCTTTTCAAGTACAATCAGCTAGACTATGGAATGGCCTAAGTGATGAAGTAACGTCATCTCAATCCATTCAAATATTTAAAGGTAAACTAAAAAAACTTTATTCGTCAAATAGTTCCTGGTAACCTCCTTTTCCTCATTACTATGATCAGTGTTATTTTTATTATTCTTTTTTTTTAACTCTCTTTTCATTTTTTTCTCTTTGTATTTTTTCTTACTCCTTTATTTTATTTTTTTTATCAATTTACTACCACGGGATACTACCACGGGAATTGCTCAGAAGAACTTGCATCTTTGGTCCCTCCTCCACCCACTCGCAACAGAGTCATTCGCTTCACTCAATCGCAGCACCCATTCACAGTGGACCTTCAACATATACGAACAAGTCGCTTCTCGAACTCCTTTATTTATACAGCAGCCCGACTGTGGAACGATCTTCCGAATTCTGTGTTGCCACCTTCGTACAACCCGGGTCTTATTAAAATCCGAATAAATAAACTCTTTTCTAGATTGCAAACCCCTCCCAACGCTACGTAGTGCGCTTCTTCGGAAGAGTAAAATGGACCCAAATCCTAATAGCTGGCGTCCCCTACGTGGACATGTTAAAAAAAAAAATTACTTATCACTTAATAAGTATTGTGCCAATTTAACTTAGAGACTTCACGCTGCTCGGGTTGGATGGAAGAAATTGCCTTATGGCAATAAACCTGTCTTTGTACACATGTACATAAATTATAAAAATAAAAAATAAATAAATATATGAATTATCGTTAATGGTTTTCGTGTTTTCTTTTATATGGATAAAACAAAATCTAAATGCATGCACTTCCCTGCACCGTGAAGGCGCGAATTAATAGCCGAATGTTAGTTCCTTCCAACCAACCCGTGTTTGTAGCCTAAAAAATCAAGAACTGCAATTACATATAGTAAATTTCTTCTCTTTTATTGCTTTTGACTCGTTACATTGCTGTGGCATTCGATACTTTCATATCCAAATAATTACTCGTTAGGAAATATATTTCACACATCCTCTGAATTCATTTTTATTCGACTCATTCGATCAATTTTGACACATTGTGATATGTTCGTGTGAGTAAAGTCGTCGTCGACGTGTGATAAAAGTGTCATGCTTTTTTATCGATGCCGATGCGGCACTCTGGCCTAGAGCGACTAGTAAATAAATTATGATCAGTCTAAAATAAGAATTACGGTCAAAGTCTGGGGAAACATGTAAATTTAAGGGATCAAAAGTCCTCTGTCAGTTGGTCGGACGTGGGTCGTGGTTTTTGTGAATTACACGACTGATAGGACAGGGTTAGATCGTTGAGTTATGAATAGGACAAGTCTAGGGGTGGTAAGACAAAATATTAAACAATACTATACCTTAACATTCACTTTTGACGTGCAAAAAAACAAAATGTCAAATAATCAAACATTAATAACCTCATCCATTTTCGGCCTTTCAAGACATTTTTTTTTAAATAAGGTTCACTCATATTTTCATACATACATACCATCACGCCATGTCCCTTACGGGGTAGGCAGAGAGAACCGAACGCCATATCTTTCTATCCTGGCACACATTCATCGCCTCGTCAACATTCATGCATCGTCTCATACATGTTCGTCTATTGTACATACTTCTAACATTTCCGTCTTTCAGAATATCGTTCACATGGTCGTGCCATCCCTTTCTTGGGCGGCCCCGGCCTCTCAATCCAATCCTATCCGCATTGTATATTTTCTTGGCCAAACCATCTCAGTGTGTTCACTTTCATTCTATTAATGATATCTTTCTTCATCTTACATTATTTCCTTATGTTCTCATTTCTTACCCTGTCATACATCGTTCTATTGCAGATTCTTCTTAGCGATCTCATTTCAACAGCATTTATTCTGCTTTCGTGCGACTTCTGCCATGTCCAGGATATTTACATTTTCACTTTCAGTAAACGGTGACCCAGCTGTTTACTTTCTTATTAGCTCTCTTTGGCACTTTAATTGCAGTGTCTACAAGGTTTTAGAGTTCTTCGGACTGTTTTTGTACTCTTTCAGAGTTTTGTAAGGGGCCGCTATTAGTCACCATATGCGGAACGGATGGTGGAGAAGGAAGAACCACATCCGTTCTCAAATGTTTAAAAATAAATAGCAATCCTTGCCAAGCGATTGTGACTTATAACAAAAAAAAAATTATAAAACCTTATTCGTCAAAAAAGAAAATTTACGAATTCTTACAAGACCCTGCTGACCGTTTTTTTCTATATCTATTAGTAAATCACTAGACATTTGTTATTCTGTCAGATCAGTATATGAAAAAGCGTGCTTGAGGTGAGATATTTGCTTACTAAAACAGCGCTCTATCCAATTTTACTATTTATTTAGTACCCACGTTTGTTTAAATAGAAATTGTTTCTGAATCAAATATCCCATCAGGATTTAAGAATATATTTTAGCGATGCGCGATGTTTATTGAATGTAACTAAACAGATTATATATGAAAAAAATGTAAATACCTTTAGATGAGTCGATATACATATATCTAACACACATGTCGTGGTTTATAAAAAAATCCATGTCGAATACTTTATTGTTCATTTTTTCTACCTGATCACTTTACAAATGGACAATTCGGTCGTAAAATACGTCTCCAAGAATATACACCTGTTGTGATTTATCAACTTTTGTGACTCCTCCTTGGTTAAGCCAGCATCTGAAGTTGTTATTGAATATAAAAAGTAAATATACAACACAATTTTTTTAGGGCTGTGTATTCCTGTCCACACGGGTATCATGTCGTCGGTCTTCAGAGCAGGAACTGTCAAGCTGATGGACAGTGGGCAGGTCAGCCACCCGCTTGCAAGCAAAACAGTAAGTTTTCGATGTATTACCAACATGAAATATTTGCCCCACGTTGGGCGCCATATTTTTATTTTTTGTTATTGTGAAAAAAATATCAATTATGGTCTGTTTTATTTCTTGATAGTTTACTGTCTGACTCCGCCGCACATAGAGCACGCACGGCATTCGGCACTGCCGGAGCAGGCGACTTTCGACCTTGACGCAACGATTCAGTATCACTGCCACACTGGTTATGTTACCAACGGGTTTCCCAGAGCCAAATGCCTTGCGATCGAAGGGCAGGCTTCGTGGTATGGACCAGATATCACCTGCGAACGTAAGTAGTTAATTTATGTGACCAATCATTTCAAATTTTATTACTATTATATGAATTTACTTGAATAGAAAGTTTGTGAAAGAAGCGATTCTTGATTATATCGTTACCAAAGAATCTCAAGACCAAGACGATAGATCAATGCATTTTATAAATGTTTCATTGTGTAGGTTGCCGGTTTTATAGATTCGGATTGTAATGATGCAGTGTCAGTTTGGATCATTGAAAATTTATTATTTTTCGCGTCCAAAATATGTAGTCTGCGAATGTTTCAAATAATTATCACCAATAAGAACCCAATTAGAATCGTCTAGAATATGATTATTTATTTTATTTAGGGAAGCAAATAGATCATTTACAGTTTGATATTTAAATTTTAATATGATACAAAGCCGAATTAAGCATTTCATCAATATACCTAACAATAAGTAGTAAAATAAAATAAAATAATAATTATAATAGTCATCAACTCACTCACATACACAATTAGGTATGGTATCATTTTAAAGCATTCTTGCTTAATTGTTCGCTTTACAAAAATCAGCAGTCTTGTGCAGTTTATAGAAAGTGTTTCTTATTGCAGCTCACATTTAGTTAATGATCAAAATAAATGTTTTTTTAATATTATTGTGAAATTGCATATGTTTCGTGAAATGTTTTCATCAGCTCGTTCGTGTGGTCCTCCCGGTGAACTGCCCCATGGCTGGGTAACTGCCGAGTGTCACACCTTCGGATGCAGAGCCGCTCTCCATTGTGGGGCTGGCTTCGAGCTGGTCGGTCGAGCCGAACGCTTCTGCCAGCCGGATGGAACATGGGCGCCAAACGAACTACCCACTTGTGTCCGTAAGTATCTCAGTTGCTCATCACGCTTTTTTTTTATTTTATGCCGTTTCATAACACGGACGCACAAGGATTTTATTTTAGTTTCCTTGAATTTGAATGATGCTCATTCACTGCGACCATTCATGATCTACTGTGTGCTTTCGCAGTTTTAGATTAAACTCCTAACATCAGATTGTTTTTTTTGGATGAAACACAAATTATTGTTTGAGTTCGTTGAGTTTTCCCGCAGTTCTCCTCAATCTATCACTTAGGTATCCCATGTCTAGTTTCCATTCAATATGTAATTTACAGATCACGGATTCATAATTTGTGAAGTAGTTTCCTCATTTTGTTGACATCCTCTCTTGGGTTCTCTGCAATGCTTATAATATGCAGAGAAGGTTTTTATTTGATTCTTGCTCTTACCACGCAGTTTTCTTATTTTTCTTTTGGAAGGTCCCAGTGGTGAATTTTTTAGTCTATTGCTAGCTTCTTTCTTGACCTCATGACTGAAGATGGCAGCTACACTAAATCATTCAACGAATTGTCCGTGTAGGACTGCATTGAGTTTTCGTTTATTGACGATCTTTTAGCAAATTTATTGTTATTGTTATTTATTGTTTTTCTTGTTATTGGGTGCGTGTTAAATTAATATTTGACATAGTGCCTGTTAGTTGCCCGAGAAGTAATGTAAAATAATTAAATAGATTTAATTAGATCGCTCCGTCTATTCGGTGATTGATTTCTGAATCTTGTACCCTCCATGCGTTCCATTACGACGTGCTTCTCGAAATTATTGCAGCTTTTCTGGCTACGTGTCCGAAAATTTTAGTTATGTAAAAATGTTTATTTTTAAGTTCCCATGCGCAGAATGGGTCACAGTGTGAGATCAATCAATTTTTTAAATAATATTTTAAAATTGGGATGGAATACGAATACATGTTTAGGTGTATCTGGTATTCTTTATCGTTTCTTAACACATTTTTTTATTTGACTTTACAATAATCCACTCAAGGGAAAATTCTGCACCGATGTAAATTTTAAACGATAAATAAATAAATAAACATTTATTGAGACAAAAAAGAAGTTTGCATAAAAAAACACAGACATATAAAAATTAATATACAGAAAAACAACCTTTCTGACTCAAAAGGACCATGCTCAGCTATGTTGCTGGAAGGCAAGCCCCCCAGCAGCTGATTTTCAGCATGATCCTATTGCTTATGTAGGTATAATATTTTATTATCTATACAAGGTCTACTTTATTTATATGCAAAATAAATACAAAAAATACAAAAAAAAAAGAAAAAAAAAAAAAAAAAAAAAAAAAAATGCTCCTAAAATACACATATATAAATAATCACAAATACATAAATGTACATGCACGCACATACATATATACACACATTTATTTATACACACCAACACACATAAATACACATTAATTCATACATACTTCACACTATGATTGCGAGGCCAGAAGCATTGCTCGACAATTCTCTTTGAAATAATAGAATTTTTCCGCTACTTTTAGCGGTGGAGGCAAGTCATTCCAACATTTTGTTGCAGCGTATTTGAAACTGCCTTCAAACGCTGCCCCTCTATGCCTAGGAATAAGCAATAATAATAAAAGCATTTAAAAAAATATAGTAATGTTATAAAATTGTGAAATTAACTCTCAGTGACTACAATTGGTTCATTTTTTATTATTCATATTGTATGTTTTTTATTATTCCTGAATTAGTGTACGGCTATAAACTGTAGCTAACAGAAGCAGGAAGTTGTACTTCAAAGAGTAATATTGACTTTGTATGTAAATGGTTGCATTGAAAATACATAATGTATCAGCAAGTTTGTGTCTAGTACCACTTTTTTGCAGAAAACTGCTTATGCAAGCTAAAGTTTGAAGTTCATGTAGCTGTACACTTATTGTCATCCCGCTTTGGTTTTGTAGACTTATTTTTTTATTTATTCGACAATTCAACTGAATTCATACTCATTTTGTGTTTTGTTTTTGTTTATTTCAAAATAATGCCGGAAAATTTCCAACATTTAATTTAATTTACTGAACAAATTGTCCGTGTAATGTGGTAGTTTAGTTTCGCTTCTGTATATATTTTGAACCTTCGTTTGTAATCATTGCCAAGTTGATTTGCCATCTATCCAATGTCCACCGTTAAACATTTTAGTTTTAATATTGTAAATTGTTTTTTTGTTAATGCTGCATTTCAAAATGGAGGAGCATGAGAGATGGGTTGCCAAGTTGAACAAATCGTGAACAGAGACCGGGGAGATTCCCTGAGTAGAGAACATCTATGAACGGCTTACCAAACTAATACACAAATTAATTTATCTTGTGGACGAACCTCTAATCACGATTGTAACAATACTTAAACGATTCAATATCGACGACAACCGGAAATAATTTTTTCTCACTTTTGAAACTTTAAACCTACCCACGCACTTCAAATGCACCAGTGCACTAGTTGTTGGATAATGATATTCTTGAGAATTTCGACTTAATATTATTATTATTGTTACCATTAGATGAAGTTTTATATATTGTTAGTGGCGTATAAAGTTTGTTAGTGAAAAATTTTGAAATTTTGTATTAGTGAAAATTTTATAAATCTTCACGATGCACTTCACTCGCTTTCATGCTCTTTTAGTGAATGCTTGTTGTATTTTATCTTCCACGTAGCTGTCAATGATGACGACTTGATGACGTTTATTTTTAGATATCATATTATGATAGTCATCTTTTGTGATAGCATGTTGATGCATTTTTATATTATTATGATATGATAAGAAGTCGTATTCTCAGCAATAATTTGGAGTATTCAAAAATTCAAGATGCAAACATGTAGCTTCATATGACTTTTGTACATCTTGATTGTTGTCAAAGTCAACTAACTCTTCATCATTTTTCTCATCATCAAATGTTTCGGTTTATTTAACGCATGGTATTTTATCATTTTTAGTTGAAATATCTCTTCATTTATACTATTCTGTATTTTTTTAAACATCGTAGTTTTTGGTATTTGTTTTTGCTTCCGCCCCAAGCCATTTCCAAGTCAGTAGTGTTAACGTTCAATTCTCAAGAATTTAACAATAAAATAATATATTACGATAGATTGATATTATTTTTTCTAAAAATTCGTGCATGGTATTATAGTTGTAGTAATTTAATAAATTCATCTAATGAATTATTGTCCAGACGTGTTTTAAAATGATGTATTCAAAATACTTTTTAAATTTAAATGATAAAGTTGTAAAAATTCTAAATGGATCGCTTGAATATTTAATATGAATGTTAATAGGTGTTGATACTGTCTTCGTAGAAGAACAGTTTTATTCAAATTTGTCTATATTCTAAATAATAAATCTTCTGTGTTTCAATAATTGTGTTTATTTGAGTTGTAACCCGAATATTTTAAAATTCCAAGTTATCTTTATTTTTGATTACCCAGCCAATAACGTATTTTGTTCTTGTCCATGACTAGAATAAAGCATTGAGTACAATATTTGCCTGGTTTGGTTTTGTGGGGAAATGCTTGGGAATCGTCTAAAGAAGTATTGAGTGCAATTTTTGCTTGGCTTGGGTATTGTGGGGCAATGCTTTGTTATCGTTCAAAGAAGCATCAAGAACAGTCTTTGCCTGATTTCTATTGGGTTTTATGGGACAAAGCTTTACAATTCATCTTGCTTTCTATTTTAATCTCTTGATCATTGAAAAGCCTTTTTTAATCTGTAAGCTCTCCGGAGAAGCCTATTTTTGCGAGTTTATTGATTACTTTACAGAAAGATAACATGGAATTTAACTTTTATGGAGTGTCTATGATTTAGTCAAAGCTGTTACTATCAAATAGCTAAGTTTTAAAACTTATTTAATAGCCATATGGCTATAAATAGAAAATAGTTTTCTCATGTCAAACTCCCAAGATGCTCTCGCTTTTTTGTATTAAAACATTTTCATCTTTCTAACTTGTATCTGAGAATTTGTTATTCGAGGCCGTAAGACAAATACAGACCATGGCGCGGTACCATGTGATGTTATCAATGTAGTGTCGTTTAGTGGTACCCAACGTCACCGGTTCCGCGTCATGACTTTGATCTTTGTCACTACTTTGATGACATCAAACTTCTTCTTCTTCTGCCCTCCTTCGTCCAGTAATGGACATAGGCCTCCCCCTAAGACTTCCACAGCTCCCTATCTTGAGCAGATCCCATATATTCGCCTCCAGCCACTCATGTAATATCATCAGGTCACCTTATTTGAGGTCTTCCAACACTTCTTTTGCATATTCTAGGTTGCCATTCCAGCACTTTCTTAGTCCATCTGTCGTTGTTATTGGATATAAATAAATCCTACTTATTTGTCAGTTATTTATGCTGAATAGACTGGATGCCATCCTTAATATAAGACGTAAAGTGTATCTTTATTGTTTGTATGACGTGTGAATTTTTGTCAAACAATTTTAACTCTCTATAAATAGGAATAAAATGATAAGTTTGTTAAGTTAAACAAACATAGATTCTATCTTGTTCTTAATGTAAGATCAATCTGAGGATGTACCTAGCTATTTCCTATGATGTGTGAATTGGTGTCGAACAGTTGTAACAGCCGTCCAGTGTCCAACGCCCGACGCCCCACGCCACGGAAGAGCTGTGTTTACTTCGTGCGCTTACAACTCCATTGTCAGTTACGAGTGTAAATATGGATATCGGCTCGTTGGGGACAACACCAGGAGATGCGGAGCGGACAAGAAGTGGAGCGGGACACAGCCGACCTGCAAAGGTAAAATAATGTTTCATCACAGATAATACAAAACAGAGCAATGCGGACAATATTAAAATGCAATAGATTTACTCGTATTAAATATATGCTTGAGCAGTTGAAAATTTTGACAGTTAAACAACAAATCATTCTGAATGTGCTTATTTTTATTTACAATTTAAAAAATAGACTTTTACCACATTATTTACAAAAAATATTATGTACTTACAATTTTGAAGTTCACGCATACCCGACGAGAAGTAGGCGGGACTTTAGTCTGCCGCAGACAAACCTGGCAGGTACACAAAATAGTGTGTACTACAAAGGCTTACAACTTTATAATGATTTGCCTGAATGTGTAAAGGAGGCGTCTAGTCTTGCCGCTTTTCGTCGCTTAGGTGCTGAATACATAAAACAAAAGTTTTAAAAAAAAAATCGTGTGTTTCTATTGTTTATATATTATGTTCTAAGATTCTATAATATCTGTTTTGCTTGTTTTGATACTACATTATTATATTATTGTTTTTTTTTCATGTTGTTTGATGTCTTCTGTTGTGTTAGTGTGTTTTCCTTTTGTTTTTATTTTGTTTTTTATATTCTTGGGTGTTCATATAGTCATCCGATGTTGATTTGTTTTTATTTTTGTTTATACTAGATATAAGAAATTGTATTTTTTTACATCTAAATAAAATATATACAATACAATACATATTCGTTTAACATTTAACCTTCGTGGCTCAATTAGTTGGAATCTCTATCCGATTTCCGAGCCAAATGTTTAAAATTTTTGGATTTGTTATATTTGAACTAGTGATCTTTTATTTTTAATATTAGGCAACCCACCCTTATAAGAGTGATTTGTGACCTAGTGATTTTTCGGAGGTCCAAATTCGAGAGTGATTTATTACAAGTTTGAAAAGGAGCTGATCAACGATAATCAACATCGCGTAATCATCACATAATCACAGTAGATTATTGATTTTTCTTTATCATGTTCTGTATTTGAATTTATCTTTATTTGTTATATATAACTGCGTTTGACATTGACAGTATGAAAGGAAGGAAAGTTGCGTGTTCATATCACGTCGGGGTCACCACTATATAGAAGTATGGTGGGTACCTATAGTGGGAAGATATTGAAACTGCTGATTGGGTTACATTGTTTATTGGAAATGACTGGCCCGCGAGAATGTTGAATGAGAACTGTCTTGGCTCGTCGTTGGTGGGGATTTATATAGGCAAGCCAGAGGGGCTTGCCTCCTCAATCCCCACAAAAGGTTTGAAGAGAAATATTTTTTTATTATAACATAACATATATTATGTATAAAATTTAGCTAACTGCACTCATTCTCCATACTAAATTTAACCATGCCAAATCTCACACTCTTCCGTATGCGCAGTACGCATTTTCTTACTCATTAATTAAATTTCAGCTTATTTATTTATATTAATTTATTTATTATTAATATGTCGACTAAGTAGATCCATCACATGAAATATTAAGTGCACTTAACATTTTTGAAGATCTTGAAAAAAAAAACAGGTTCATCCAGAGTAAAATGAAAAAAAAAATTCATATCGGAAACCAGTTTGAAAAAAAAAATATTATTTATTATTTACGGAATTGTGGATTTCAAATTAATTTCTTTTATTAGTGTTGTAAATCTGAAATAGCAATAAAGCTTCATTGATGAATGTTTTATTTTTGTTGATATGCTGCAGAAATAAACTGCGGACATCCCGGTCGTCTTTACAATGGCTGGCTGGAGAACATAGAAGCCGGCACCGGTTTGGGTGCTTCCATCATCTTCCGTTGTCACGATGGCATGAGAATGGAGGGGAACTCCAGCACAGTCTGTCAACTGGACGGCACCTGGAGATATCCGCTTCCCAGGTGCCTCGGTTAGTTCTATATAATTCAAATTTAATTAGTGTTTCTGTTATAGTTGAGATTCTGTTGTATAAGGAACTGTGACGTCATCGCATCTTTCGGCGTCAAACGAAAATCTTCAATCAATCAGAAGATAGATGACATTAGTTCCAGCAGTCCCAAACGCATTCTTGCAAACACGGGTCCCAACATTCCCGTCCGGCCGTCAGACACAGGCAGTGTATTCTATGACACAGGCGATCGCATGTACCCGTCGCGCACATCGCGATCACGCACCATCAGCGTGATCTCATTATTAGAGACCAGAATTTTTCGCATTTGCGATAAACCCGTCTTTATTCGCGAATTTCGCTCTTTTTCCGCGAATAACGCGAATTTTGACGTTTTTATCGAAAATAACACCGATTTTTGTCATTTTTATAAAAAATAAGTTGTTGTGCAACATCTCACACATTGTTGGGTATGTTGGATGACGTAATTTCAGAATAGGAGAATATAACTTTGGGCATATTCTTTGACAGAACGGCCAAGTTCTTGGAAAAAAGACGCTCCCAAAAACAAATTTTAATTGAAAAACAAAGTATTGTCCAGTGTCTTGAGTAGTTAAAGAAGATCATAAAAAGTGACACCAATCGTGTCACTTATCAAAATTTAAGGATTTTAGATCCAAAATATAAATCACTTCTCCCCGTGACAGCAGACACTATATTGAAGGTGCAAAATATTCCAGGATTACAATCTCTCAGGTCACAGCAACTCTCCAACGCATACACGGAGTTAAAAAAACCATTAAAATGCAAATTTCTGCGGGTGAAGCAAATATAGCCAAGGCATTGGATATATGTAGTTAAATTGGAGAATATAGAATTTGTTAAAAATTAAATAATGCAATACAGAAAGATTTTTATCTTCATATAATAGTGTTTTATCGGACCGAAGGACAAACCTTAAAAACAACAATTTGGCTACAATGGCTATTTTCAATTTTGAAAGCAATTTAAATTTGATGCAATAAATTGTATTGTTTTTTTATATGTATATAAATAAATGTGTTTGAAATATAAAAGGTTGATGATTTAGGATGGCAACGTTCTATTTGTTCTATTTTTATTCAAATAATTCAATTTTAATTATATAAATTATTTAAGCATATTATATTTTATGATGCAAATAGAACTTGCAATTCTAAATTCTTTGTTGATTTCTTTTAATTTACATTTCTTTTTAGAAAATAACATCGGTTTCCTTAAAATAACATCACTTTGTTTAAAAAATATAACACCGCTTTCACAAAAAATAACACCGCTTTTCTAAAAAAATAACACCGCTTTTCTAAAAAAATAACACCGCTTTTCTTAAAAATAACACCGATAAATTCAGGTCGCATTCGCGTTGTTGGTGTTCGAAAGGAAAATACTTCGCAAAATATTTGGCCGTACCTGTGAAGGAGGATCTTGGAGGATCCGGTTTAACCATGAACTAGAAATAATGTATGGTGAACCAAACGTTGTCCAATACATCAAAATTCAACGTTTACGTTGGCTTGGACACGTTTGTAGAATGGAGGATAGCCGGGTCCCAAAGAAAGTATTGAACACTTGTCCTGAAGGAAGAGGAAGCAGAGGGAGACATAGGATGAGATGGCTGGACGACATCGAGGGAGATATAAGAGCGATCGGATAGACAAATTGGAGGAGACTTGCTGCCGACAGGACGGAATGGAGGCAGTTTCTTGAGGAGGCCAAGGCCCACATCGGGCTGTAGCGCCATTGCTGATGACTGTTATCAATTGAAAATATCCTCATCTTGACATTTCCTCATTAGAAAGCGCTTTCAACTTTATTACCGTTTATTGTGTAAGGTTTTGGATGGAGTTCTCATATTAATCATATTTTTTATTGTATATTCAAAATACTTTGGTTTATCTCGGTTGAAAGTAACACTGAATTTGTATTTCAGCTCCTTGCGTAGTACCTCACGTAACTCAGGGTAAAGTAATCTTAGTTCCAAGCATCGTCCCTCAAGAAACCAACGAGACCATACCTTCAGCGGCTCCAACCACCCAGATAATTGGCTCTTCAACTATGGTACACCACGGTGAGTTTTCGAAAGATTTTTCTGCGCATTATTATGATTTATGTTGTTGTAAAATAAGACGTAATTATCGATTTGTTCAAAAATTACAGGAGACGCTTTGATTGTGGAGTGCGAGAAAAATTACGAATTCCTTTCCAATAATCCGGCTGTAACCTGCAACAACGGAACATGGACACAGATACTGAAATGTCAACCAGCGAGGTACATCTCGATTTTATTGAACAGCCTATTTGGATTTTGTGGAACAGTTTACTTAAAAATAATTGTATTTCGTGTTCAGGTGCAAGCGACTCCCCAAATCACCTAAAAATGGAATGGTGGTAGCCCCCAAGACGGAACACGGCATGAGAGCACGATTCCACTGCAAGGACGGGTTTGCTCTGCGTGGTCCAGAGTTGTTGCTGTGTTCCTTTGGCAATTGGACAGGAGAGATGCCTATTTGTCAAGAAGGTTTGTATAATTGTTTTTTACTCCTCACTAACACAAGGTGATATAGTGGGGAGTTATGATTTCGCAATTTTTAAGGGTATTTTTTTTTGCAGATTATCAACTAGTATCATGCTGAGATTGTATTCTGAAAGTTTCATCACAATGTATCTGTGTGTGTGTGCTATGTACGGCGTGTTCATTTTTTACTTTATCGATTATAGACTAAAGTACTCATTCGATTCTATTCAAATTTTGCAAATATGTATACCTAATACTCGATTAGATCCCATTAGATTTTGAACGATATATGAATAGTGCTTCTCAATTTTTTTAACTGTCAAATATTTCAAAGTGACCCCAAGCTCAGAAAACTTAAAATTTTAAATTTTTGATTTCAAAATCGTAAAAAGGCACATCACTTTCATAAAATGGCATTGAAGAGTTATCAAGTTTTCATAATAAAATATTTAAATAAAAAATAATTTAACAAACTCATTTCATGAAAATGTTGGAAATTTTCCATACAAAATTTGAATACTTTATAGAATGACTTGTAAGTGAGGAGTTTAGCGTTGGCCACAACCCACTTGTTTTTAATTATTTCTTATCCATTCTTTAACACTTTACTACCAAGTCACTTCATAAAGTATTCAAATTTTGTATGGAAAATTTTCAGCATTTTGTAATATTTGACTAGATTCACAAATTTGAAAAAAAAATCGAATGAGTACTTTACTCTATAATCGATAAAGTAGAATAAACATGCCATACATAGTAAAAAGTACACAGCGCATACAGAGATAAATTGTGAGGAAACATTCAGAATATAATCTCAGCATGATACTAGTTGATAATCTGCAATAAAAAAATAACCTTACAAATTGCGAATTTATAACTTCCCATTTTATCCTCTTGGGGTAGTGAGGAGTAAAAACAAGGATATATTTTCCATCGTTTATGCTGTTGGTACATATATTAATTTCTATTTCAGTGTACTGCCCATTTCCTGGATACATAGAAAATGGAAAAGTTCTACTTGTTGGTAATATGGGTCTCTACGATTACAGACCGTATGTCAAAAAGGTACAATATTATTTTTTCGGTTCATTTATCACTAAATGGGTATTCAATTGAAAACTCATTCATACTTTCTTGTTTTAGGTAGTGAATAATAAGCAGATAATGTACGATTGCGACAAGGGTTATGTATTGTCTGAAGGTCCTCCAGGAGCGACTTGTATTGGAGGGCATTGGAGTCCAAAAGAACTGCCAAGGTGAGTCCTTTTGTGCGCATTGCTTTAAACAATCACACAGTATCTTGTGATATTCTCTTTAAATCAATTATTTATTTTCAGTTGCACCCCCGGGCAACATCCGAGGCTAAGGTGGAGCAGGAGAAGGAGATCAATAGACATGAATCGGAGAAGATACGCGAGGTTCGCTTATCTTAGAAAGTATTATCATAACCTTAGAAAAAAATCTGAGGAAATCGACAATCATCGGGAAATGACGAGAAACTACGATTTCTACGAAACACCAATTCTACCTTTCAAATATACCAACGTGGTTCCGACCAACGCTGACTCTAATCAAATTAAAACAAGAAATAAAAGATATGCTGACGGGAAAACTTATTCACACGGTTTCGATAAACTCAGAAGACTGTTTGGCCATCATTTGCGAAGAAAGAGACAAGCCAATATGAATTTCAATAATATGATGTTCGCAAGTAAATGGGCGATGCAGAATAAGTTATACAGAGCCATCAGAAAACGATCAGTCAACATGAGAAGACCGTATTATTTAAACACAAGAAAAAGTCAAGGGTATAATTTTTTTGGGTTGCGCCCGAGAGCCAAAAGAGACACCAAAACTAAATATCAAACAGATATTTTACCATTTGCAAAAACTTTCGAAAGAATGAATGTTTTTAAAAACAGATACAAAAGACACATCTTTGAAAGTAACAGAAATGGTCATTTTCTTGACCATCGTAATTCAATACCTAAAAACAACCATGTTACGAAAAGAGAGATCAATATTTTGACTAACAAATTTATGGCAAAGAAATTAGAAGAATTAAGGAAACAGTGGGAGGATGATAAACTGAAAAAAATAATACAAAATAAAAATTTAAGAAGTGATATCGACACAGGTGTTGTTTTTAAAACTGAAACAAATTTAGGAATCAATAACAAAATAAGCGTTAAGGTAGACAGTGAGAAGAATATATTTAAGGATCTGCCTAAGATATCCAGCGAAGACATGATTAAGAGGATGAAGAGAACTAGTAGGAAAACTGAGAAACTCAACCAAACTACGGCTAGCGTCCCTAAAAGGTTTGATTTTAAAATATAATTAAAAACAGAACATTTTTAAAATTTTATTTAAAAGTGGAATAGAGCATTGAAAAGTTTTGTATTTTTTTAGTAACAAAGACAACAAATATCGTCATCCTCCTCCGCCTTCTGACCTTTCATCAAATCCCTCTGCAGTGGATGGTGATGTAATTTTACCCGCGGAAGAAAAAAATGGTGGTAAGGGACGTGGAGGAGGACGCGTGAAGGGGCCATGTGAACCACTATCTAGTGAACCATACGTCAATGTAGAGATTGTTAAGTATGGACGAGATCCCAACAACACATACAGTTCAGGTGAAATTGAAAAATAAAAATTGGCGCCCAACGTGGGGCATTTTTCTTACTTATTACTTAAAATACTGCCTTGTGGGATTTATGTGTACGGTTGATTTTTTATGATTTATATTATGTTTCTGTATATCGTATGTTAACCGTGTACAAAATCTCAAATAAATAAACATTAATTTTATGTTACTAATCGTGATAGTCATGTTTCATATTTGTTTTTTCAGGGACAATAGTAAGAGTGGCATGTGGTAAAGGATATGGATTAAATTTAGGATACAACGCTACAGCTAAATGCGTGCGAGGTAGATGGAAACCGACGAAACCAATATGTGAAATTCGTTAGTATTCATTTATTATTTTAATCTTTATACGATTATTTTGTGTTATGAGTGTTTAAAAACATTTACCAAATATGTTTTGATAGTATTTATACTGCTTAAAATATTTTTTGAAATTTTTTCTTTCGTTATGTTTTTAGTACCCTGTCACATACCAATGACAGAGAATGGAATATTCAGTTTGGCTGGTACAGACGGTGGCACAATCGAAAGCGACATAGCAATCAATGAGACTTCGGATGTTCTCAACGGACAAGTTGTTCATTTTTCTTGTGAAACTGGGTAAATTATAAAGTATTCATTATAAAGTATTTTTTTCCGTTAAAACATAAATAATTAAATCTAGACTTTGTTCATTGCCTGAAACTGGATAAATGTGTCTTGGTTGGTTGACAGATGGAATTAATAGCATAGAATAAAAAATACACGTAAGCACTTTTATTTCTTCTATTGTTTTTTTCGTAACCAACTACTGAATGTTTTTTTTATTGTGTTAATGTTTTTAGTTACAACGTCCAAGGAGCTAGTAATTTGAGATGCTGGCACGGAGACTGGGCTGTGACTAGCATGCCAGAATGTGTACCAGGTACGAAGACCTTTACTTTTTTATAACTTAATTATTCTTGAAACGTAACAATCTTTCAGCGGAGTATTTAGTGCACTGGACTAATAATCCTGTTGATCCAATAATTTATCCGAATACTATCACCTAGTTTACGATTTATTGAAAAACTGCACTTGGTCTAGAGCTAAGTGTCGATTGAATAAGGGATTGAAGAAAATTACTTGTGGTCAAAACGACATTGTAGCCATCCAAGTTATATTTACTGATGATGTTATCCTGACAAGATGGATCCAACCATAACAGGCAAATTGCAATGATGTTTAGTTTACTCATTAAAACAATGACATCTTACTGATAGAGAGATGTCTTCCAATAACGAGACAGTCAGAAATTTTAAGAGTTTCCTATTTTTTCCTATCGTTTAATTTTTCAGTGACAACTCCCGCAAATAAACTGATCTTAAAAATCCGACTCTTAACTGATAGTAAATAAAATAATAGTTAATAATAAATAATAGCTAACCTTTTCGAGTATTTTTGTCTCGAAAATTCTTTTAGCAGGCATGGTTGATTCTGATGTAAGTGAATGGATTTTGTTTTTAAGCGCCTTGTGAGTTACCAGTGGTGCATCATGGAGTATACAGTTCTGGATACAGGGCAGGGCTGACTACCGCTCATGGATCCACTGTGAGTGTTCATTGTGAGAGGGGTTATGCCCCACCAGCGCTTCTTCAGTGTTCCCTGGGGGAGATCAGAATGAGACCTCCAGAGCCATGTCGATCTATTCAGGGTAAGCAATTGTATTTTATTTATACATATGTGTCGATGGCGAAGCGGTAATGCTATGGATAACAAGGAGCTCCGATCTATAAGAGGACCCCATTGGGTGATAACAATCCCACAGGATATGTTCCGAAGTTCTGGGTATTGACAAAACTGACATGAGGCAGAGGAGGCAATTTAAATCGATGATTTTAATTTATTTATTCTTTTTTTTCATTTATCCTTATATCATTCTGACTTATGACAAAATTATCTTTAATGTCCTCATTTGATAGTTGTGCTAATTGTTTTAGTCTCAAGGTGAGAGTCGGCCATCTTCATCCAATCTTTTACTACATCTAAACATCTTTCTCAAAATATGTTTTTCAATCTGGAATTCTTTTCTGATCCTGGTGTGTTTTGTCTTAGACGAATTCGTAGATATCCTTACTGAAAAAATAGTTTCTATTTTGTGCACCAGGGAATATATCGAGTCTCCGCGAAGGGCAAGACTTTCGCGGTGGATCGGACATTGTCAGCGAAGACTTCGATGAGCTTGAGTATCCAACATCTTCCAGCGGGACCGAGTGTGGCCCACCTGCAAGGTAACTTTTTGTTGGAATCAAAATTTCACACACACACACACACACACTCTTTTGTTTTTTTATATTATTATTAATTTTGATAGCACTTTAATTTGAGGAGAGCTAAGTTCACCATAAACAATAATATTTACTCTCGATTTTCTGCTTCTAGATTGGTTTGAAATTAGAATCACGATTTATTTTCCATATAATATTATGACAATGCACATTAATTTAATAGTGAATTTGAAAAGGGTGTTTTTGCAATATTAATCGTGTGCAGCTCTACGAAACTGATTTTTCATTTTATTCCAGAATGTCTTCTTGTCATTTTTTGATCGATTGCGAAAACAGTGGCGAATTTCGAATATTTAAGAAGTCAGTCCAAAGTAGTATTTCAGTTTAAATTCGTATCTATAATTTAGAACCATACTATCTTAATAATGATATAAGCAGGTAGGACTCGACAAACAAGAGATTGCGGGTGACAATTTTATAAAGCGTTGTTAAAAATCTATAGATGCAAAGGTCAGGGAAAAAGTGACACGTAATTCGCTGCACAACCTCGAAAGTCAACTAATTTTATTGATTAATACAAATTAGAGTATTTTTCTGCACTAAAATTGGTTTATGCACAGGTTATGTCAGCCGCAATCTTTCGCTGGGCGAGGTATAGTTACTCTTAAAAAAATTCGGTTGTTGTTATTGAATGAAAATTACATGTAAATAATTTATATTTAATTTTAGGGTAGAACATGGATATGAATTTTTAGTAAAATATGAATTGAATTGTGTTTTTCAACTAAAACTGGGCTTTAACATTAAAAAAAAATATTGACAAATATCATAATATCGCTTGTCGCACATTACTCTAGTTTATGTTAAGGAACAGTACTGTAACTAAATGCTTTGTAATCCCTCAAAAGTTATTGTATAAATGCACTTGCACATAGTCACAATATATTTATAAACCAAGCAGAAAAGTAGGTGTAATGTGTGCGAATAATTCAAAACGACTTACCTATTCCTTTGGGTATTAGAGTCTTATTTCGATCCCGAGCTTCGTTTCAAAATACCGTGTCCCTACAAAAAAGTGTCTGTATTTTAATATATTATATTTTTTATTTGTAAACTTACATGTTTTATTAAAATACACAATTACATACATAATTTAAATTTTCAAGTGATAAAATACATAATGTTCTATGTTTTTGTTGTTATATTTTGCATTGTGCATTGTTTAGTGTATCGCTTTTTGTTTGACACAATTCTGGAAGCAATGTTGCTTTAGTAACTGTGTGTATTTACATATTTATATATTATGTATATATATTATGCTACATGAGACAAAATATTCTCAGTGTCTATATCTGTGGTGTATTTTTTAATTTGGAATTTCAATCAAAACAAAATTCAACTTTAACTAAATCACTTAGCATGTTAACATAATTTTTCACTAGAAAAAAATAGTCCAGCTAACTTTATAAATATTCCCGTTGATTAAAACCTGAACTTCAACAGGCATTTAATACAATTTCTCAAATTAATAAATGCCAGATCAATGCGTGCTAATTCTTGCAGTAATTTTAGCGTTGAATCATATTCAACTAATTATAAAATTACAAACTTGTGCAAATTCTAAACTGTGTATCGCATATGCGTATTTTAACTTTTAAATTGGTTGCTTATGTAGTTAGTATACCACAGGCAGTGGTGTAATTTATTTTGCGGGTTAGGTACGAATTGTGATAAGCAAATTTTAGCTGTCCGAACGTTGTACTGTGAAGTCAACACATCTTTTATATTTTTTAATTTCTCGATTACTCTACAGTCCGAATCAACTATAGCTTCCAACTTCGTATTTCCTTTTCTTGCTACTTGCAGGAGCTAGGCCTTATTATTCTTTATATTGTTTGTCTATCTCAATCGGGTCTCCTACTTTTATGTTCATTATTAGCTCAAAAGTGTTACGAGGAGAGTCAATAAATTATAGATCATTGTTTCCCTAATTTATAAGTGTATTTACAACTAGAGAGAAATACATATATAATGTATAAAATTTGGTAATACTTTTAATAACATTGGCTAATTTTTAACTAAGTATTTGATGATTATTTTTTTTTTTTTGTTTACTGAACTTATGTATTCATTTTACCATTTTCACTTGATTTAGTGGCTTTATTTTATTGTTTGATTAAGTTTCACCACTGCCTACTGGTATAGAAATAGTTTTTATCATCACTATAGAGCATTTAGTAGTTATTAGTTCAACAGCCAACACAGAATAACGTAGAACTTTCTAAGATTGAAAGAGTCTATAATGTTAATATTATTATTAAGTTGAATCCATGTTAAAAAAGTCACCATATAACATGCTTTGTTTATTTAACAGTGCAATTGTATATTGTTTTGTCGTGAATATTGGTTCACAAAAATATTAACATTGCTTCTCATATGCAAATATATTATTATTATTATGTAATTATATTCGTTGTCTTTTGATAAGAAAATTGGCTATCAGCATTTATTTTCTTGCTTCAAAATCTGAATGTTTAGCACAAAAATATGTCTATAAATGTCTACCCACTTAAGGATTGTTTCTACTCTGTATTTTTATTACAAGATTTTTAAGGTCACTTTTGTGAACCCTGCGGTACTCCAGATTTCACAGAGAGTACTCAAAAATAGTTAGTCTGTCTTTTAGTCGTATATGAATGGAACAATCCTTTTGTTTTGGATTAGATTGAGATGTAAAAAAAGAAACTAGTATGGAGATAGTTGCAAAAAATTGGTTGTTTGATTGCTTCCACGGGCGAGTTCAGCCTGAAAGGCAGCCAGTCCTACCGCAACGCTAAGCCCTGGTAAGACCAATCACGTCACGCTTTTTATATCCTTTTCTTTATAATTTTCTCTGTCTCTATCTCTCTTTCTCTACCTATCGATATATCTCTCTCTCTTTATTTCGGCACCTTCAACTTCACGCCCATAACATTGAAGAGCTGTACATAATTTATTTTTTACTCAGCACCAATTTTTTTATACTTATTTATTGAATCTTCACTCTCTTGATCTCGTTTCTTCCAATTTGCACTTGCATTGAATATTTTTCTCTCCCTGCCACCGTTTTCTTTATCATCATAATATTTTACGTGTCGTTTTTGTATTTGTTTCATCAATTTTTTTATTTTCTCGAAAAGATACAATATCATCCATTCTTTGTGTATGATGCTTTTTAATTACGGGGGATTTGTTCAATGAAAAAAAATCGGTATAAATATTAGCGTTTTTTTTTTAAATAAAAGGGTTGAATATTTTTTGCTAGGTTATCAACAGAAAAAGTTAAATTTGTTAATATGTTGTTGTATAATATAAAACTTCACTCAAATAGACAATGGAGATTTTTGTTTGTCCTGATCAACAAACTTATTTTATTTTTTCTTTCATATTTTCTGTTTAATATCCATTTACTAGTATTTCAATCAAATTTATTTTCAATTCAAAGCATCAAACTTGTGAATTATAATCATTCTACTTGTCAATCATAAGCGCACACCCTTGTCACCTAATATTTCACCATTATTTATTTATGAAATAATATGAATTTGTAATCATTCATTGCTGGTCTCTCATTGCAGATATAACTCTCCCTTCACCATACATTTGTCAAAAGATCGAACATTTGTCAAAAAAAATTTCATCACATATACATTCATTCCATCATCAGATCTATGATATATAGGTTTGCTCCGATTGGTGAGTCGGCCTCGATGACCCAAATCCACATTTGTAGTTTCGATCCGAGCTCACTTCTTTATTTGTTGCACTTATGACATTATTCTTACTATATTATAGTCTCACATTGTTTGAAGCACGAGAAATGAAACACAACACATACAAAATTGTTTGGTATGATCTTTATATAAATATTTTTCCAACAAAAGATTGTTTACACTTTTGTAAATTTGAGGTTATGATACATTAATTATTGTAACATTTGTTGTTACGCTCTGGCACAATGCTGACAACCAGATTTTTAAGCATGAGTTTGGTTAGCTGTAGTTTTTTTTTGTGCATGGTATATTATGATGATTTTTAAAAAACATGAATAAACGCATTGTAGATATGAATATTGAATGCTTGCTTTTGTTTTCAGTTGAAAAAAAAAAGATTTTCTGGGCCAAGCCATGCATTTGGGCATGTGTGGAGGGCACGCCACTGTGAAACAATAAAATTGAAAGAAAATTGGCAAAAACAACAACAATGTTCATTTTACCATTATCTTATTTGTAACTCTTCTCTGATTGGTTAACGATTCTCATTATTATATTATTACAGAGTATAGTGCTTTTCTTCTTTTTTTTCGCCTTATCCTACTTAAGGTCGGCTCTCCTAATTCTTCTGCGCTAGGATGATCTGTCCTGTATTGTCAGGGCTGGTATTTGGGTTTTATTCATGAGCTTAAAATGCTTTTCCGTATTAATATTTCTACATTTATTTGTTTTAAGAATTCAGATATGATTTTTTATGCTACAATTCAATTATACTTTGTAGTATAATACGATTATTTTTTTTGTTACAACTTTATTATTTTTACTGGTACAATTCATTGATATATTTTGTGGTACTATTTGATTATATTTTGTGGCACAGCTCAAATTTATGTTGCGGTACAATTTAATTTCATTTTTTTTTACTATTTCATTATATTTAGCGGTACTTACATTTTAATTTTTTTTTGTGGAACAATTTAACTATATTTTGTGTTTATATTAAATTATGTTTTGCAGTAGAAATTTAAATTTATATTGTAGTACAATTTAATTATATTTTGTGGTACAATTCAAATTTATTTTTTGGTACAATGAAGTTATATTTTGCGGTACAATTCAAATTTATTTGTGGTAGGTACAATTTGATGACATTTTGTAATTCAATTCAGTTAAATATGTTTTGTGGTGCAATTAAATTATTTTATTTATTAATTTACTGCTTATTTGATAACAGGATTTCAAAATTCTCTTTTTCTAGTCTTATTTAATTTTGATTATATTTATTTATATACATTATATAATTCTTCTTCCTTTTGTAGTGTTATATAGTGTAAATATTTATAGTTAATTATAGAACCCCTATATTGTTGTATGAATACTGAATACTATATAATTATATATTAATTTTATTTTTGCATGTTTTGTCTAACCCATGAAGGTATGATACTAGTCTAACCAGTGTTTTAAAATCAATTGAACCTCGTCAAAACCGAATTAATACTGCTGCTTCAAAAAAAAAATATTTGTTAGTGCATTAAACCTATAAGTTGTAAAAAACATGTAAAAACAAAAATTTCTATGTGTGCACATTTCCTGGGATATACCATAATATGTCCATTGTAAAGGACATTGTGTCTTAAGTGAGGTAATATTTTGACTTTAAAAGATATTCGTCTTTTTATTTAGTATGGCTATGAAAGACATTTTCTTATTATTTTTATTCTTCTTCGTATGTTCTGTGGATACTAGTATGGCTATGAAAGACATTTTCTTATTATTTTTATTCTTCTTCGTATGTTCTGTGGATACTAGCAAAATAATAATTGTTTGGTATATAACACAAATGTACAATACACTTATCGCAATTCACGTAAGTTTTCGTAACACATTCATACATTTTACACTTTGTAGCTTATGTTTTTGTAGAAAATACAAAGTAAAATTCATTACTATTGAGACCAGATGTCCATAGCAATGGACATTATAATAAATAAGTTATTTTAGTCATTATTAATATATATTAATCAAAAATTCAAAATAGCCAATGAAGTGAAAAGTTACTTTTATAATTAAATTCATGTAATACTTGAACAGCTAACATTCAATGATGAGTTATATCAAAATTGTGTTACAGATAGCACCTACATTGTTTGCAATTGATAAAATAAAGTTCTTATACAATAATTATCATTAAGAACAAAATACAGAATGTATTTTATATGCATTTGTATTTCATGTCAATTGTAATGGACGTCAGGTATGAAGAGGTTAAGTTTACAATAGTTAAAACTCTATAGCAAAATGAAAGAAAATGATCTACATAATATAATGTTTTTTAATAGATAAAAAAATGAATTTCATGCAGTGTAGAGTTGACGTCAAATATCTTGAACTTTTAGCTGAGAAGGAGGCGATTTGTACGTAAACCAACAGAGCAAAAAGACACAAATTTCCCCTCTGCCCAACCGGAAACTCGTTCAAGATGTTTGGCGAAAATTATACCTTTCATTAAATGGTGCACATTAAAAAATTGTAATATGTCATGGATAACAAAGTGATTGTAGATAAACTCTTAAGATGAAAAAAAAAATCTTTGATCGTTAGGTAATTTAATTATTAAGTACATTATATAGTTAGTTGCACCTGTATCTGTTATTAGATAAGTATCTAAAATTTCAAAGTAGAACTTATGTTCATATTATAATAGTTTGAAGGTAGATTATGACAGAATGGTATTTTGACTGATAATAATTCCACATAATTCTTCTTTTTCTGTCAAACACTATTTCTGCATGTATAATTTACGCCATTATACCATTACACATTGCAATACTTGTACCATATTGTGCATTTGTAGAAAAAATAATATTATTATTTAATTTTACCAAATTTAAATAGCAAAAGTTAAATGAAGTTTTCATCATTTTGACATAAATAGTCATAAAAATATCTATGTATAATATTTACCTGTTTAATTTGAATTTTTCATTTTAATAAAGGACAGTGAAAATTATATTGGTTTTTGTATTTTAAAAGAATTTGTGAGCTTGTATATTTTTACTATTTTTACAAAAAAAAATAATTCATATGACTTGAGGAAAGTGTTTTTTAAGATATATCCTTTTCAAACTATGAGCAGACAGGACATAATATTTGCTCACCTAATATTAATAGTGCTGGCCTCAAAGTTAGTTTAGATTTAAACCTGACATACATTATGTAAATCATATTTTTAAATAGATTCGTTGAAAGATTACAGAGAAATAGTTTTACGAGGGCATATATTTTATTATTATTATTATAAACCTATACACCACAGTTTGAAACCAAACATCTGAAATATTACAAGCATAAATACCACAAGTATTATATTAATTTCTGTACTGAATGTTTGACACACAATTTTAAAATTCAACATACATTTCCTTAGTTAAATATTAAAAATTGACTTTTTTTACAGCATTTTTTTTAAATACTCCTTAGCTTATAATATGTCATCGGAAAATAGCGCATAAAATCAAAGAGAATGACCAATAAAGTTTTTTCATTCCAAGTCAGGTTTATTCTTAAAATGCAAAATCAACAAATTTTGGGTTCCCGAATAAGAAAAAAATAAAACTAATAGGTATACATGACAAAGAAAAAGTAAATAATATAAAATGCAAAATTTTATATAAAAAACATAAATTAAAATAATATGGATAATGTCCAAAAATAGGAAAAGGATGGGTTGGGAAGGGATGAAGGATAAAGGAATTATATGTATGAGAATAAGAATTGTGACTTGAGAAGCTTCTTGAAAACCATTAAGAGGACATATAACGCTAAACTTAGTGACTGAAAACATGATATATTAAAACCGCCCAATGCACTATGAAGTTACGCGTTAGTAATGGTAAATATCGCATGCGTTAAAAAAGGTTTATACGTGATTTAAATTATCGGAAACCCCAAATTTGTTGATTTTTTGCATTTTAAGAACAAACCATAGTTGAAATGAAAAAACTTTATCGGTCAATCACTTTTATTTTATGCACTCTTTAAGCGTATAAAATATTTATTTCTCTACGACACATAGTCATGGAGTAATTTAACAAAAATGCTGTAAAAAAGGATATTTTTAATCATTTATTTATGGGAATTTAGGCTGAATTTTAAAATTGTGTGACGAACATTCACTAGAGAAATGTTAAAAAGACTTATACTATTTTTTCTAGAAACACACTGTTTAACATATTTGAAGGATTTGATTTGAAATTGAGGTGTTAAGGTTTATATGGCCTTACCATTGGGTAATTGGTTCCACAGCCGGGCTGCGTGTATTGTGAACGAGTAAGTGTAGGAGGATGTGTGGTATATTGGTATTGATAGTATACTTTGGTTTTGAGACCGTAAATTTAGGCCATGAGATGAAAGATGGGCAAATTTCTCCTTGAGGTACTTAGGTAGTTACGTGTATCATTTTGGCTCTGGTAGTATTTTTGAAAAAGATAATTTTGAGAATTTATTCGTGATGCTCTATGTGTGAGGTTCCACTCTACTGAAAAATTAATAAAGCTTTATTAATTTAATTTATTAGCATATACCATTAAATTCACATTTTAATAACATATTTCTTGTCGATGTTTTATATCAAAGATTTAGATATTTGTGTATAGCCGGTTTACTGATTTTGTCGCATTGTTGTGTCGATAGGGTACAAGGGACTCTGATCTATCGAGACGGCCAAGCCACGCCCGGGATAGGAGGGCAGAGGTATCCCCACGGTACAGAGGTGACCTTCAGGTGTATAGCAGCCATCATGGGAGAGCGTTCCACCTGGAAGATCATATGCGACAAGGGAAAATGGGTCGGCAAGAGTGTGTCGTGCGGTTAGTCAATGGTTTCCTTTACAACTCAACTTCTATCTTCTATCAATCGATAATCTCACCTTCCACAACTATCCAGAAAACTATTATTTCCCTCTTTATCAAGGTACCTATGTATATCAACTAAGTATCCATTCTGGGGGGCAAGTCCCGTCAAACGGTGAGATCAAAACCCTCATGATTATATCATGGATATAATTATTTTATGTTAGGATATAAAGATAATTATATGGGTAATCATGAGGGATTTGATTTCACTGCTTGACCAGACTTGCCCCCCTGAGCTGGCATCTTTAAGTAGAGCATGTACAGTATCACGTCAAAAGCTGCCATTGATTTAGATGACAGTTGACTATTGATAATGTTTTGGATGACAGTTGACTATTGATAATGTTTTGGATGACAGTTGACTATTGATAATGTTTTGGATGACAGTTGATTATTGATAATGTTTTGGAAAACACTTGACTATTGATAATATTTTGGATGACAGTTGACTATTGATAATGTTTTAGATGACAGTTGACTATTGATAATGTTTTGGATGACAGTTGACTATTGATAATGTTTTGGATGACAGTTGACTATTCATAATGTTTTGGATATAATTTAAAGGAAGCAATCTTATTATGTTATATTGAAACCAACTTTCAGTTTAGCACACTTTTTATTGATTTTGACAGATGAGTATTGTTGTGTCACTTGGCGTGGGTGTGTTGTACATAACATATCTCCCCCCTGAATGAATAAATGAATGAAATAATATGAATACAAATAATATGAATTAATAATTTGTAAAAATGTGGGTTCCCCTTGGGATACCCAGTATCTCTCTAATGTCTTTTTCTGCAACACTCTCCTCTCCCTCAGCTTGTCGTGGACTTATGTATAATTGATTTAGATGTCGGGTAATATTCTGATCATCTTCAGTTTTTATAATAAACTTAGTTGGACCTAATTTACGCCAGACTACACCTCTGCCCCATTTTGGTTTGTCTTTTGAATAATTCCTGTATAACACAGTCATGCCCTCCTCAATTGTGCGAACATTTACATCTGCATTACTCTTTACGCATTCGTTGACCTTATTTTCACTGGCTGTCTGAGGATGTATTGCATCTAGTATGGTTCGAAACATTCTTTTATTTAAGAGTTCCGCTGGGCTTTTCTTTGTTACTGAACAAGGTGTAGATCGAAGTGAATACAACATCCTTGGAATTCTGATATCCCATGGTATATCAGACATCTTGCTTAGTTTCAATTTTACCGTTTTCACCATTCTTTCAGCTTGCCCGTTGGATGCTGGGCTATACGGTGGTACCAATATGTG
This sequence comes from Molanna angustata, assembly GCA_963576475.1. Lineage (NCBI taxonomy): Eukaryota > Metazoa > Arthropoda > Insecta > Trichoptera > Molannidae > Molanna > Molanna angustata. The sequence continues at coordinate 32,638,852 of OY754979.1, forward strand.
TTTTATTTTGTTGCTATTCAAAAATATTTTAAATTCATCAGATGTAAAAGCTGTTGCATTATCCGATACTAAAACCTCACATAATCCTTGAGCGGCAAAAATATCCCGTAAATTTTTTATTGTAACTGCTGTCGACTGGCTGTTAACCAATTTGACCTCTGGCCATTTTGAGTAAGAATCAACAACGATGAGAAAATTTTTCCCCATATATGGGCCAGCAAAATCTACATGTATTCTACTCCATGGGCGTGTTGTAGGTATCCAAGAATGGACTACCTGAGCTGGCATTTGTCTGTGTTGCTGACAAATTTTACAATTGGACACCATTACTTCTATGTCCTTGGATAAATCTGGCCACCAAACGTAACTCCTGGCTACAGCCTTAGTAGCAACCATTCCATTATGGGAATCATGAAGGATTTTCATTACGCTATCCCTCATTCCTGTGGGAATTACCACTCTAGTACCCAATAAAATGCATTCATTCATTAATGACAGTTCCAATCTTCTATGCCAATATTTTTTTTCTTCATCATTAACACTATTAACACTATTAGGCCATCCTCGTAATATCCAATTGAATACTTTACAAAGAATTATATCTTGTTTTGTCTGTTTTGCCACCTCTTCAATAGAGAATGGCACATCGGGAACATGTTGACCCATCATTAATACATCTGCAATCTCTTCCTCATCCTCTTCCCACACCGGGGATGGCCATCTACTTAGTGCATCCGCATTTCCAATATTGATACCTTTTTTATATATTAATTGATAGTCGTAGGAATTCAGTAACAGTGCCCACCGTGTCATTCTCGGTGATAATATTTCTGGTATTGGTTTTTCTGAATTAAATATACCTAATAGAGGTAAATGATCTGTAATAATTGTTACTTTATTACCCATTATATAGTTATGAAATTTTTTTATCCCGAAAATGATGGCTGCTGCTTCTTTGTCAATTTGTGCGTATTTTCTTTCATGTACCTGTAAAGTTCTCGATGCCATAGCAATAGGTCTTTCTGAACCATCATCCATTATATGTGATAAGACACATCCTAAACCATGAAAGGAAGCATCGCATGTTAATGTTATCTGTTTTTTTAAATCAAAATGTACTAATAATCTATCAGACGTTATCAGTTGTTTTGCATCATTGAATGCTTTTTCTGCACTTTGCGACCACTTCCATGTAGAACTTTTATCCAGCAATCTATGAAGTGGTTCGAGCAACGTAGCCTTATTTGGTAAGAATCTCTCATAAAAATTATATAATCCTAGGAATGCCTGGAGCTCAGTGACATTATTTGGCCTTGGTGTGTTGTGTATTGCGTTAACTTTATTTTTATCTGGTTGAATACCTTCAGCACTTACTGTGAATCCCAAAAAGTTTACCTTTGATTGTAAAAATTTACATTTTTCTTTATTTAGCTGTAGTCCAGCTTGCGTTAATTTGCTCATCACTTGTTCTAATCTTTTATTGTGTTCTTCTAAAGTATTGCCAGAAATCAACAAGTCATCCAGTAAAATAGCAACACCTTTGATTCCAGCCATTAAGTTGCACATAAGCCTCTGAAAAATTCCAGGGGCTGCCTTTACTCCAAAGGGTAATCGATGAACACTAAATAATCCTTTGGTTGTATTCCATGTCAATATTTTGGCAGTACTATCGTCCACCTCCAGTTGTGTATATGCACGATCCAGATCCAATTTTGAGAAGTATTTACCTTCCGATAAACATGCAAATATGTCATTACTAGTTGGCAATGGGTAAGTGTCTGTCTCTGTGGCTTTATTTACAGTTGAACGATAGTCTCCACAAATACGTATCGCACCACTCTTTTTGACAATCGGAACAATAGGTGTGGCCCAATCAGAGTACGGAATGGATTTAAGCACTCCTTCTTCGACTAATCTGTCAATTTCTTGTTCTACTCGTTCTCGCAGCGCATATGGTATCGAACGACTCTTCATAAAGATAGGTTTCTTTTCGTTGTTCACATTAAGTGACACCTTAGGGCCAGTATATTTTCCTAATGTACTGCTGAAAATGTTTTTATATTTTAAAAAATAATTTTCATTCATATCCACAGATGTTAAATTGTTCACTCCTTGTAGAGATATACCCAATGGTTCAAACCAGTTTCTTCCGACTAGGCTCTGTCCTTTACCCGAAGCTACCATCACGTTCAATTTGTGTTTTTTTCCTTTATACTCCACTAACACTTGTGCGCTTCCCATAATCTTAACCTTATCACCTGTCCACGTACGTAACATGACATTACTTGGTCTTATATATATATCACTGTTACTAAACAATTTTTTGTATGTTTGATAACTAATTATTGTTTTTCCTGCCCCTGAATCAACTTCAAACATGTGATTTTTATTATTTATAGATAAATTTATTTTCACTGGTTTCATTTGATTTTGTTCTTCAACATTATTTAATGTGTTGATATTATATTCACTTGCAGATTCATTATCATCTACCATTTCATTTATTTGTCTTGATTTGTAAACATTTTTTTCATTTTTTGTTTTCTTTTGACATACCCGTTCCAGGTGTCCTTTATATGAACAATATCTACATACAGTGTTAATGAACCGACAGACACCACTGTGTAAAACACCACAACGAAAACATTTATTTTTTACTTTTTTGTCTTCAATTTTATTAACTTCCATAGGACACTCCATGGTAGTTTTCTTTGTACAATCACTTGTGATATTGCAATATATATTTGCACAATTATTTTCTGCGGATTCGGCAGCAATTGCTGAATCAACAACATCTTTATATGTCAACACATTTTTTGACAGCAAGTGTTCTTTTAATCTTTTATCCCGCATTCCGCAGACTATCCGATCTCTCAGCATTCTCTCCAAGTCCACAAAATTACAATGCAAACTTATTTTCCGTATTTCACTTATGAAGTCTGCCATCTTTTCTCCCTGTCTCTGATCTCTTGTATAAAACTTATAAGATTCTGCTATTTCATTCTTTGCTGGAGAAAAATGATTAGTTAACACATTTATTATCTCTGTTATACTGACTTGGTTGGATTTTAGCGGATGTATCAAAGATAGCAATGTTTCATATGTTGTATTCCCACACACAGCATAGAAATTTGCACGTTGTATAATTTCATCTGTTATGCCATTTGCCACAAAACTATACAATAATCTTTCACAATATGTCTTCCATTCATTTAATTCTGGATTAAACTCATGAAAATTTATTGTTTTAGCCATCGTCGCCAATATTATGTTATATTGAAACCAACTTTCAGTTTAGCACACTTTTTATTGATTTTGACAGATGAGTATTGTTGTGTCACTTGGCGTGGGTGTGTTGTACATAACAAATCTATAAATACTTTTTTTTGTTTATTGTATTTTATCCCCCATAAATTCTTAACAGAACACTTGGGTCCATCGCTACTGAAAGGCTATATAGTTCATAATATTATGGTCACAAATAACCTATATAAGCGATGAAATATCCGAACTCTGCATGAAGAAGGTTCTAGACACAATTTCCCGAACACAACATAGACATGTACAATACAATTGAAGAAGATTTATATAAAATTACATGACAGCATGGTACAACAGAATAACGAGAGAGAGTGAAATAAAACATTAGAATGAATAGAAATAAATACAAAATAAGCAATTCAGAAATAAAATAAAAAGAATAGAAAAAATTGAGTGATAGAAGGATTTAAAAGTTCCTACTAACACCATGTACAATTAACAATTTTACAAGATATGAGGAAGGTACATGGCATTGAAAACGCAGTAAGAATACAAGAACAAAGTCAGGGACGATAAACCAAACAAATACACATACATAATAGTTTGTTAATTAGTATGTTAGTATTCACTAATATCAAAGATGAGTTGGTTTGATGTTTAGTATCTCAAGAGTAGAGTAAAATGCATTGTTAACAAGATACTTTTTAGCCTCTCTCTTGAAACCCAAAGCATTCAGTGATTTCATATTTGCTGGAAGGTTGTTGTATAGTCGTATGCTCATACGCATAAAACTTTTAGACACTGCTTGAATCTGTGCCCAGGAGGAGGAATTAATTATTTTTTCTCATATTGTATTCTTGATAATTTGAGTTCAATGGTGTTATATTTATATAAGTTTCTATGTGCATACAGCAAATGCACAGGGCATACGTAGTTAAAATACCCTGCTCTCTTCAAGGCTTACAATATGTCATCTGCTGGTTTACAACATTCACCCATTAGCCTTTTTATTATTGCCTATCTTTATCGATCCAAATTTTGAAAATTCTATATATTATGTTACTTACTTACTTTCCGTGTCCGGAACACCATCATATTCGTAGCCCCCAATATTTGGCCACTCGGATTCCACTAGTGTTTGCTATCTATGTACTGTGTCTTGGTGCGTGCATGTCGCTCCTATCATGGGACATGACAGTAGGTGCACGTTGTCCTGTCTGGCGCCACACTCGCAGATGTCTTCCTCTCTGTATCCCCATTTCTTGAGGTCACTGTAACAGCAGGAGACACCCGTTCAGAGCCTATTGAGCGCTCTCCATGTTGGATAAGGCAGGTTGTGTCCCACTGACACGTCCTCAGCGGGTGGTAGCTGAGTGCGTTCGACACTATCACACCGCAGTGACAGCCTTCGGGCCTCGGGGAGGCCAACTATAGGGGCGGTCATCTCCAGGAAGCTTCTTCTGGACTTGAGTCTGCACTGATGCGGCTGTGAGCCATACATTGGATGTCTAGGGTCAGTTTGATGCTTGCTCCGTTCGACTTCTGCTGCAACACGCCGTCTGATCGTATGGGGGGCAATACCCACAGTTGGATAGAGTTCTTTAGTGGGGGTCGGTTTTTGGCAACCAGATATTAATCTGGCTGTTTCATTAATTGCCACATCTACCCTTTTTGCGTGTGATGAGTTGTACCATACTGGTGCAGCATATTCAGCAGCGGAGAAACACAGTGCCAGTGCAGTGGTAAGCTTTCTTATGATGTTATTTCTGGCACATACCTTCTTCTCGACCTCTTCACAATGCCTCCTAAAAGTCAATGATCGGTCCAGACGAACACCCAAATATTTATGTTACAAAGTAGCTATATATATATATATATATATATATATATATATATATATATATATATATATATATATATATATATATATATATATATATATATATATATATATATATATATATATATATATATATATATATATATCCCGCAATACTTGTTGCGTCACCTATGTGAAATTCGTATAGGGTCGTTGCGTCCACCAACTTTTCGCGTCCGGTATACGGACGCAAGATAATTTTCACGCCAAAAACTACCATTCTGTTGCTTATACCATAGAGAATCAACTGGCAAAAATTTACATGGAAGCAAAAAAAATATCAAAATATCTTGAAATGAATATTATTAGTTCAACCATTGGCCGCACGGAGATTTGTTCAGTGTATATTTTGAAGGTGTATATTTTTACTAAGCCACCGATCGTTTTGCATCCGCGGCAAAATATTACATGTTGACCTTGGCCGCACGGAGATTTGTTCGGAGTATATTTTGAAGGTAATTTATATATATGGCTCCGATCGTCTTGCGTCTGCACTCAATACTGTTCTACCATGTCTCTGTGACCTTCGCGATAAAATGAATACAATTCAACGCGTTTTAAATATTGCCTTGAAAAAGCGCGTACCTACTTACTTTTATTTTTACGACTTCATACAACTGTCGATATATGTATTGATACCTACTCTCTCTCGTGCGCGTACCGACTTACTTTCAGTTTTACAAAGTTCATACTATATGTTGATTTGATTATTGTTACTCTCTCATGCGCGTACCTACTTACTTTTATTTTTACATCGTTCATAATACTATCAATTTGTTTATTGTTACTCTGATGCGCGTACCTACTTACTTACTATTGCAATGTTAATATTTTTTATAGAAAATTAAATTATCTCGTTTTGGTGTTTCGGCTTGTTTCGATATTTTTAAAAACTTTGGAAACACATATTTAAACACATAAATTTATCATGATAAATATTTTTATTTATAAAAAATTTTTGAGAATTTCTAGAATTTTTTTGAAAACATCAATTTGATATTTTTTATTTATCTATATTTTGTGTGTCATGACGTCTGTTTGTCCCCCCCCCCCCTTATAACATTTGATTCGCTCAATGCACAGAGCCCAAAATTTCAGAATATATAAATAGTAATAGGCCTACAAAACTTTTATACTCAGAATTTTGAATTTTCGTTTCAGTCAGGGGTTATCAACTTTTGAATTTTTACTTTATTTTTCCATATATCTCAGAAACCATAAAAGCTAGAACGCTGAAAATTGGTACCACAAATAAACAAATACATAATCTCAAATAAGTTTTTTAAAAATAACCAAACAACATTTTTTAAACATTTTTTTTTAGGAAAAATATTTTTTTATGATAAATTTATGTGTTTAACGGCCTATATTTCCAAAGTTTTAAAAAATATCGAAAAAATCCGAAATACCCCAACTAGATAATTTAATTTTCTATAAAAAATGTTAACATTGTAGCAGTACATCTCGATTTCTTTTTAACATTTTTTATTGAAATTGAATTTAGTGACGACTTCGCTTCATACAATTTGTATGGTAGTCCCATAGCCATACCATCACTCCATTTCCCTATTTGGGGTAGGCAGAGAGAACCGAATGCCAGACTCCTCTCTCTTGAAATACCTTCCTCGCCTCATTCACGTTCATACATCGTCTCTTACACGCTCTTCTATTATTCTTACTTCTTACATCACCATCTTTCAAAATCCCATTTATGTGATCGTGCCAAATTTTTATTGGCCGATCTCTACTTTTCGTTCCTCTTTTATCAGACTTGTATACTTTTTTTGTCAGACGGTCATCTTTCATTCTTTCTATGTGGCCGAACCACCTTAGGGAATTTATTTTAATCTTACTTACGATATTTCTTTCAATCATACATTCTCGTCTAATATCCTCATTTCTTATTCTATCATACATCGTTTTACCACACATTCGTCTTAGTGACCTCATTTCAACCGAGTTAATTCTACTTTCATGCGTCTTCTGCCATGTCCATGTCTCACTAGCATACATTAGAGTCGGTGCGACGATACCATTGTGTACCGCGAGCTTCGCTTGCCGCGAAATAATTGGGTCTGCCATTACTGGTCTTAATGCACCGTTCACTCTATTACCTGCCGTTACTCTCCTTTCAATATCTTTTTCCAATCTTCCATCACGCTGAAACATGCTTCCTAAGTATGGTATGGTAGTCGTCTATACACATTACACAATATATTATGTAAGAAGACCTTATAGTTTGTTACTTTATCTCCAAATACATACATACCATCAGGCTGTTTTCATATTCCGGGTTGGAAAAGAGGACTGACCTCCATACTGTCCACGTATTTGGATGGTAAAATCATGAGAATAGCCATGTGATCAATAACATCAGGTATTTTTTTTTTCATGAATGCGGGTTTGTTATTTAAAAATACGCACTTACATCAGAAACTGAAAGTTTATTGGGTAAGAAATATTCTGCACTAAGTTGTATTATTTTTATGCACAACAGATATTTAATGTATTTTAAACTCAAGGAGACAAGTCCCGTCAATCGGTGAAATCAAAACCCTCACGATTACCCATATCAAGGATATAATTTTCATGTGGATTCTATAATATCTTAAGATATCTAATATAATTATATCCAGGATTTCACTTCTTGGCCGGACTTGCTCCTGATCTAGTCGTATTTGTCAAATCTTTTCATAAATGTATAATATTCCATATACGGATTTACTCAAAATTCGGAGTAGAACATTTCGTGTCTGTGTGTGTGTCCCTCCCCCCTTATTACTTTTGATCCGCTCAATTTACAGAGCCCAAAATTTCAGAATATATTAACAGTTATAGACCTACAAAACTTTTTTACTCAGAATTTTGAATTTTTGTTTCAGTCAGGGGTTATCAACTTTTAAATTTTTGGTTTATTTTTCCATATATCTCAGAAACCATAAAAGCTAGAACGCTGAAAATTCGTGTGAACATAGAAAAATACGAAGTATCAAATTAATTTATTCAAAAAAATTCCAAAAATTTCTCAAACATTTTTTATTAAGAAAAATATTTTTTTTATTATAAATTTATGAGTTTAACTGCCTATATTTCCAATATTTTAAAAATATCGAAAAAACCCGAAACAACCCAACTAGATAATTTAATTTTCTATAAAAAATATCAACATTGTTTTGGCACATCTCAATTTTTTTTTAACAATTTTTATAAAAATTGAATTTAGTGACGATATTGCTTCATACAAATTGTATGGCAGTCGCCTATACACAATATGTAAGAAGACTTAATAGTTTGATACTTAATCTCCAAACATACATACAGAATCATCATGCTGTTTTCATATTCCGGGTAGGAAAAGAGGACTGACCTCCATACTGTCCTATCTTGACATACATACCAACATGTGTTATAATTTTCAATAATTTGGATTTATGGGTTTATAGATTGATTCTTATTCTTCAACTTCACATAGTATCGCTATCAACAGTTGGATCTCATGTGTTACATGCGACTAGTTAAACAATATTTTATCCAACTGTCGATTCGTTCATGAGAATTCAATTCTCTTAATGAATCGACATTATTAAGCCAAGATGCGTGTACGAAGTAAAATTTTGTATGGTGTAGTGGACTTTTTGCATGCTAATAACACCAACTAGAGGCCTCGCAGCATATATGTTCCCATACATGGATTTACTCAGAATTCGGAGTAGAACATTTTATGTGTGTGTGTGTGTATGTGTGTGGGTGCGTGCGTGCGTGCGTGCGTGCGTGCGTGCGTGCGTGCGTGCGTGCGTGCGTGCGTGTGTGCGTGCGTGCGTGCGTGCGTGCGTGCGTGCGTGCGTGCGTTCGTGCGTGCGTGCGTGCGTGCGTGCGTGCGTGTGTGTGTGTGTGTGTGTGTGAGAGGGTGTGTGTGTGTGTGTGTGTGTGTGTGGTGTGTGTGTGTGTCTGTCTCCCCCTTATAACTTTTGGTCCGCTCAATTCACAGAGCCCAAATTTTTATACAAAACTTTTATACTCAGAAATGTGAATTTTTGTATCAGTCAGGGGTTATCAACTTTTGAAATTTTGGTTTATTTTTCCATATATCTCAGAAACCATAAAAGTTAGATTTAAGAAAAATATTTTTTTTATGATAAATTTATGAGTTTAACTGCCTATATTTCCAATTTTTTTAAAAATATCAAGAAAAGCCGAAACACCAAGACTTAATAGTTTGATACTAATCTCCAAACAAACATACGTACATACGATCATGCTGTTTTCATATTCTGGGTAGGATCAAAGGACTGACCTCCATACTATCCTATCTTGACATACATACCTACATGTGTTGTATAGAAAAACAAATATCTTAAAATATTAAATAATTTGTATTTATGGGTTTATAGTTTGGTACTTATTCTTCAACTATACATTCTATCGCTATCGACAGTTGGATCTCATGTGTTACATGCAACTAGTAAATATTAAATTTAGTGAAGACATCGCTTCATACAATTTGTATGGCAGTCACCTATACACGATATCAAGGAAGACTTTATAGTTTGATAATTAATCTCCATATCATATATAATCTAAGCTCCAAACATACAAACATACCATCAGGCTGTTTATATTCCCTGGGTAGGAAAAAAGGACTGACCTCCATACTATCCTATCTTGACATACTTACCAACATGTGCTGTATAAAAAAAATATCTTAAAATATTCAATAATTTGGATTTATGGGTTTATACATAGAATTATATATAATCTAAGGGTTTATAGTTTTGTACTTATTCTTCAACTATACATGCTATCGCTATCGACAGTTGGATCTCATACGATACATGCAACGATGCAACTAGTGTTCAAAGAGAATATTATAACCTACGGATACTATCCAATCTTGGTCCATCCAATTTTTGTATCGACGGCCGCGTATTTGTACGTAACAAGTCAAGGGTCATTTCATTTACTCCGTATATTATTGAAATCAATGATTTACAGTGAAACTTTGAGGAGTGCGTATAATTACTTAACCTTTTTTCAATCCATAGATCGGCCGCGTCCCGGCTTAAATAGAAATTTGTCAGTGGTAAACAAAATTTCTACACTTCCGTAAAAGGGATTTAGGCTTGTATTATAGACTTCCCGTTCGTCACGCAGATCAGATAACACATTGATTAGCGATCGTTTAGCTTAACTCTTGTTACACATTCTCTATCGAACCCACCACAGTATCCTGTATTTGCCAAGAAAATAAAATAATAATGATACTTTCAACAAAATTTTACTTAACTAGCGAAACCCGGCAGACGTTGTACTAACTTTATTTATCTAAACATATCGACAGTATTAAGCCAAGATGCGCGAATTAGGAACATTTTGTATGTCGTAGTGGACTTATTACATGCAAAAAACACAAACTTAGAGACTTCGCAGCATATCTTATGTTCTATATAATATCTTCAATCATACCATCTTGCTGTTTTCATATTCTGGTTAGAAAAAAGGACTGACCTCCATATTGTCCTTTCTTGACATACATAGGTACCTACATCTGTTGTATAGAAAACAAAATATCTTAAGATATTCAATAATTTGTATTTATGGGTTTATAGTTTGGTACTTATTCTTCAACTAACATACTATCGCTATCGACAGTTGGATCTCATGTATTACAATACATGCAACTAGTTTATTATTGTTTTTTTGCGTTTATCTTAATTACATATTTCAACTGTCGATTTGTTCAAGAGAACTTTGTTCTCTTAACATACCTATCGACAATGTTTCAAGCCAGGATACGCGAGAATTGTATACAGGGTCTACTTTTTTCACGGCTTTTCCAATTTTGAAGTCATGAAACACCAACATAGAGGCTTGCAGCCTATATGTTCCATACTTCATACACGGATTTACTCAGAATTCGGAGTAGAACATTTCGTGTGTCTGTGTGTGCGCGTGTGTGTGAGTCCGTTTCCCCTTATAACTTTTGATCTGCTTTAAATTTATTAAATAAATTTAAGGTAATTTTTTGATTATATTAAATTTATACATGGGCATCTATTAACAGACTGTCCATCGTCAGTGTGCAGAAAGAAAACATTTGCATTCATAACTATCACGCCATTTCCTAATAAGGTTATTCTGTGTTCCACTTAAAAGTGCACCTCGTGATATTGTTGCCACATCTCCAAATTAAGTTCCTCTTATATCATTTTTAAAACTTTAAAATAGACAATCTGAGTTTAAAATGATGGAATGATATCATGGATTTTTATTATACTAGTTGCATGTAACACATGAGATCCAACTGTCGATAGCGATAGTATGTATAGTTGAAGAATTAGAATCAAACTATAAACCCATAAATACAAAATATTGAAAATTTTAAGACATGTTGGTATGTATGTCAAGATAGGACAGTATGGAGGTCAGTCCTCTTTTCCTACCCGGAATATGAAAACAGCGTGATGGTTCTGTATGTATGTTTGGATATTAAGTACCTATCAAACTATTAAGTTAGTCTTCTTACATATTGTGTATAAGCGACTGCCATACAAATTGTATGAAGCAATGTCGTCACTAAATTCAATTTTTATAAAAATTGTTAAAAAAAATTGAGCCCAAACTTTTATACTCAGAATTTTGAATTTTTGTTTCAGTCAGGGTATCATTCAGTCAGGATATTTTTGTATCAACTTTTGAATTTATACATTATTTTTCCATATATCTCAGAAACCATAAAAGCTTGAACGCTGAAAATTGGTACGAACATATACAAATACAAAATCTCAAACGAATTTTTTCAAATAAATTCCAGTTTCTCAAACATTTTTTATTAAGAAAAACATTTTTTTATGTTAAATATATGTGATTAACTGCCTATATTTCCTAAGTTTTTAAAAATATCGAAAAAAGCCGAAACAATCCAAATAGATAATTTAATTTTCTATAAAACATAGTAACATTGAAGTAGTACATATCTCAAATTTATATAAATTGAATTTAGTGAAGACATTGCTTCATACGATTTCTATGGCAGTCGCCTATACACAATATTATATGTAAGTACATATTTACAGTTTGATACTTAAATCTCCGAACATACACACATACCATCATGCTGATTTCATATTCTGGGTAGGATAAAAGGACTGACCTCCATACTTTCCTATCTTGACAAACATACCTACATGTGTTGTATAGAAAACAAAATATCTTAAAATATTCAATAATTTGGATTTAAGTGTTTATAGTTTGGTACTTATTCTTCAACTATACATACTATCGCTATCGACAGTTGGATCTCATGAGTTACATGCAACTAGTAAAAATATATATGATTGTCCATGATTATTTACATAGAATGTGATATTGAATAGTATACAACACTCATTTCGAAATGAATGTTGAATACCTACTATTATTGTTTAATAATGATATTCTTTTGTACCTTATGTAAATAAATAAAATATTAACAAACTCATTCATTTTATTGTTAATCATTGGTATTATACTGTACACTATCATGGATTGATCCTCAATGCGATCCACACAATGTGGGGTTACCATCGGCAGGTGAGAGCGGGTGTGCATTATCCTATAAAAGAAGCTCGACTTGCGCATATTTTTGTTTTTGACACACCGGCATCTATATTAAAAATTAAATTAATATAAAGGGTAAAAGAATATTTTAAAGCTTTGTGACAGTTTATTTTCTATGCCTATAATATATTTTATTGTACGTAGTGAAATATGTACCTAAGTAGGTACTTACATTATTATTGCATCATGATTCATAAGAAAATAAATACGATTGTAAATTATTATGTTTTCACCGAAATCAGGATTTTATCAGTATTATCCTACATTGGATTTTATCTGCAGGATTTTATCTATGGTTTCAAGTCTCCGAAGGTCAGATTTTGGGCGAAGCCGATGGTTTAACCACGTAGAAATATACAATATCAATATTTGCGTGAGAAATGAATTTAAATAAATATCTCCTCTGCTGGGATTCGAACCCAGGCCGCCCGCACAGAAACCGAACGGCTTACCAACTGTCCCACGGCGGTCGGCGTAGTAATAAAGTTAAAAAATAATAAAAAATATCGAATGATATACACATGGACGCAAGAACGATGTCAATTATGCATACGAAAGTTTTTTAATATACACCGGAAGTAGTAATAAAGATAAAAGAATATGACGTGAAAACTGTATGAAGAAATATATAAAATATACAAAAATATACACCGGACGCAGTAATAAAGATAAAAAAATGGTCGTGAAAAATATACGAAGATATACATATATAAAATATACAAAAAATATACTCCGGAAGCAGTAATAAAGATAAAAAAATGGACGTGAAAAATATAGGAAGACATATATAAAATATACAAAAAATATACACTTGGACGCAAGTATGAAAAAGACGTATCAAACGTACCAAAACAGGATAAAACTGAATATTTATATTTTGAAATTTATAAGAAAAACCTTATGCCTACAATGATTGTGAGCTACAAATAACGCTAAATTCAGTGAGATAAAACTAAAATAATATGTAGAAGTGGTGGACGCCGATCCGTCGGATATTTGGCGGACGCAAAAAGTGTAGTGGGATCTATATATATATATATATATATATATATATATATATATATATATATATATATATATATATATATATATATATATATATATATATATATATATATATATATATATATATATATATTATGTTACAAAGTAGCTTCACTTCTTCTTCTTCGTCTGCGCTCTTTCGTCCAGTAATGGAAATAGGCATCCCCCTGAGACCTCCACAGCTCCCTATCTTGGGCAGATCGCATCCATCCGCCTCCAGCCACTTGTCTTGTATCATCAGATCTCCTTGAAATTTCACATACCTACTTCAATTAGTTTTCTTAATTTTACAACTAGTAACATCACATCGTTTGTTTTAACTTGTTCCGATGAAACTTATTTCTAATGCTATCTATTGAGAAATCAGTCTTAATATCATTTACTTCCGGCAGAAAAAAACATATTCCAATGTCCTTATATCAAGTACATATACATCCTCATACATTTTCTAAACTAAGCATAAATGCTTGTGCTATAGGTGAACCAAATTGCTCGTAGCAGGATTCGAACTCGTGACCACAGGATTATTAACCCAGGGCGCTATGCGCTCTGCCACCATGCATCTGTCATTGTTTTGTAATTTTACAGATGACGAAGACTTGGTACCGGCTGGGCTGTTGAACAATGCCACTTGCACATACCGCAACAACGAACCCAACATTGTTTCATTCTACAATGACTTGGAGATCAAAGAGGAGGTTGTGGAGTTTCCAGCTGGCGCTCTTCTTGTATCCAGGTAAATCTTATTCAATTTTATTTATTTATTTACATAACCAACAGTTTTAATAATATTACAAAAAAAAGACATGTACAAAGAGTAAGGGCAATATAGAGAAGCCACTACGAGTAAGTGTATTCCATGAAACTGAATATATGTAAGGATAGAAAAATAAATATTAAAACAGTAGCATGTAAAAGAAAAAGCATTTCTAACAAATTAGATATTATACATAAATTAAAGAAAAGAAAAAATGAATATAGTATAAAGCAGTTTTTTAGGACTGAAGTTTTTACTATGAAATTGTAAAGATCACTTCTATCATACTTATTTATTTATAACTTGCCAACCATTTGATTGAACACAATCACACATTTGATAGTAATTTAGATCTACAAATACTCCACAATAATTTAAGCAATAAACAGTTAGATTTGTTTGTAGTATTAGAAATTAGTAAATATATCAATTTGAAAAATAGTATTAATATATATATATATATATATATATATATATATATATATATATATATATATATATATATATATATATATATATATATATATATATATATATATATATATATATATATATATATATATATATATATATATATATATATATATATATATATATATATATATATATATATATATATATATATATATATATATATATATATATATATATATATATATATATATATATATATATATATATATATATATATATATATATATATATATATATATATATATATATATATATATATATATATATATATATATATATATATATATATATATTTATATATATATATATATATATATATATATATATATATATATATATATATATATATATATATATATATATATATATATATATATATATATATATATATATATATATATATATATATATATATATATATATATTTTTAAATTTTTGAACCTGTCAGGTCATGATAGAACTCTATAATCACATAGAATTATGATATAAATTAATAGGCTATGACTATTTACACGACTCAACCATAGACGAAAACCAAAAATAACCACAGAAAACGCAGATAAATCAAGTTATAAAAATATTTACCTTTGTTTATACTTTGCTATAATTGTAGATCTCGATAAAAAAATGATTTATAAAATTAAGTAAATGTAATAAGATGCCAATATTATTTATTTTTTCTTCAAGTTGGTTTCCATGATGCATTTATGACCATTGAAAAAATGACAAAGGTAAATATTTTTGTATTTTGATTTATCTGCGCTTTCTATGGTTATAAATGACCTAAAAACATAGACGACGTCAGAAAATTTGTCGTGTAAAATAGACACTTTTTGGCGGGAAAACGCTTTTCCCGCCAATTCCGGTCGTAAAAATAGTGGCACCGAAATTAATAACAAGTATTTTGTTTTATTTTACTTTTATTTTATATTACTTCTCAGGTAACTAACATGTACTATGTCAAATATTACTTTAACACGTACCCAATAACAAGTTGCCACATTCTGGAGACTTACGATATTAATCACAGATCCAGACTGAAAACACAATTAAAAACTGTTTCTCTGCCGGGAATCGAACCCGGAACCTTTGGATCAGCAGACAGACACCTAGCCAACTGAGCCACGAAGGCCAACAAAGTATTATTCACTATTCTGATGATGCTCGACATTGAGCGATATCAGTGAATGCGAACGTTTGCGAACTAAATTATATGGAACGAAAAATGATATAATATTATTTTTTTCATCATAATTGTATGTGATATGATAAAAATAATTTTACCCAGCCTTCTTTCCACCAATTATGTTAATTTTAAGTCTATAAAATATTCATATGATTTATTTAGTATACTGTGTATCCTCCCGAAGAAGGGAACTTTGTTCCTGAAACATGTAGAGGGGTTTTATTCTAATTTTATCAAATTGAATTTTAAAAAAATATTCGAGCCTCCGGTTGTGCAGAGTGCAAATTTGTGTCTTTTCGCTTCGTTGGTTTACGTGCAAATCGCCCCCCTTCTAGGCTAAAAGTTCAAGATATTTGGCTACAACTCTACATAAAATTGTTTTTATTTAGTTCAATTTATTGAGTAATTTCGCAACACATATTTTTTACATCTCTTTCTCTCTCAACAGGTATCATGTAGAGTGCATAACATAATGCGAGTCATGAGTCCATACAACAATGAAATGCTTATGTTTTGAATTTAAATTTGTTATTTTTAAGGTGCGTAGACATTGGAAAGTACGCAATGATCGGCCCCAACAACAGACGGTGTATGGGAGGAGAGTGGGACGGACCCAAGCCTTCGTGCTTTGGTCTCAACCAGGAGAATGACTATGCCAGTAAGTTAAAACAACATAACTATTATCATCCCGTTGTGTTCCTTATGCAGTTAGGCAGAGATAACTTAGAGTAATTTATGATAATACCAATTTATATAGTGCCATTATTTGATAACCAGATCATTCTTAGAAAGGTCTTGTTTTATTATTTGCTCTGTGAAACAAAGCAATCTTAAGATAACGCCCACATGTGTCAGGGAGTTTCATTTCACTGTGCGGGCATCCTGGGTTCGACCCCCAGCAGAGGTAAAATTTATTTAAATTAATTTCTCATGCAAATATTCCTTCTCTGGGCTGGAAACACTTCTGGATAAAGGCCTCTTCTAAACTTTTCCATTTATTTCTGTTTTGAGCTCTTTGCTGTCATCCATGACCCGCATGCAAGTGAAACACTGGTTAGTTGGAAGAAATTGCCATATGGTAATAAACTCGCAACTTGCGCTGGGTGCAAGAAAGTTAATTATTATTATCTTTACATACTACGATCTCGGTTATGATACAGTAATTTATTTAGCTTTACAATGGAGCGTTCTAAAGTTGTGAGGCTGTGTATTTGTGTTTGTGAAGCTGTGTGTTTGTGTATAAAATTTGTTCACCCTGAACAAGGTGAACAAATTTTATACTAATGTGGGACACTCTCTAGCACAGAAAACTCTACAAAAATTAAATAAAACCGAGATGGACCTACAGAGCCTGGACCCGATGCATGCGATTGGAATTCAGCCAGTACAGCATGAATTCAATAAATTTTAGAGTATTACAACTACAGAAGTACACAAAATACTGTCTGAACTAAAGAGTAAGAACTCAAGAGGTACTGACTTAATTTCATCCAAAATATTAAAGGCATGCCGTGATAATCTTAAATCACCCATAACTCACATATGCAATTTGAGCCTCAATAAAGGATCATTTCCAAATCACTTGAAAGAGGCTGTTTTGTGCCCAATATATAAGGGTGGAAATAAGGAAGACATAGGTTGCTATAGGCCAATAAGCCTCCTAAACTCATTGTCAAAAGTTATCGAAGTAGCTGTAAAAAATAGACTTACAGAATTTCTGGATAAACATAAAATATTGTCCGACCTGCAGTTTGGATTCCGTAAAAATATGGGTACCCAAGAGGCAATAGGATGTCTGACGGCGCGACAGGTTAGCATACTAGACAAGGGGGATAGATGCATCACAGTCTACCTTGACCTTGCCAAAGCTTTCGATACGGTCTCACACAGGTTACTGCTGTCAAAGCTAGCTGAAATGGGAATTTGTGGAGCAGTATATCGTTGGTTTACTGATTATCTTCTTGGCCGCGTACAAAAGACTAAAATAGGGGACTACTCTAGCGATAAGTCTGAAATCCAGTTTGGGGTGCCTCAGGGAAGTGTTTTAGGGCCAGTTCTGTTCCTGATCTATATAAATGGCCTGATGAAGCTCAATATGATGGATGGAGACATTGTATCATTTGCAGATGACACAGCAGTTATTTTTAGTGATAAAACATGGGACGGCCTACATAAAAAAACTGAGCAAGGCCTTAAATTGATTAAAACTTGGTTGGACAATAATCTACTTACACTAAATACAGACAAAACTGTTTACATGACCATGAGTATAACGAACAGAGGCGATGACTATCTAAAGACCAAAAATACATTCCTGTTTACAGAATCCCTCAGACGATGGTACACCTTATTTATGTGAATGCCCGAGCATTAAAAAAGTCAAAGACACTAAATACCTTGGAATAATTATATATGAAAGACTTGACTGGAAACAACACATACAAAACACATCTGATAAAATAAGGAAAACTGTATTTATATTCAAGGAAATAAGAAACATGCTATCTCTAAAAACATTAAAATCTATTTATTTCGCTCTTGTACAAAGTATACTAACATATGGAATATTGGGTTGGGGGGGAGCCATCTTAGCTGCCCTAGATCCGCTTATTAAAAGCCAAAAAGCCGTTGTAAGGGTCATAAATAAAAAACCATATAGACATCCATCCGACCAACTGTTTCGCGAATTTGGTGTACTTGACGTTAGACAAATATACACAAAAACAATTGTACTACATTACACCAAGCATCAACATCTGCTGATACCATTGTCTCATCAACTTTCAACGAGATTTCGTAACGAAAAGCATTATAAGGTGCCCAGGACCAGAACAGAGTTTGCACATAGGCACTTCTCGTTTTTGGCACCCAGGCTGTTTAACTCGGTTCATGATAAAAACTTTAACCTGAAGAAGTTTATTGGTAATCCTGCACTTAAAGGATTGTTGACGGATTGGCTATTAAAAATGGGAAGAAAAGATACTGAAAAGGTACTTACCTATGTCCCTGCCTAGTGCACAGATGAACAGGGTATGTACGTATGTGGGTGAGCGCGTGTGTATATGTGTGTGTGTGTGTGTGGCGTGTGTGTGCGTGCGTGTGTGAGTGTGTGTGTGTGAGGGTGTGTGTGAGGGTGTGTGTGTGTGTGTGTGAGGGTGTGTGCGTGTAGGTGTTTGGGTGTTGGTGTGTGGGTGCAAAACAGACCACACTATATCTGATATTTTTGTTTTGTTTTATTTTGTTTATATATATATATTTATTTTTTTTTCTCTCGCCTTATTGATTGATATATTTTTGTTTACTTATATATAAACCATTGTTTTGTTTTATTTTCTGCTTTATTGCTTGATGTACTATTCTTGATTACCTATAGTTATATAAATCATGTTATATAGAATGCATACTGTCACAAAACTGAATGAAATACGAAAATATTGTATAAATATGTATGTATTAATGTGATTGTGAAATATTCCACCTCAGTACAGGCTAAGCCTAGTGAGGTGGATATATATATATATATATATATATATATATATATATATATATATATATATATATATATATATATATATATATATATATATATATATATATATATATATATATATATATATATATATATATATATATATATATATATATATATATATATATATATATATATATATATATATATATATATATATATATATATATATATATATATATATATATATATATATATATATATATATATATATATATATATATATATATATATAATATGTTAAAATGATTTTGTAAATTATAATAAATAAAATAAATAAATAAAGTTGTGAGATTGTGTGTTTGTGTAGTTGTGAGATTGTGTGTTTGTGTAGTTGTGAGATTGTGTGTTTGTGAAGCTGTGTGTTTGTGTAGCTGTGTGCTGTGAGTTGAAATATTCACAAAGAGCAAAAATAAACAACAACAGATTTGGACTCATACGAAACAACCGATTATATAATAAGATAAGTATGGGGTCGGAAGCTATGGGCAATCATTCTTCTCTGCATAGTTTCTGCCTGATACCATTCCTTAATTTTTGTTTTAAAGGAATGCCTATTTTTTAGTCACTTTAATAATGTTCTAGGAGCAATGACTCCAAAACCTCTTTGTCCAAACGAGGCTTTCATTAACTTAATAAGTCCGTTCCGGTAGCTTCGGTCCTATATAAGGCAGAAGATAAATAGGTACGTCTGCAGGAGTATTGTTAAGGAGGCAATATTGGCTCATCAAGTTGGACATGACCTTCAGTAATGCAGAACATGACCAGTTAAAAAAAAAAGTTTATTTACACATAAACTTCAATATTATAGTAAGCTACTTTATTGGCTCTATCCAATTCCTATAAATAATTGGTTAAGGTTAGATGTTCTTCTGATAGCACATTCTTTTGATACAATTCTTGAATGTAGTCATATTGAGCCTTGAAGACCATGCCTTGGACACCATCAAGGAGAGGTGTTATGTGGCATCTATTATCAGCACCATAGATAAGCCTCGTAGATGGGTTTAACACCTGTTGCAATCTATGAAACTGATACTTAAATTAAAAAAAAAAGTAGCCAAAAATGTTTTAAATGGTGTGTATTAGTAATGTATTTTAATATTACTTTAATATTAATTCTTGGGCAACTAACAGGTATTATGTCAAATATTAATTTAACAGGCACCCAATTACAAGTTGCCACATTATGGAGACTTACGATATTAATTGTCTCAAAGATACAGACTAAAAACACAATTAAAAACTGTGTCTCCACCGGGAATCGAACCTGGGACCTTTGGATCAGCAGTCAGATACCTTACCAACTGAGCCACGAAGGTCAACAAATTTTAAAAAATTAAAATTAAATTGTGTTTTAAAAAAAATTGTAAAATGTTTCAGTGGAGAAACCGCCAACTATTCTGTTCCGTCACCAACTTGGTCCCATAATGCAGAGCAACGATGGTCGTCTGGTGGTGTACCCTGGGACTATACTGCACATGGAGTGTCTCTGGATGAGAAAGTTTGGTAACCCCAAGTGGAACGTCAGTCATGAGTACAGGCATGGATTATTTATTGTTCACTTGATATTGTGTTCGATTGTTATATTTTCAATTTTGATATTTTTCGTATTAGTTCTTAGAAACATGGTCCTCTTGTCAAACTGGGACCTCATGCTTTGCATGACCCTGCTGTTTGGTAAGGAACTACACCATTGTCAGGAGATTATCTGACATAAGAATCAACAGAAATGGTGTCAGGGTAGATTTTTCATGCAGACCAATGTAAGATTCAGTCATTTTTAAGGCATTCATCCTTCTCTATTATTCTTATTCTCATTTGTAATCTACATATATAGGATGGTCTTCATCATTATTGTTCACTATTCTGATGATGCTCGGCATTGAGCGATACCGGTGAATGGGAGTTGCTTATAATTTTTTTCATAATTCTAGTTAAATAATTTTCAGTCTCTTTATGTGTTTTATTTGGTCTGGTATTGTCAAATGGTTTTATTTGTGAATTCCAGGAAATATCCAGAAGGTTGGTCGAGTGATCCGGGTCGTGACAGTTACCTGGAATACCGTTTGAGCATCTTTCACGCCGTTCAGGATGATTCTGGAATATTCACTTGTATTACACCAGCGAGACAGTTTCATCAGGTGGAGATTATTGTAGAAGGTAAAAACATAATTAAATAAATCAGTTTTTCAAAAATTGTGATAGTTTTGAATTGTGATAACTGTTGTCTATGAAAAACTAATTATCTCAACTTAATGATATAATATTCTACTCACCAATATGGATTCTGTTGTGAGCAGAGGATGCATAATTAGTATAGCCATACGTAGAAGAAAAGTTATGTATTTTAGTTTATTTCATTTATTGACAACTCTTGGTGAAACTTCATGATGCAGACAACACAACCAGTGTTGCCTAGCACAAGATTTGATAATTCCCGAAACCCGTGTCAGAAATTCCCAATTTCAGGTGAAATTTGTTTGAAAATTCCCTATTTTTTCCCCGACAGCATAAATATATAAAGATTATTATGAAAAGTGATTATTTTAGAATTATATTGTAATAGTATATTGTACAAATATGTATTACGTACACAAAAATGTGAAGGATATATTAAAAATCAATTAATTAAATAAAATACAATAAAAAGAAATTAAATTTACATAAGTCCAAGTATCCGTGAGAAGGAAGTGTTTTCAAATTGAAATAATTTAATTTCAAATATTTGATCGAATATCACAAATAATATATACCTGCAAAATCTCGATTTAAAACTATTCCTGTTTTTTTACCGACACTAGCCTAAAATTACTGAAAATTATCGGGAAAAATCTCGCATACCGGCAACACATAACACACCACTAGTGATAATTTTATTGTTTATTTAATAATTAGCATTGAGATGGCTGTACGATGTGCTGTGTGATGGAGCTGACCAATTGGAGAAGTCTGACTGTTGATGGGGCAGGACGGAGACACTATCTTGAGGAGTCCAGGGTCTGCAGCAGACTGTAGCGCCAATGATGATACATGGATGCACTGACCTGTATCAATCTATTGAAGACCATCAGGTCTTACTCAAACTACATTGTTCAGTTCCACAACCTAACAAAATCATTTATTCATATGTTTATTTTATGTTGATTTGTTTCAATTTTTATTTTTATTTTACAATTTTCTAGCGGTCCATTGTCCTCCTTTACCACTCCGACGTGGTCTCATCTCCAGCAGTCAATCAAACAAGATGGGATCAGAGGTCAGCTTTTCGTGTGCCAACGGAAACTCTCTGATTGGAGCTGCTCACATCACATGTCTACCCAGCGGCAACTGGAGTGCTCCTCTACCACTCTGCGAAAGTAAGCAAAGTCAAAAATTATCTAGAAAATCAGGAAATCAGGTTTCTCCTAGAATAAAATGTAATTCATGTTTATGTGTGCAGAAAAAGTTTTGTGGGATCATAATAACATATGAAGATTCACTAAGGTTTAAAATTTTGACAAATAATTTGAGAAATTTCAGAGGAAAGAGTGACGTTTTGCACAGATTCCAACCAAGCATATAACCCAAATTTGCGCTCTGTGCAGCCCATGTGATTTCTCAAGGTACCTACATATATGCTGAAACTATAATCGACTCACTGACTACATTTTATCTAAAAATAAACTACTTAATCTTCGCAAGCTGTATGACTTTCAGACTAATAGTATGTAGGTACTTATTTGTACAAACAGGAATATGTATATAATACTAGTTGCATGTAACTGTCGATAGCGATAGTATGTATAGTTGAAGAATAAGTACCAAACTATAAACCCATAAATACAAATTATTTAATATTTTAAGATATTTGCTTTTCTATACATGTTGTATAGAAAACCAAATTTTCATATTCTGGGTAGGATCAAAGGACTGACCTCCATACTATCCTATCTTGACATACATACCTTAGCGTAATGAATTTGTAATATGTTAATTACAATGCTCCTCTCTTGAACAGTTCTCAACTCTATCAAAAGAGTATTAATATTATTTATTTATTTATTTATTTTGAACATTTTGTACACAGGTGTACAATGGTGGGCTTATTGCTGTATGGCAATATCTTCCAACCAACCATTTTGTGAGCTAAATTGTGTTTATGGCACATACCAATTTATGTGAATAAAATAATATAAATATATTGAATTATTATTATTTTATTGATTTGAAAAATACAAAACAAAAACAATAAAAAAAACAGGGGACAAGGATACGATAAAGAGACAAATTTAAGTGTTATTAAAGATTATTTATTATAAGTATTACAGATTATGTATTTGTTTTTGTAATGATTGAAGGTGTTGAATGCGGTGAGGTGATAGTGTCCACCGGTGGCTCAGTCCAGTCACGTCCTCGCGTGTCCATTGTGTCAAGGGGAGTGGGAGGTCGCGCTGCCTTCTCCTGCGCTCCCGGGTGGGGACTACGTGGTCCCGCTGAGACAGTCTGTTCTCCGTCCGGGGAGTGGACTCCGGCACCACCAACTTGTATAGGTCTGTATAGTGTTTTTATAATGAAACAGAATACTAGATTTTCAATCCATCCTATGTTTGTTTTGAACAAATGTTTTCTAGCAGTAAGTCGTTCCTTTTTTTAATATTAAAATAACATAGCATAACACTGATCAGTCTGCTCCCAATATAACTCCGATGTCCATAGCATATTGGAGAGCAATTTCACTTATTGACTTCCATAGAAAATAATTAAAAAAAGCCATGCAATTTTTATTCTTTGTACACTCTCCAGGACATGTGAGGGCATGTTAGGAGGTACTCAATGCCCTACACTTGCCCGCAATCACACATCACGTCCTAAGCTATTGTCCCCATCTCTGAAGGCCTTGTGTACAACAAAAATTGTGTAATTGTATAATGAAGTTGAATTATGGACAATATGGTATTTGCAATTAAATGTATTGGAATATGTATATAAGTTGTGAATGAGTTTTTTGATTAATTGGGGGAACGTAATATTGGAATGTGTGTTTGAGACAACAGAGTATGAGAGAGATGGATGTCAAGTATATACACATATCTGCGAATGGTATGAGTGGGCTTCTTTTGACTTGTCAGCTAGGTAACCAAACATATAATATGTTATAAATAGATACTGTGATTATGTATGGCGTAAATTATGTTTGTATTAATGTTGTGATTTCTTAGAGGTATCATGTCCCGTGCCCCAGGCCCCAGTGAACGGCTATCTACTGGGGAAGGCCCCTTTCCGTGCTGGTGACGTGGTGCAATTCAACTGTAACCCCGCCCACATGATGCAGGGACAGCCCATAGTGGCGTGTCAGGACAACGCCAGGTGGAGCGGGGAGACGCCCAAATGTAAGATATTTATTGAAGTATTACCTGTAGAAGACGTCAACGAGAGTAAGAAACAGCCTCACACAGGATCTGTTAATGTCCAGCATTAATGGATACCTGACACAGACACCTGGGAGCATTTATTTTATTTTATTGTCGGCCTTCATGGCTCAGTTGGTTAGATATCTGACTGCTGATCTGAAGGTCCCGGGTTTGATTCCCGGTGGAGACACAGTTTTAAATTGTGTTTTCAGTCGGGATCTGTGAGACAATTAAGATCGTAAGTCTCCAGAATGTGGCAACTTGTTATTGGGTGCGTTTTAAAATAATATTTGACATAGTACCTGTCAGTTGCCCGAGAAGCAATATTAAAGAAATAAATAAATAAAAATATATTAAATTCGGTCAATTTGGTTTTCTAACAAATGTTAGTTCGAATAATTTGCTTTCGGACAATTGTCATTCTGATAACTGATTTTCAAAAAAATGTTATTCATAAATTGCGCATTGGAACAATTGTGTTTCGAAGAATTTTCATGTTATCGAGCAGCTACCAAGAGATGAGGAGGTTGGCGGACAAAAGAGATATGTGGAGAGATGGAGTGTGTGGTGCAAACCAATCCTAGGATTGTAACCATGAAGAATACACTATATATAGAGGTCGCCCTAGAGACAGTTATATGGACCAGGTGACCAGTGATGTGCGCTGTAGCAGCTACCAAGAGATGAAGAGGCTGGCGGACAACAGAGATATGTGGAGAGATGGAGTGTGTGGTGCAAACCAATCCTAGGATTGTAACCATGAAGAATACACTATATATAGAGGTCGCCCTAGAGACAGTTATATGGACCAGGTGACCAGTGATGTGCGCTGTAGCAGCTACCAAGAGATGAAGAGGCTGGCGGACAACAGAGATATGTGGAGAGATGGAGTGTGTGGTGCAAACCAATCCTAGGATTGTAACCATGAAGAATACACTATATATAGAGGTCGCCCTAGAGACAGTTATATGGACCAGGTGATCAGTGATGTGCGCTGTAGCAGCTACCAAGAGATGAAGAGGCTGGCGGACAACAGAGATATGTGGAGAGATGGAGTGTGCGGTGCAAACCAATCCTAGGATTGTAACCATGAAGAATACACTATATATAGAGGTCGCCCTAGAGACAGTTATATGGACCAGGTGATCAGTGATGTGCGCTGTAGCAGCTACCAAGAGATGAAGAGGCTGGCGGACAACAGAGATAAGTGGAGAGATGGAGTGTGCGGTGCAAACTAATCCTAGGATTGTAAACAAGTAGCAGTGATGGTATATATGTACAAAGTGATGGTATATATGTACTTGTATGTATGTAAAATTTCAACCACACAAAATGTTTTACTTTAATTTACCCTTAAATGAGAAATGGGGGAAGGTAATATTGAAGGATGCAGAAGGAATATCTTACAATATTTATCTGGTCCAACTGTCGATTTGTTCAGGAGAACTTTGTTCTCTTAACATATCGACAATGTATCAAGCCAGAATACGCGAGAATTGTATGGAGAGGTCTACTTTTTTCACGGCTTTTCCAACTTTGAAGTCAAAAAACACCAACTTAGAGGCTTCGCAGCATATATGTTCCATACACAGATTTACTCAGAATTCGGAGTAGAACATTTCATGTGTCTGTGTGTGTGTGTGTGTGTGTCTGTGTGTGTGTGTGTGTCTGTGTGTGTGTGTGTGTGTGTGTATGTCTGTGTGTGTGTGTGTCCGTCCCCCCCTTATAACTTTTGATCCGCTCAATTTATAGAGCCTAAAATTTCAGAATATATAAACAGTTACAGGCCTACAAAACTTTTATACTCGGAATTTTGAATTTTTGTTTCAGTCAGGGGTTATCAACTTTTGAATTTTTATTTTATTTTTCCCTATATCTCAGAAACCATAAAAGCTAGAACGCTGAAAATTGGTATAAACATAGACAAATACAAAATCTCAAATTAATTTTTTCAAAAAAATTCCAGGGTTTCTCAAGCATTTTTTATTAAGAAAAGTATTTTTTTTATTATAAATTTATGAGTTTAACTGCCTATATTTCCATTTTTTTTTAAAATATCGAAAAAAGCCGAAACACCCCAACTAGATAATTTAATTTTATATAAAAAATATTAACATTGTAGCAGTACATCTCAAATTTTTTTAACAATTTTTATAAAAATTGAATTTAGTGACGACATCGCTTCATACAATTTGTATGGTAGTCACCTATACACAATATCAAAGAAGACTTAATAGTTTGATACTTCATCTCTAAACATACAATATACATATACTATCATGCTGTTTTCATATTCCGGGTAGGAAAAAAAGACTGACCTCCATACTATCCTATCTTGACTACCTAGGTACATGTGTTGTATAGAAAACTAAATATCATAAAATAATAAATAATTTGTATTTATGGGTTTGGTACTTATTCTTCAACTATACATACTATCGCTGTCGACAGTTGGATCTCATGTGTTACATGCAACTAGTATTATTTAATTTCTTTGGTGTTTTTATAGAAAATAAGACCTTTAAACTTCAGTGGAGTGAATGAAGTTAAAATAAGGTATTGAGGTGAATGTGGGTTCAATATATAAATTTGAAACCACCTAACTTTTGTGTGTTTATATTTTAAGGTATTCAAGCATGTTCATATCCCGGCACCACTATTTCTGGGCGGATGTCTTCAGTGAAGTTCTATTACAAGATAGGAGAGAGTATCAGTTTTACTTGTGAACCTGGACTCATCCTTAGAGGTGCACCTATGTTGAGATGTCTGAGGTATGTGACATACTTTTAATTATTCAATATATTTAACTTCTGAGTATGTACAACAAATTACTCAAACAAAGAAATGGAATAACTTAAAAACCTTACAATAACTAATTAGTTAATTTCAGTTCACTACAGAACTTGTGTCCAATAGTCAAATTTTGGCTGAAGCGGAATGTTCGGCCCTATCCACAACCTTCGGCCGAAGCCTTTTTTTTTTGCCAAAGGTGGCCGAAGTCGAAGGTTTGGTGGTCAGACACTACACAGAAGTTTATAATGTGTTTTTGTTTGAATGTATCTACACAAGTAATGCAAGAAAAAGCAGTGTGACAGCCGTCGGTATAGTGTTGTTACGAACAACGAAAAAGTGTACTGTATAAGGGAAAGGACTCACGTGATGATGAAGTCACTGTTTCTCTTCTCATAGTTGTGTTCTTATATAGACTCTCACAAGTATGATATGGTGCGACACATTCGGTCTAATCTCAAATGATGGTGTGGAAGGTCCGGCAGTTATCAGGAGACGGACAGATAACCTTGACCGCACAGCGCGCATAATGGTTGCCCCTCCCTTCATCTCTTGTGTCAGGTGATGTTGGAAAGGACAAATGATGGAGGATGCCATTAGGCCTTGGCTCACATCACAAAAAAAATATACTCTTTGATTTTGACTCAACAAATACTCTTCTTAGATTATAGAGCTCTCTTAATTCAAATATTGTGTTTAAAGATTTTAATATTTGTTTTCAGGAACGGCAAATGGTCAAACGCCATACCCATTTGCTCCCGAGAGTCCATCGGTAACGAGACCTTCATGTCTGCAAACGACGCCGATCAGATGCTCAACGACGCTCCCATGCCCTTCACCACTGCAGCCCTTTCTGCAGTCAGCCGTGTTCGTCCCACCCTTCCGTCAATTGTCTCCAAGAAGACGTCCGGCAGAACTTACCCGACGAGAAAAAGCTTCAGGGTAACGATGCCCACCTACAAAAATTACAACCTCCAATCAAACAGGGGTATAACTGAGTTAATTCCTGAAGTTACCATCAAACCAGCGGTCAGTCCAACACAAAGTTTAGCCAGTCTGTTTGGAGTTGAAGATACCGGAAGGGTTGTGGTGATAGATCACGATCGTAACATATCATCAGGTACCGAAACTACATTCTCCACAGTGAGAACCACAACAGCAGATGGCAGGACATTATTCAGAGAGGCGACTAAACGATCCTCAAAAGATTTGAAATTTGTAAATATATCACCAACTAATCCTGTCAAAACAACCATTAGTATTATTGAAGCGGATCGAGACGACAACGGAACCAAATACAAACGTCAATATGTTTCTTTGAGAGGCGGTTTTATAAGGATGATTTTGAATCAACCGTCTCCGTTTATGACTTCAAATTTTAAACAAAACTCCACCGACTCTAGTTCGATATCAACGGCCAATTCCAAACTCGACACTATGGAATATCACGTGGAAGACGCTCCTCAACATCTAGACGTCGATTTCAAAAGCACAGAACGGATCCCAGTTTCGACAGTTCCAACTACGTACAAAACGACAGAGCCCAACCGTTTGGAAGCCCTCAAGATAGACATGCTGCCCGAAATGGACAGACTTGACAGAGTCGTTTCGGACACGTCCAAGAGTGACGTCGTCCAAAGTTTAGACAGCCAAAGCGAAAAGAAGAGCATCCGTCTCGATCTGCTGTCGCTGTACGAAGAGGCGAAAGACAAGAGACCGTCTCCTCTGTCGTCTTCTGCAGTCGGATCGGCCAGAAAGAAAGACCTGTCTCGCTCGGATCCTACGAAGCCTTCAACTTTAATTTCCGAAGGCGAGACTAAAAATGTCAGAAAAGAACTAGTGAAATATTTAACGAATAATAATAATAATAATAAAGATAACCATAGAAGAAGATAGATGAGGATTAGTCATATTATTATATTAGATAAAATAATGAATTAATTGAGCTCAAATAATTATCTTGTCATTTTAAATATAATAAATACTTCTTTGGAAACACTGGTTATTTGGAAGAAATAACCATACGGCAATAAACTCGCTTCTTGCGCAGGGTGCAAGGAAGTGTTTATTATTATTATTATTATTAATAAATACAAGATAAATTTATTAAATTGCGTGTTGATTAAGTTTTCGGCCTAGTTTATAAAAGTATTTAATTGATCTGTTGTGTTTTAATATATGTATATTATATTATGTATAGCCAATGTGTATATAAAAATGGCCATGAAATGTGCAAGCCTAATTATATACTATTATACTCAAAATATGTGAAATTATTTTTAATTCAAATGATATTTTGGGTCTTTTATTTATTTTTTTTATGTTAATAAAACTGTCATATTCAACACAACAAGAATCTCTGTCACACCAAAACTTCTAAGGCTACTAACAGGTACTATGTCATAAAATGTTAATTTTATACGCATCCAATAACAAGTTGCCAAATTTTGGAGACTTGTGATGTTTATCGTTTCACAGACCCAGAATGAAAACACAATTAAAAATTGTTTATTTTAATAACTGTTATTGGAAATAACCAATAGATGTTAATAAAATCGTACAAATAGTTACCTTAAATTTAAACTCAAACAAACTAGATTAATATTATTGTTATTTTTCCCTGTAATAATTTGAACGAAAATTAATGTTGGATTGTAATCTATTGTTCTAGTGAATAATAATATACCTTTTGGTAAGATACTATAATAAAAATGACAAAATTTAATATGTTATTAATTTTGACACTACATAAGCAGTCGCAAAAAGTACTGCGTACAAATTGTGGCTAATAATAGTTCACATTATTTCTTAATAGATGGCACGTCATATTGACGTACAAAATTGTTGATGATTTAATATGTTGTATTGTATTTAAGTTGTAACAATATTGCAATGTATTTTATTAACTGAATTAATATTATTCAGTTTGGCTGGTATTGTTTAGCATTTACAAGTTATTATATGTTTTTTTAATTTCTATTACAAATAGAAAACTGTTTTGCCGCCAGGTTAGGTTAGAATAACCAAAATAAATACAATTTCAATTTATTATATTCCTACATATGTATATTAATATTTTTATTTCAAGTAAACATAAAAAGTAAATCAAACATTTTATTAAGGAATTTCTTCAGAGCTATGTATAGACAGCCTTTATTAAATTGGTCAATATAATAATATTTATGCTGGGATATTATCCCTATATATAAGTTTCCATGGAAACAGCCAAATTAAATCAAAGATATTTATAAGACATTTCACAAATTGCACAAATTAGTTTGGGGGTATAATGTTTATTTAGTCTGTATCAGAAGGGATTATATTGCAAAGGTGCATGTTCAAAGGGATTCTATTTTATTTAAAACATTTACCTCCAAGTATGATATTGCTTATTTTTGTTCATTAAATAATTGATAATACATAATTTATAGTGATGAAGGGTTTCAATCAAATGAGCTACTTACAACAAATGAAATTACAGTAAAAATAATAACTAAATTAATTTGTGATGTCGTGGGTCGGAACTGATAGATAAAGATTTAACGCGACTCTAGTCTATTGAATGATCAACACATGAATAAAAATATGTCGATCAGCTCGTATCAACGACAGTGGGCTATGGTTCGTTGATCCTCCTCAATCTTCGGGAGTATTCGAGAATCCTGAGGTCATATGTGTTGCAGCCGACCAGGCGCTGCTACAGTTGTAATGTTCCTTAACGTCCGTAATAACTATTAAATACACTATGGGAGATAACTTCAAAATCTGCATAGCAGGGGCATCTATGGACTATATTCTAAAATATGTTATAAAGACAATACCCCCTATTCAGTAACTATTGTTAACTAAAATAGGAACATTCTTAAATTGTAGATTTTAGATTTACGGTCTTATTTTAGCGTTATAAAATATCAAATTGGACTAAATGAAATAGGAACGTACCTATATTGGCCAGAACGTTCTGAAAAAGTTACTGAATTAGACGTATTTTGAATAATTATGAAAATTTCATAATAATCATAACTATTCATAATACGTCTAATTCAGTAACTTTTTAAGAACGTTCCGACCAAAATAGGTACGTTCCTATTCCATTTAGTCCAAGTTGATATTTTATAACGCTGAAATAAGACCGTAAATCTAAAATCTACAATTTTAGAACGTTCCTATTTTAGTTCCAATAGTTACTGAATAGGGGGTAATGCAGTTTATGCAGTTATCAACGTAGGTAGTAGTAATACTTATAAAATATCACGTGACGTTATCATCTGTATTTCCGATGTTGTTATGAATATATGAAAAAAACTAAACTCCAGAGTGTGACATTTCACTTACAGGGCACTCCACCACTTGTTAAAAAAGACTTCTTCTTCTTCTTCTGCTTTAGTTAGGACTGTGTCCTGTTATTCTCGGAGCCTGCTCTTGTGAAGTGGACGTCCAGCTATCCTTCCATCGTTTGGGTGGTCTTCCAGGGGGTCTGCCGTTTGTTATCTCCCCATCCGCTGCCATCCTCACCACTCGATCCGAACCCGCTCTCCCCACATGATCTCTCCAGAATCGTCTTCGTGTTCTTCCCCATCGCACAACATCTTCGACATCACAGATTCTTCTTATCTCTGAGTTCCTTACTCTGTCAAGAAGTGTTACGCCTGCGATGAGTCGTAGAGTCTTCATCTCAGTGGTTCTTAGGAGGTTTTTTGTTCTGGCGGTGTCAGCTCTTGTTTCTATGCCGTATGTCATGATCGGCCTTACACAGGTCTTATAGATTCTTACCTTACTCTCCTTCAGCATGTCTCTGTTTCTCCATACAGCATTTTTCAAGCATCCAGCCACGACGTCGGCCTTATTCGTTTGCTCTCTTACTTCGTCAAAGAGGTTACTGCATCTGGACACTTCGACACCCAAGTACTTTAAGTTAAAAAAGACGATATTTCCAATAATTTGGGAAATTTTTTCTTCTTTAGTGATTTTCGTAATATTTCTTTCTGATATATTTGCAAAATTGTTAATAAAAAATTACGAGTGTTATAAAAGACATCATTTTTTATTGATTTTTAAACAATTTGTTTTTAATATGATATAAATTCATACTATCATAGCATATATCTCACAATTTTTAGTAACTAGCAACAGGTATGCGACTGTGCATTAACTTATAATAAAAGTATCATGTCACCTACATTCAGAATGGGTGGTGAAGCTCATTGCTGAAATATGTGAGATTGTTATTGTTGCCTGTTGTATTTTTCAATCCCAAAAGCGTTATAAATAAAAAAGGGTGGAAATATTATTTAATTATAGTAACATAATTTACTTATTCCTCATTGGAGAAATTTATGAGCGATCACAATCGGATTGTAATTATGGGTGCCTTGTTTACTTTTTCCCATTCACAGAAACTTTTAAAATTTAATACCAATTCTCTCTCTGGTGAGAATTAAAATGTCTTCAACATCTTTATGCAGAGATAAAATAGCGGATTCATAAAAATAAAAACAATTAACTAACAGACAGTCAGATGTGACGTTGTCACAGAGTTTAGTTTTACTGAAACGGAGTTATATATCTGTATTAGATATTACATTAGATATATCTTTCATTACGTCCATTGTCCTTAGCTTTAGGTAAAATGCGTTTTAATAATTGTCCAAAATAATGAATAAATATCAAGGTTTTCTTGTCAATACCATAAATTATTTACATAAGAATGAGTCAAATCTCGCTGTACGTAATTAAATATATTTAAAATACTTGTTATTAAATTTAAGAAATATGTAAAAATGTAAATATTAAATTGTAGTGTATTTCTTATTAGATTGTTTGGTTGTTTTAATTGAAATTTTACTAGGTACACATTATTTATTAGATTTTAATTTTTTTAATGACCTAATTAAGATATTTTTTTTTCGTTATTTTGATTATTTTGAAATCAATTTCTTAAAAATTTGTTGTTACATACATTTTGCTGTCTACAAATTGTTGTCACATACATTTTTCTGTCTTCAAATTGTTGTCACATACATTTTGCTGTCTACAAATTGTTGTCACATACATTTTGCTGTCTACAAATTGTTGTCACATACATTTTGCTGTCTACAAATTGTTGTCACATACATTTTGCTGTCTACAAATTGTTGTCACATACATTTTGCTGTCTATAAATTGTTGTCAAACACATTTTGCTGTCTACAAATTGTTGTCACATACATTTTGCTGTCTATTAATTGTTGTCACACACATTTTGCTGTCTACAATTTTATTGTTGTCACAAATATTTTGCTCGTCAACAAATCTATAACTGAAAACCAGTTAAAAAAAAATGAGACGAATGTGAAATAAGATGTAGAAATAAAACAATGCAAGATGATAAAAATGTATTAAATATATTTACTATTGTTTTTAATTGCAAATAATATATGATTTTTTATTGTCATTAATGTATGATTTTTTATTGTCATTGATGTATTGTTATTTTTATTGTAGGTAGGTACATAAGGTTTTTTTATTGCATTTAATGTTTTTATTTAGTTGTCCTTAATGTTTTGTTTTCGTAAAATGTTTCGTAACATATAATATAATAAGTAAAAGATGCCAAAATTAGTACTTATAAATATTAAAAAACAAACATACAAAAAATATAATTAACAACTTGATATTATTTTTTATTTTAATCTGTATTTTATTTTTATTCTGTAAGAAATGATTTCCTTATTAATGTCTTCGTAGGTATTTTCTCGATGTAAATACTATGATATAATACATAAATGATAAATAAATAAATAATATACAATAATTCAGTGTATTTTAATCTTCCAACATTTTTTAATTGTTTAAAATATCTACCTCTACTTTAGTTTTGTATTACTTCTTCTTCTTCTTCGTGCCACATCAGGTCCCCCCCCTATCACTGCTGAGAAGGCATCTCAATCCACCGCCGTCCAGAACAATTCGCCGACGTCTCTGATGCCGGTCCACTCACGAATGTTGCAGAGTCATGACATTTGACGTCTTACTATTCTGAGGCGTCCCTCTATTGTAGTGAATTCACTGCTGAGAAGATTCGCCGACGTCTCTGATGCCGGTCCACTCACGAATGTTGCGGAGTCATGACATTTGACGTCTTACTATTCTGAGGCGTCCCTCTATTGTAGTGAATTCACTGCTGAGAAGATTCGCCGACGTCTCTGATGCCGGTCCACTCACGAATGTTGCGGAGTCATGATATACATTTGACGTCTTACTATTCTGAGGAGTCCCTCTATTGTAGTGAATTCACTGCTGAGAAGGCATCTCTATCTGCCGACGTCTCTGATGCCGGTCCACTCACGAATGTTGCGGAGCCATCACATCTGACGTCTTCCTATTCTGAGGGGTCCCTCTATCGCAGCCCTTCATAATCACTTGGAGCAGCCTGTACTTTTCCCCTCGCAATTTGTGTGCTTTTTGTATTTCGGCCAGTCTGGTGACATTCAGAAGAAAAATTTCCTCACTTATAAATTAACGTATTAACTAGCTTTTTGTTTTAATTTTTTTTCTAGATATAATGTTTCTCTTTTTTATCTGTTTGTGCTTAATTGTATCTTTTATAGTAATATTTATTTAAGCGCCCTTGAGGTGAGGTTATCACAAAAACGGCGCTATAAAAATAATCCAAATTTATTTTTTTTGTTTTCTTTTGTTAACATCTTTCACTATTTTTCTTTGTTTTGATCTTAATTTCTATTGTATCTGTTCGATTTTATATAATTTCCATTTAAGATATTTTTATTTTCTTATAGATTTGTATGCCAATTTTTAATGTGGCCACTTGTAATTGGCTGACCAGTTTTATATTAGCTTTTTCTTATTTTATGAACCTATTGATGTATAATAACTTGTTAGCTGTAAGTGGTCCTTAATAATAAATAAATAAACTTATGAATGAATGAATGAATGAATAATATATATTTCCAACAGTATAAATATTACAAAGGAACAAAATACAATTTAATTTATACCTAATTACAGTTTTACAATATTTTAAATGCTTTATTTTTTTAAACAGTGCATTTCATATTTTAAAAATGTTCGAGGGCCCTTTCCTAGTTTTTGAATGAGGGATGAGGACCTAAAAAGACGTTAGAGGACCATTTTGTAATTTTCGCATGAGGGCCCATACTTTCTAGTTTCTAGCTACGCTACTGAATGCTTCATAGCATTTACATAATTTAGGGAATAGACAAAGCTATGTGATGTAGATATTCACGAAATATATATTTAATAATATATATTATAATATAATATATATTTAATAATATATATTATAATATAATATATATTTAATAATCATTCATTTCCGTGTCCAGACCCTATATGCGCCCTCTCCAATATTTTGCGGTTGTCACAGCCTTGTCGTTTGCAGCCAGGAGGTCCGCCTCATTGCAAGGCTCCCCCATGAGTGGGCATGCCAGCAGGTGCGCCGCATTCTGCTCTTCTCCACATTCGCACATCACATCCTGCTCATCATCCAGCAGTTCCCATCTCTGCATGTTGACCCTACATCTACTCACACCCGTTCTGAGTCTGTTCAGGGCTTTCCAAGTCCCGTATGGGAGTTGGTGTCCGGTTGGGAGGGTCTCGCTTGGTTTTAACCATTCGTTCTCCCCAACCTGTTCCCGCCACAGCTCGATTCTTCTTTCATGCGGGGTGGTGTGCAATTCATTCGTTTTTGATAAGAAACTGCGCCTTGATCTGAGCCTCGATATTGGGGGGTCGTGCCCATACAGGGGGTGTCTGGGATCGCTTTTTTGTTTTCGCCTTAATGTATATTATAATATAATATATAAATCATCTTAATGTATTGTGTTAATTTTTCAACGAAATATAAGTAGTTCGCCGTCTGGTTGTAGTCGTCGGTGTCCTGGGTTCGATTCCATGCTGAGAATTTTATTTGAAACAAGGTTGTGTTGAAGAAAATGTAATTTGGCAAGAAACTCCACCACTTGTATATATATTGTAATAAAAATATAAAATTTAAATAAAAATATCCTTCATCCTGACCTAGGATACAAGTGCTACCACGTGCTCTAACTATGGTACATAGGTATTTAGGTACTTACTGTACTGGCCTTAGTGTTACTGTAACTATCGAATCAACTTCCGGACACAAGATGGCGGAAGATGACCTTATAGAACATCACTGACCATAATTCGATCGTCATGTCACATGGATTAGAGATCGGCAACCATTTTATAAATGAAAATACAACTTGTGTAGGTAAACCACTAAATATTAATTTATTCAATAAAAATAAAACAAAAGCAAACAAATAAAACAAAAGCAAACAAATAAAAATAAAGTAAATTGTTTCCGTAATATTATTAAATAAAATTATTAAAATTCATTTTATTACTTATTACAAATTGAAAAAGAAATTTAATCGAAGAAGTCTTTCTATAATATTTTATGTACAGCAGTAAGCGGCAAATAACTCGAGTATGTTAGGTGGGATGCGCAGAGCGCAAATTTACATTTTTATTTTTGCTTAGTTGGTATACCTATGCGCAAGCCGCCTTCCTCCATTATATTATTTGCCGGAAACGAAAACTCTCTAAATGAAAATTTGATTTGTAAGTAGGTACCAGTTATTAATTTGTGTCATTTTGACTTGCGACAAAATTCGATCATTATCTCTTTATTCCCTTTCGCCCGTGAAGTTCCTTCAGTCCCTTCCGTCCCTTCCATCCCTTCCGTCCCTTGCTCTCCACCCCTCCCGTCCCAAATAATTTGCGATGCCGAAAATCACCAGCCATTCTCAAATGATGCGATTTCCAACGAACTAGTGTTTCCATTTGATGTGGAGGCTGTTGGTGTAAGGGACTGGAAGGGTACCTACATGCCAGGATAGAGGGAGATGGCGAGGAATGCTGGAGGAGGTTGTGGAGCTACTTATGATGATGATGATGATGAATATTTCCAGTCTAGAGAGGCAAGATTTGGATGAGAACTAATCCAACTGTCGATTTGTTCAGGAGAACTTTGTTCTCTTAACATATCGACAATGTATCAAGCCAGGATACGCGAGAATTGTATGCAGAGGTCTACTTTTTTCACGGCTTTTCCAACTTTGAAGTCAAAAAACACCAACTTAGAGGCTTCGCAGCATATATGTTCCATACACGGATTTACTCAGAATTCGGAGTAGAACATTTCGTGTGTCTGTGTGTGTGTCTGTGTGTCTGTGTGTCTGTGTGTGTGTCTGTGTGTCCGTCCGTCCCTTATAACTTTTGATATGCTCAATTTACAGAGCCCAAAATTTAAGAATATATAAACAGTTATAGGCTTACAAAACTTTTATACTCAGAATTTCGAATTTTTGTTTTAATCAGGGGTTATCAACTTTTGAATTTTTACTTTATTTTTCCATATATCTCAGAAACCATAAAAGCTAGGACGCTGAAAATTTGTACAAATATAGAAAAATACAAAATCTCAAATTAGTTTATTCAAAAAAATTCCAGGTTTTCTCAAACATATTTTATTAGGAAAAATATTTTTTTTATTATAAATTTATGAGTTTAACTGCCTATATTTCCAAAACTTTTACAATTATTGAAAAAAGCCGAAACACCCCAACTAGATAATTTAATTTTCTATAAAAAATATTTAAATTGTAGTAGAAGATCTCAATTTTTTTGTAACCTTTTTTTTAAAAATTGAATTTAGTGACGACATCGCTTCATACATTTTGTATGGCAGTCGCCTATACACAATATGTAAGAAGACTTAATAGTTTGATACTTCATCTCCAAACATACATACATACCATCATGCTATTTTCATATTCTGGGTAGGAAAAAAGGATCTTCCTCCATACTATCCTATCTTGACATACATACCTACATATGTTGTATAGAAAACAAAATATCTGAAAATATTCAATAATTCAATAAATACATTATGGGTTTATAGTTTGGTACATATTCTTCAACTATACATACTATCGTTATCGACAGTTGGATCTCATGTGTTACATGCAACTAGTTTTAAATAAATTTCTCCGCTGTCGGGAAATGGACCCGGGACACTGGCACAGGAGACTGACAGCTCACTTACACAGGCCGCAAACTAATATTTTCGAAAATTGTTTTAATTATAAAAACTGATTAATATGTAGTTTTTGGTGCTGATTTCAGAAATGGTATTGGTTTTTTTTAATTACGAAGGTTTGTCTACAAAATGGGGTAAAATCATTTGGAAAAATCATAAATTGGGCATTTTTACTCCTCACTAACCCAAGGTGATATAGTGGGGAGTTATGATTTCGCAATATTTAAGAGTATTTCTTTTGCAGATTATCAACTAGTATCATGCTGAGATTGTATTCTGAAAGTTTCATCACAATGTATCTGTGTGTGTGTGCTATGTGCAGTGTGCTATGTACGGCGTGTTTATTTTACTTTATCGATTATAGGCTAAAGTAATCATTCGATTCTTTTAAAATTTTGTAAATATGTATATCTAACACTCGTTTAGACTCCATTAGATTTTGAAGGATATCTGAATAGTGCTTCTCAATTTTTTTTAACTATCAAATATTTGAAAGTGACCCCAAGCTCAGGAAATATAAAATTTTAAATTTTCTTTTTCCAATCGGTAAAAAGGCACACCACTTACATAAAATGGCATTGAATAGTCATCAAGTTTTAATAATAAAATATTTAATTAAAAAATAATTTAACAAACTCATGAAAATGCTGAATATTTTCCATACAAAATTTGAAACAATTTTTTCAACACAATCCCGCGGCTGTTGACATTTGATAAATTTAATATTTTTTTGATCTTGTACTATTTTTGTTGCATATTTAAGAATATGACTTCCATTAAGTTCCTTGATCGATCTTATTTTTGGAATTGTACGTTACGTTAATGTATAATATTTTCAAACCTATAACCATAGAATAATAATAGTATAGTATTAATACTCTTTAGCCTGCAGTAAACGCGACTGCTTTATGTTGACTAATTTGGTCAACATTTTGCTACGAGCATTCAGTAATCATTTGGCCGTCTGCGTGATTCGTTCTCCAAATAGGGAATTTTTTAACTGCTTGCAAAATTATTAACGGAATAGTTAGCAAAATTACTTGCTAAATTATAGCAGAGTCATACATATATTGACACGAGCCGGCCAATAAAACAGCTTCACTTTTTCAGCGAGGTATTGTATAGGAATGAGTATTCTATAGTTTTATTATTATTATATGCCTATAACAGATGGCTTATAGCTTAAAAACTAGCATCATCTCTTGGCAAAGGTTATAATTAAACATAAGTGATGAATTATAAAAGATAGTCTTCATTATTACATAGTAATGGTGAGTAAAAATGTTGTCACCTTCTGGATGAACTGTACTAGTCTACATAGTTCGTGAATTGATACCAAATTGAAACATAGGAAGCCATTCAACTTTGTAAAACTTATATGTAATATTATATAATCTTGTTATATAACCGCGTGTTTGTATATTATGTAAAAATTAATAAATGTATCTACATACGTATGTATCACAATTTAATTGATAAAATATTTATTCTAATGATCTATCACTCAGAAGAAGAGGAAGCAGGTCGCCTGAAGAAGAGAAAAAAAACGGTTAAACAACCTATACGTTTGTTTATAATACTCCTCATTACCACATGCAAAGTTATGAATACGTAATTTTTAAGTTTATTTTCTATTTTTGGCTGGCTCTTTTTTATATTTTGAAGGTTATTTTTTATTGCAGATTATCAACTAGTATCATGCTGAGATTGTATTCTGAAAGTTTCATCACAATGTATCTGTGTGCTGTGCTATGCACTATGTGCTATATACTATGTGTTATGTACTATATACTATGTGTTATGTACTATATACTATGTGTTATGTACTATATACTATGTGTTATGTACTATATACTATGTGTTATGTACTATATACTATGTGTTATGTACTATATACTATGTGTTATGTACTATATACTATGTGTTATGTACTATATACTATGTGTTATGTACTATATACTATGTGTTATGTACTATATACTATGTGTTATGTACTATATACTATGTGTTATGTACTATATACTATGTGTTATGTACTATATACTATGTGTTATGTACTATATACTATGTGTTATGTACTATATACTATGTGTTATGTACTATATACTATGTGTTATGTACTATATACTATGTGTTATGTACTATATACTATGTGTTATGTACTATATACTATGTGTTATGTTCTATATACTATGTGTTATGTACTATATACTATGTGTTATGTACTATATACTATGTGTTATGTACTATATACGGCGTGTTTATTTTACTTTATTGATTATACTCATTCGATTATTTAATACTCGCTTAGACCCACTTAGATTTTGAAGAATATTAGATTAGGTACCTAGTGCTACTCATTTTTAAAACTGCCAAATCTTCAAAGTGGCCCAAGCAAAGGCACATCATTTGATATTTTTATTTTAAAATTGCCGAAAAGGCACATCAATTTCATAATTTTGCATTGAATAATATTCAAAATTTCATAATAAAATATTTAAATAAAAATAGTTTGACAAAGTAATTTCATATTAATCTGTGGGTGCAAGTAATATAATTAAACTTGAATTTAAACGCTGTTAATTACATTTTTTTTTCTCAGGACAGATTACCTGTACTATAAAACTTGTATATTATAAAACATAGCAGGTATAAGTACATATTATATGATACAATTTTTTAGCTTCATGAATATAGAGGCCTACCATTGCAATATACTTACATTATCACAATACAATCTTAATAACCTACATACATTTGAACTAAATCATAAACACTAACTTTTAAGTACCTACTAGGCATTAAGAACAGAGTAGATATGTGAGTTATAAAACTATAGTCACAAACATTTTCAAATTGTTATATCATACTATCGTGGTTTATATTAGGTAGGTATATCTACAGAAAGTGTTGCACAAACGACTACTGATATGCGATATGATTGTGCAATATTTAATCTCAAGAGAACAGACCAGCTTTATAGTAAAATATATTTTTATATGCATTAAAACAAATTGCATCTCGGACAGCTTGTGGACCGGTACTATGTCAATAATTTATTTAATATGCATTCAATAACAAGTTGCCACATTCTGAAGACTTGTGATTTTAATCGTCTCACAAATCCATGCTGACAACCTATTGAAAAACCCCGAGATTCCGACACGGGACCTTTAGCTCAACAGTCAGATACCTGACTTCTGAGGTTTGCGTTCTCCGTCTTGTTAAATAAAAATATTAATAATCTATATAGTGCCGTTTAACGATTCATGACCTTTAACTCAACAGTTCGATACGTGATTTCGGAGGTTTGCGTTCTATATCTTGTTTAATAATAATATTAATAATCTATATAGTGCCGTTTAACGATTCATGACCTTTAGCTCAACAGTCAGATACCTGACTTCGGAGGTTTGCGTTCTCCATATTGTTAATAATAATAATATTAATAATTTATATAGTGCCGTTTAACGATTCAGGACCTTTAGCTCAACAGTTAGATACGTGATTTCGGAGGTTTGCGTTCTCTATCTTGTTTAATAATAATATTAATAATCTATGTATATAGTGCCGTTTAACGATTCGTGACCTTTAGCTCAACAGTCAGATGCCTGACTTCGGAGGTTTGCGTTCTCCATATTGTTAATAATAATAATAATATTAATAATTTATATAGTGCCGTTTAACGATTCAGGACCTTTAGCTCAACAGTTCGATACGTGATTTCGGAGGTTTGCGTTCTATATCTTGTTTAATAATAATATTAATAATCTATATAGTACCGTTTAGCGATTCAGGACCTTTAGCTCAACAGTTAGATACGTGATTTCGGAGGTTTGCGTTCTCTATCTTGTTTAATAATAATATTAATAATCTATATAGTGCCGTTTAACGATTCAGGACCTTTAGCTCAACAGTTCGATACGTGATTTCGGAGGTTTGCGTTATATATCTTGTTTAATTATAATATTAATAATCTATATAGTGCCGTTTAACGATTCAGGACCTTTAGCTCAACAGTTCGATACGTGATTTCGGAGGTTTGCGTTCTATATCTTGTTTAATAATAATATTAATAATCTATATAGTGCCGTTTAACGATTCATGACCTTTAGCTCAACAGTCAGATGCCTGACTTCGGAGGTTTGCGTTCTCCATATTGTTAATAATAATAATAATAATATAAATAATTTATATAGTGCCGTTTAACGATTCAGGACCTTTAGCTCAACAGTTCGATACGTGATTTCGGAGGTTTGCGTTCTATATCTTGTTTAATAATAATATTAATAATCTATATAGTGCCGTTTAACGATTCATGATCTTTACCTCAACAGTCAGATACCTGACTTCGGAGGTTTGCGTTCTCCATATTGTAAATAATAATAATTATAATATTAATAATTTATATAGTGCCGTTTAACGATTCAGGACCTTTAGCTCAACAGTTCGATACGTGATTTCGGAGGTTTGCGTTCTATATCTTGTTTAATAATAATATTAATAATCTATATAGTGCCGTTTAACGATTCAAGATCATTCCAAAGGCGTTTATATTCTGCCTAATGTTGTTCTACGAAACAAAGCTGTTTTCAGTCCTTTAGAGAAAGTGCTCTTACTTTGTGCACTGCGGACATCTGGAGGCAATCTATTCCACTTTATAGGACCACTCA
The DNA here is from genome assembly GCA_963576475.1 of Molanna angustata. Taxonomy (NCBI): domain Eukaryota; kingdom Metazoa; phylum Arthropoda; class Insecta; order Trichoptera; family Molannidae; genus Molanna; species Molanna angustata. The sequence goes on from OY754979.1 coordinate 32,682,523, forward strand.
CACTAAAGCATCCATAATAGTAAGCCGCTTTGTTGGTTCTGTCCGACTCCTTTAGGGAGTTGTTACTCTGTGATCCAGAAGACCTGAGTGTGAGATGCCTCCCAGATAGCTCTTTTCTCTTACACAGCTCATGAATGTATCACGGTGCCAGGTTATTCAAAGCATTAAATAATTTTATAATTTTATTATTACATATTATTAAAGACTTACAGCCAGTTTCATAAAAAGCAGCAAAAGGACCCTTTAGTTAAAGGTTCTTTAAAAATTTAAAGTCGCCTTTAAGTCGTTGCGTTTCATAAATAATAATGCCGCGTACTTTAGTAAAAGGCAGAAATGTCACCAAAATACCTGAAAGTTGGCAATATTGCTATCAAAATCTATGGAAACATAGCTCATAGCATATGTAGGTAAATCTTTCTGTTTACTACCATATAATATGTTATTTCTGTCATTGAATTGATCATTGATATGATCATTGATCATTAGGATATGTTTATGGAACAAAATCTATCAAAAAATTCTCCTTAATTCTACTTTTCCATGTGGTATATTTTTTTCCTGTATACTTTTCACCGCCGTATCACAGTACGCATCTTCTAATTATCTCATTTTGAAAACATCATTTTGTTATATTATTTATAAAAAAATGTTTAAATAATAACAAAACTATTGAATATTAGTAAGTACCTAATATGCACATGATAGTTAGTGTATTCTATGGTCAACATTCAATTGACAATATTGACTATTGACATCAACAAGAACTGACAACTGACTTGAACATTATGTCATAATATTGCAGCACACTCTGGTGGCAAAAAAATGAACTGCTCTTAAAGAAGACTTTAGTGACTAAAGTACGAAGACACTGGACTTTAAATTAAAGTTAACTTTAAGTGACATTTTGTTGTTATGAAACGCAATTGATTTTAAAGTCGACATTAAGTCTCCTTTAATTTTTATGAAACTGGCCATTATTGTATTTTTCTTCTATCTTATTCCATTGTCTTCCAGGACATTGCACATATGTACCTAATACTCATCGATTAGTGACCCGTCTTTAGTTCGAGGATCTTTGTATGAATCAACGAATCATATTATAGAGTCACGATTCAATATGGCAGTGCACACGATCTGCACATGTGTTAACAAGTTTACATAAATTGTTTTTAAATATGAACTTATGAATCAACAATATAATAATATTATGAACAGTTTAAACGTGTTTGTGGCAGAGCGGGCATCGCACTGGATTAGTATTCCAGTGATGACGAATTCGAAACCCAGTCTGCCTCGATCGGTTTAGTTCGCCTATAGTACAAGCAATTATTTTATTTATTTTATTTTATGTAGCTTCTCGGGCAACTAATAGGTAGGTACTATTTCAAATAATTATTTAACACGCACCCAATAACAAGTTGCCACATTCTGGAGACTTCACAGATCCAGACTGAAAACACAATTTTAAAACTGTGTCTTCACCGGGACCCTTGGATCAGCAGTCAGATATCCAACCAACTGAGCCACGAAGGACGACTTATGATTTATTTAGGGAATGTATGAGGATGTATGAAATGAGATCCATAAGAAGAATCTATAAAAGGACGATGTATGACAGGGTCAGAAATGAGGACATAAGGATAGAATGTAAGATAAAGAAAGGTGTTATTAATATAATGAAAATGAACACATTGAGATGGTTTGGCCACATGGGTAGAATGAATGAGGAACGCCTGACGAAGAAAATATACATTGCTGACAGGAATGGAATGAGAGGTCGGGGCCGCCCAAGGAAGGGATGGCACGTCCATGTGAACGGTATTTTGAAAGACGGAAATGTCAGAAGCGTGAACAACAGACGAACATGTATAAAACGATGTTCGAATGTTGATGAGGCGATGAATGTGTGTCAAGATAGAAATAAGTGGCGTTCGGTTCTCTCTGCCTAACCCGTGAGAGACATGGCATGATGGTATGTATGAATGTATGTATGAATGTATGTATGAGGATATACTGATATGAACATTGTAATAGTCACAAAGACATATTTATTCTTTAAAACATATATGTTACTGAAATATAAATGAAAATATAATGAGGTTACAATATACCTACCTAAAAAGAAAAACTTTACACAAAATATTTTTTATTTTTCTGTAAAAATACAGTAATTCAGTATGAAGAAATATAGGTATGAAAACACTGATTCATAGTAGGTATTATGTCGATAGTAGGTACACTGTTAATTGCTTACATTTTAATCGCCAATGTAATATGCCACTGTAATTAAGATGGGTCGATGGCAGAGCGGTTAGCGCGCTGGGCTTGCAATGCATTGGTCGCAAGTTCGAATCCTGCCTCGACCGATTTCGTTCACCTATACTTAGCACAAGCATTAATGCTTATTTTAGGGAACGTAGGAAGATGTATATGTACTTGCTTAACAAAGACATATTATTTTTTTTGAAAAAAAAAAAATAATAATTTTGAAAGGATCATATCCGTGGACATATTCTGTATGTCCAGGATGCTTTTCAGGAGCCAAATTAGACAGGAATAATTCATTGTTTTGTTACCAGCAGTGAGAACCTACACGTAACATTAAATTAAAGATGGGCTGATTAAGTTACAGCACTTATTTTTAATACTTAAATTTTATTTGTACGATGTCCATTTTTCACACTAAAAAATAAAATTAGGTTTATGAAAAAATTCGAGATCGCAGGACTCTTGCATTAAGTTTTACAAAGCCTGGTCTTGTCTTACGTCTCCTGTATTTGGTCTTGGTCTTGCAGCGACACATGAGGTATTGTACCTACATAACCTAATATGTGATATACAATATTTTTGTTCTTGGTCTTGCAGCGACACATGAGGTATTGTACCTACATAACCTAATATGTGTTATACAATATTTTTGTTCTTGGTCTTGCAGCGACACATGAGGTATTGTACCTACATAACCTAATATGTGTTATACAATATTTTTGTTCTTGGTCTTGCAGCGACACATGAGGTATTGTACCTACATAACCTAATATGTGTTATACAATATTTTTGTTCTTGGTCTTGCAGCGACACATGAGGTATTGTACATAACCTAATATGTGATATACACTATTTTTGTTCTTGGTCTTGCAGCGACACATGAGGTATAGTACCTACATAACCTAATATGTGTTATACAATATTTTTGTTCTTGGTCTTGCAGCGACACATGAGGTATTGTACCTACATAACCTAATATGTGTTATACAATATTTTTGTTCTTGGTCTTGCAGCGACACATGAGGTATTGTACCTACATAACCTAATATGTGTTATACAATATTTTTGTTCTTGGTCTTGCAGCGACACATGAGGTATTGTACCTACATAACCTAATATGTGTTATACAATATTTTTGTTCTTGGTCTTGCAGCGACACATGAGGTATTGTACATAACCTTATATGTGATATACACTATTTTTGTTCTTGGTCTTGCAGCGACACATGAGGTATAGTACCTACATAACCAAATTTGTGATATACAATATTTTTGTTCTTGGTCTTGCAGCGACACATGAGGTATTGTACCTACATAACCTAATATGTGATATACAATATTTTTGTTCTTGGTCTTGCAGCGACACATGAGGTATTGTACCTACATAACCTAATATGTGTTATACAATATTTTTGTTCTTGGTCTTGCAGCGACACATGAGGTATTGTACCTACATAACCTAATATGTGTTATACAATATTTTTGTTCTTGGTCTTGCAGCGACACATGAGGTATTGTACATAACCTAATATGTGATATACACTATTTTTGTTCTTGGTCTTGCAGCGACACATGAGGTATAGTACCTACATAACCAAATTTGTGATATACAATATTTTTGTTCTTGGTCTTGCAGCGACACATGAGGTATTGTACCTACATAACCTAATATGTGTTATACAATATTTTTGTTCTTGGTCTTGCAGCGACACATGAGGTATTGTACCTACATAACCTAATATGTGTTATACAATATTTTTGTTCTTGGTCTTGCAGCGACACATGAGGTATTGTACATAACCTTATATGTGATATACACTATTTTTGTTCTTGGTCTTGCAGCGACACATGAGGTATAGTACCTACATAACCAAATTTGTGATATACAATATTTTTGTTCTTGGTCTTGCAGCGACACATGAGGTATTGTACCTACATAACCTAATATGTGATATACAATATTTTTGTTCTTGGTCTTGCAGCGACACATGAGGTATTGTACCTACATAACCTAATATGTGTTATACAATATTTTTGTTCTTGGTCTTGCAGCGACACATGAGGTATTGTACATAACCTTATATGTGATATACACTATTTTTGTTCTTGGTCTTGCAGCGACACATGAGGTATTGTACCTACATAACCTAATATGTGATATACAATATTTTTGTTCTTGGTCTTGCAGCGACACATGAGGTATTGTACCTACATAACCAAATTTGTGATATACAATATTTTTGTTCTTGGTCTTGCAGCGACACATGAGGTATTGTACCTACATAACCAAATTTGTGATATACAATATTTTTGTTCTTGGTCTTGCAGCGACACATGAGGTATTGTACCTACATAACCTAATATGTGACATACAATATTTTTGTTCTTGGTCTTGCAGCGACACATGAGGTATTGTACCTACATAACCAAATTTGTGATATACAATATTTTTGTTCTTGGTCTTGCAGCGACACATGAGGTATTGTACCTACATAACCAAATTTGTGATATACAATATTTTTGTTCTTGGTCTTGCAGCGACACATGAGGTATTGTACCTACATAACCAAATTTGTGATATACAATATTTTTGTTCTTGGTCTTGCAGCGACACATGAGGTATTGTACCTACATAACCAAATTTGTGATATACAATATTTTTGTTCTTGGTCTTGCAGCGACACATGAGGTATTGTACCTACATAACCAAATTTGTGATATACAATATTTTTGTTCTTGGTCTTGCAGCGACACATGAGGTATTGTACCTACATAACCAAATTTGTGATATACAATATTTTTGTTCTTGGTCTTGCAGCGACACATGAGGTATTGTACCTACATAACCAAATTTGTGATTTACAATATTTTTGTTCTTGGTCTTGCAGCGACACATGAGATATTGTACCTACATAACCTAATATGTGACATACAATATTTTTGTTCTTGGTCTTGCAGCGACACATGAGGTATTGTACCTACATAACCTAATATGTGATATACAATATTTTTGTTCTTGGTCTTGCAGCGACACATGAGGTATTGTACCTACATAACCAAATTTGTGATATACAATATTTTTGTTCTTGGTCTTGCAGCGACACATGAGGTATTGTACCTACATAACCAAATTTGTGATATACAATATTTTTGTTCTTGGTCTTGCAGCGACACATGAGGTATTGTACCTACATAACCTAATATGTGATATACAATATTTTTGTTCTTGGTCTTGCAGCGACACATGAGGTATTGTACCTACATAACCAAATTTGTGATATACAATATTTTTGTTCTTGGTCTTGCAGCGACACATGAGGTATTGTACCTACATAACCAAATTTGTGATATACAATATTTTTGTTCTTGGTCTTGCAGCGACACATGAGGTATTGTACCTACATAACCAAATTTGTGATATACAATATTTTTGTTCTTGGTCTTGCAGCGACACATGAGGTATTGTACCTACATAACCAAATTTGTGATAAACAATATTTTTGTTCTTGGTCTTGCAGCGACACATGAGGTATTGTACCTACATAACCAAATTTGTGATATACAATATTTTTGTTCTTGGTCTTGCAGCGACACATGAGGTATTGTACCTACATAACCAAATTTGTGATTTACAATATTTTTGTTCTTGGTCTTGCAGCGACACATGAGATATTGTACCTACATAACCTAATATGTGACATACAATATTTTTGTTCTTGGTCTTGCAGCGACACATGAGGTATTGTACCTACATAACCTAATATGTGATATACAATATTTTTGTTCTTGGTCTTGCAGCGACACATGAGGTATTGTACCTACATAACCAAATTTGTGATATACAATATTTTTGTTCTTGGTCTTGCAGCGACACATGAGGTATTGTACCTACATAACCAAATTTGTGATATACAATATTTTTGTTCTTGGTCTTGCAGCGACACATGAGGTATTGTACCTACATAACCTAATATGTGACATACAATATTTTTGTTCTTGGTCTTGCAGCGACACATGAGGTATTGTACCTACATAACCAAATTTGTGATATACAATATTTTTGTTCTTGGTCTTGCAGCGACACATGAGGTATTGTACCTACATAACCAAATTTGTGATATACAATATTTTTGTTCTTGGTCTTGCAGCGACACATGAGGTATTGTACCTACATAACCTAATATGTGATATACAATATTTTTGTTCTTGGTCTTGCAGCGACACATGAGGTATTGTACATAACCTAATATGTGATATACACTATTTTTGTTCTTGGTCTTGCAGCGACACATGAGGTATTGTACCTACATAACCAAATTTGTGATATACAATATTTTTGTTCTTGGTCTTGCAGCGACACATGAGGTATTGTACCTACATAACCTAATATGTGATATACAATATTTTTGTTCTTGGTCTTGCAGCGACACATGAGGTATTGTACCTACATAACCTAATATGTGTTATACAATATTTTTGTTCTTGGTCTTGCAGCGACACATGAGGTATTGTACATAACCTTATATGTGATATACACTATTTTTGTTCTTGGTCTTGCAGCGACACATGAGGTATTGTACCTACATAACCTAATATGTGATATACAATATTTTTGTTCTTGGTCTTGCAGCGACACATGAGGTATTGTACCTACATAACCAAATTTGTGATATACAATATTTTTGTTCTTGGTCTTGCAGCGACACATGAGGTATTGTACCTACATAACCTAATATGTGATATACAATATTTTTGTTCTTGGTCTTGCAGCGACACATGAGGTATTGTACCTACATAACCTAATATGTGTTATACAATATTTTTGTTCTTGGTCTTTCAGCGACACATGAGGTATTGTACATAACCTTATATGTGATATACACTATTTTTGTTCTTGGTCTTGCAGCGACACATGAGGTATTGTACCTACATAACCTAATATGTGATATACAATATTTTTGTTCTTGGTCTTGCAGCGACACATGAGGTATTGTACCTACATAACCAAATTTGTGATATACAATATTTTTGTTCTTGGTCTTGCAGCGACACATGAGGTATTGTACCTACATAACCAAATTTGTGATATACAATATTTTTGTTCTTGGTCTTGCAGCGACACATGAGGTATTGTACCTACATAACCTAATATGTGATATACAATATTTTTGTTCTTGGTCTTGCAGCGACACATGAGGTATTGTACCTACATAACCAAATTTGTGATATACAATATTTTTGTTCTTGGTCTTGCAGCGACACATGAGGTATTGTACCTACATAACCAAATTTGTGATATACAATATTTTTGTTCTTGGTCTTGCAGCGACACATGAGGTATTGTACCTACATAACCAAATTTGTGATATACAATATTTTTGTTCTTGGTCTTGCAGCGACACATGAGGTATTGTACCTACATAACCTAATATGTGATATACAATATTTTTGTTCTTGGTCTTGCAGCGACACATGAGGTATTGTACCTACATAACCAAATTTGTGATATACAATATTTTTGTTCTTGGTCTTGCAGCGACACATGAGGTATTGTACCTACATAACCTAATATGTGATATACAATATTTTTGTTCTTGGTCTTGCAGCGACACATGAGGTATTGTACCTACATAACCAAATTTGTGATATACAATATTTTTGTTCTTGGTCTTGCAGCGACACATGAGGTATTGTACCTACATAACCTAATATGTGATATACAATATTTTTGTTCTTGGTCTTGCAGCGACACATGAGGTATTGTACCTACATAACCTAATATGTGATATACAATATTTTTGTTCTTGGTCTTGCAGCGACACATGAGGTATTGTACCTACATAACCAAATTTGTGATATACAATATTTTTGTTCTTGGTCTTGCAGCGACACATGAGGTATTGTACCTACATAACCTAATATGTGATATACAATATTTTTGTTCTTGGTCTTGCAGCGACACATGAGGTATTGTACCTACATAACCAAATTTGTGATATACAATATTTTTGTTCTTGGTCTTGCAGCGACACATGAGGTATTGTACCTACATAACCTAATATGTGATATACAATATTTTTGTTCTTGGTCTTGCAGCGACACATGAGGTATTGTACCTACATAACCAAATTTGTGATATACAATATTTTTGTTCTTGGTCTTGCAGCGACACATGAGGTATTGTACCTACATAACCTAATATGTGACATACAATATTTTTGTTCTTGGTCTTGCAGCGACACATGAGGTATTGTACCTACATAACCAAATTTGTGATATACAATATTTTTGTTCTTGGTCTTGCAGCGACACATGAGGTATTGTACCTACATAACCAAATTTGTGATATACAATATTTTTGTTCTTGGTCTTGCAGCGACACATGAGGTATTGTACCTACATAACCTAATATGTGATATACAATATTTTTGTTCTTGGTCTTGCAGCGACACATGAGGTATTGTACCTACATAACCTAATATGTGATATACAATATTTTTGTTCTTGGTCTTGCAGCGACACATGAGGTATTGTACCTACATAACCTAATATGTGATATACAATATTTTTGTTCTTGGTCTTGCAGCGACACATGAGGTATTGTACCTACATAACCTAATATGTGATATACAATATTTTTGTTCTTGGTCTTGCAGCGACACATGAGGTATTGTACCTACATAACCTAATATGTGATATACAATATTTTTGTTCTTGGTCTTGCAGCGACACATGAGGTATTGTACCTACATAACCAAATTTGTGATATACAATATTTTTGTTCTTGGTCTTGCAGCGACACATGAGGTATTGTACCTACATAACCTAATATGTGATATACAATATTTTTGTTCTTGGTCTTGCAGCGACACATGAGGTATTGTACCTACATAACCAAATTTGTGATATACAATATTTTTGTTCTTGGTCTTGCAGCGACACATGAGGTATTGTACCTACATAACCTAATATGTGATATACAATATTTTTGTTCTTGGTCTTGCAGCGACACATGAGGTATTGTACCTACATAACCAAATTTGTGATATACAATATTTTTGTTCTTGGTCTTGCAGCGACACATGAGGTATTGTACCTACATAACCAAATTTGTGATATACAATATTTTTGTTCTTGGTCTTGCAGCGACACATGAGGTATTGTACCTACATAACCTAATATGTGATATACAATATTTTTGTTCTTGGTCTTGCAGCGACACATGAGGTATTGTACCTACATAACCTAATATGTGATATACAATATTTTTGTTCTTGGTCTTGCAGCGACACATGAGGTATTGTACCTACATAACCTAATATGTGATATACAATATTTTTGTTCTTGGTCTTGCAGCGACACATGAGGTATTGTACCTACATAACCAAATTTGTGATATACAATATTTTTGTTCTTGGTCTTGCAGCGACACATGAGGTATTGTACCTACATAACCTAATATGTGATATACAATATTTTTGTTCTTGGTCTTGCAGCGACACATGAGGTATTGTACCTACATAACCTAATATGTGATATACAATATTTTTGTTCTTGGTCTTGCAGCGACACATGAGGTATTGTACCTACATAACCTAATATGTGATATACAATATTTTTGTTCTTGGTCTTGCAGCGACACATGAGGTATTGTACCTACATAACCAAATTTGTGATATACAATATTTTTGTTCTTGGTCTTGCAGCGACACATGAGGTATTGTACCTACATAACCTAATATGTGATATACAATATTTTTGTTCTTGGTCTTGCAGCGACACATGAGGTATTGTACCTACATAACCTAATATGTGATATACAATATTTTTGTTCTTGGTCTTGCAGCGACACATGAGGTATTGTACCTACATAACCTAATATGTGATATACAATATTTTTGTTCTTGGTCTTGCAGCGACACATGAGGTATTGTACCTACATAACCAAATTTGTGATATACAATATTTTTGTTCTTGGTCTTGCAGCGACACATGAGGTATTGTACCTACATAACCTAATATGTGATATACAATATTTTTGTTCTTGGTCTTGCAGCGACACATGAGGTATTGTACCTACATAACCTAATATGTGATATACAATATTTTTGTTCTTGGTCTTGCAGCGACACATGAGGTATTGTACCTACATAACCTAATATGTGATATACAATATTTTTGTTCTTGGTCTTGCAGCGACACATGAGGTATTGTACCTACATAACCAAATTTGTGATATACAATATTTTTGTTCTTGGTCTTGCAGCGACACATGAGGTATTGTACCTACATAACCAAATTTGTGATTTACAATATTTTTGTTCTTGGTCTTGCAGCGACACATGAGATATTGTACCTACATAACCTAATATGTGACATACAATATTTTTGTTCTTGGTCTTGCAGCGACACATGAGGTATTGTACCTACATAACCTAATATGTGATATACAATATTTTTGTTCTTGGTCTTGCAGCGACACATGAGGTATTGTACCTACATAACCTAATATGTGATATACAATATTTTTGTTCTTGGTCTTGCAGCGACACATGAGGTATTGTACCTACATAACCAAATTTGTGATTTACAATATTTTTGTTCTTGGTCTTGCAGCGACACATGAGATATTGTACCTACATAACCTAATATGTGACATACAATATTTTTGTTCTTGGTCTTGCAGCGACACATGAGGTATTGTACCTACATAACCTAATATGTGATATACAATATTTTTGTTCTTGGTCTTGCAGCGACACATGAGGTATTGTACCTACATAACCTAATATGTGATATACAATATTTTTGTTCTTGGTCTTGCAGCGACACATGAGGTATTGTACCTACATAACCTAATATGTGATATACAATATTTTTGTTCTTGGTCTTGCAGCGACACATGAGGTATTGTACCTACATAACCAAATTTGTGATATACAATATTTTTGTTCTTGGTCTTGCAGCGACACATGAGGTATTGTACCTACATAACCAAATTTGTGATTTACAATATTTTTGTTCTTGGTCTTGCAGCGACACATGAGATATTGTACCTACATAACCTAATATGTGACATACAATATTTTTGTTCTTGGTCTTGCAGCGACACATGAGGTATTGTACCTACATAACCTAATATGTGATATACAATATTTTTTCGTGAAGAAAAGGTAAAATTTAGAGGTTTTTTTAAATAGCAAGAATAGTTATTGAAATATTATAAAACTCTTCTTCTTCTTTTGTTTCAATCTTGAAGATTGGTTGGCAGCATTAAATTGATGCATCTCCTCCTCCACTCCGCTCGGTCTTCACCGACTCTTTTCATCTCCGTGTAAGAGATACACTGCATGTCACGGCACACCTGTTCTAAATACTCCCGACGGGGACGCCCTCTGCCAGTTGTACCCTCAACCATTCCCTCCAAGATGATATGTAGGAGATCCTCGTGTCGCAACACATGGCCTATCCAATTTGCACGCCTTTTCGATATGGTGTTTGACAGGTGCCTGGTTTCCTTAATTCTGCTGAGAACCTCATAATTTGTTATATGGTCCCTCCAAGATATGCCAAGCATTCGGCGATAGGTCCACATCTCGAAGGCATCCAATAAAACTCAGCCGTTAGATTTTCATATTCTATTTCGATTAAGTAAAAATCTTCTTCATATGCCTTGTAGTTTTTTTAGTTACTTACAATAAAAAATAAAAAAAGGTTTTACTTGTTTTTAATGTACGCAAAAATGCACACTAAATTACCTTCTAATGTATGAAACACGAAAAAATATGGTATATCACCTGATATATCATATACAACATTTTATGGTACAAAAATGGTAAAATTTAGAGGTTTTTTTTAAAATAGCAAGAATACTTATTAAAATATAATAATAATAATAAACTCAGCCGGTAGATATTCATATTATCTATCGATTGAAGTAAAAATAGGCCTTGCAGTTTTTTAGTTACTTACAATAAATAAATAAAAAAGGGTTTTACTAAAACTAATTTACACGAAAAGTATCAAACAAATTCAAATTTCAAAAAATATCATGTAAAAGAATAAAGATGTAAATATAAACTGTTCTTTATTTCAAAGACATATCTTTTGAAGGCAGTGGGGAAATTATTTTCAAAACATACTATATTATAACCTACTATAGCCTCTTAATAAATTTCTCCCCTGCCGGGGATCGAATCTAAGACGCTCACACAGAAGCCAAACGGCTTAAACAGCTTATTATTGAATTAAATAAAAAAAATGGAGTTAAGCATTGACAACAAATCTTAAGTTTTCACATGTTACAGGACCTGGTATATCAATATGTATATATATTTCTTGATTCCTAGAGAGATATGAGTTAATTGATAATAAGTACTTTACAATAATATTAATATTTAAAAAATAATCACGAAATGTTTTCTATGGAAACGTGTTCTCATGCTGAGATCATCACATCTCATATTATTTGTATGTAAGTACCTAATCATATCTCATATTAATTTTAAGGTTGGACCGAACAAAAGGTCAATATTCAGAGGTAAGTAAGGTTATATCCTTGTTGTTTGTTTCCACAATGGAGTCATCTTTGTCCGTCATTTATTCGTTAGGCGGTTCAATGAGCTTATTATTCTTATTTATGCGCCATCTCTTCCGCGAAGGTTGCAGATCATCAGAGCTATCTTCATATTGTTCATGGTGGCCCCGCTTTTTCTAAACCACTGCCTCAGATTACGGAGATATGAAACTCTTCGTCGTCTTGGTCCTCTTCTACCTCGTATCCTTCCCTGGATCACAATATGCAAGAGTTGGTACTTTTTTCTTCTCATTATATTTATTGGTAAATATTTAATACAAAAATGAAACAAAAGTTACAATAGCAATGAAAGGTATCCATAGTATGTAGATACAAATAAAAAATATTAACTGTTCTTCGCTTGTTCACAAAATATAATGTGGGTAGAAAACGAAATATCATCACGCTGTAGGTACATTGTAACTATACACGTATTGAAATCTGGTGGCAAGTTTGGTCAACCGGCGGAGTCAAAACCATCCATGTTTACCTATATCATGGATATAATTATCTTATGGAGTTCTATCTTAAGATAATTATAATTATCTTATTTTTTTTTATTTGAACTCCATAAGATAATTACATCCATGATGTGGGTAAAGATGGGGTGTTTTGTATTACCTGTTGACCAGACTTGCCCCCCCCTGGTGAATATGTATTGCACAAAATATTGCAATTCTCTTATCTTTATACAGTCAAGCATCTCAAGATCTTTTTTTTTTCATTCTATGAAAAACGTTCTCGTTGCGAACTCTGTCTCTCCAGTTCACAATTTTTTTCTGTACCTATATCCAGGGGGGCAAGTCTGGTCAAGCGGCGAAATCAAAACCCTCACGATTAGCCATATCATGGATATAATTATTACATGGAGCTCTATAATATCTTTAGATGTCATAGAGCTCCATATGATAGTTATATCCATGATATGGGTAATCACGAGGGTTTTGATTTCGTTGATTAACCAGACTTGCCCCCCAGAGTTCAAATGATTGTATTTTTTTTGACAATATTTTAACATCTCAATAGAGACGAAGTAGGAATATTATAGAAGAACAAAGAAATCAAGGCACCTACAGGACTTACGTCATCGCATGGTTTACGTGACAACTTTATACGCTAGCGCAACGTTTACCAATTATGCCTTATTATTAAGTTCCCTTATCAATGTAATTTTGAAAGATCTGTAATATATTTTAATATGAGATACAGATCGATACAAAGATCTGTAATATATTTTAATATGAGATACAGATCGATACAAAGATCTGTAATATATTTTAATATGAGATACAGATCGATACAAAGATCTGTAATATATTTTAATATGAGATACAGATCGATACAAAATATTTGCGTATATGCAACTTTTAATAATATGATTCTTTCTGTCGCATCATCCAGTGTCCAGGGTTTCATATTTAATTCCAGTTTTTAAGATATGACATTATGATCTTTACCAGGACGTCATCGTAGTCAAGCCACCAAAAATTCTGTTGTCTAATGACCAACCGTTAAATAGGGAGACCTAAACTACAATGGTTGGACGGCGTTGTCGGGCTATAGGGCAACAGAACTGGAAGGTATGGCAGACAGCGATAGAACAGTATGGAGAAGATTCGTGGAGGTAGCTAGGACGCATCAAGACGCTGAGGATGATGAATACCAGTTTTCATTCAAGTCCAAATAGTCAATATTCATAATCAAAACATAAACTTCTCCGTATCCTGTGCAAGTGGCGAATTAATCGTACTTTATTGTAAAAACAACCAGTGTATCCAGCCTAGAGAAGCGAGTATTGCGTGGGAAATAAATAATATAAATTACTCCTCTCCCAGAAATTAAACATACGACGCATGCATATAAGTCAATCAAATGTGCATTTATATACCATGGCTGATTATATACAAAATACTAAGTTAGTGTATTATCATTAATATTAGTATAATAAAACCAGCAGGGCTATTTATGACATAATATCATCTTGTCTTGATTAATTAATTTTTTATATAATAATTTAATTTATTTGTTTATTTATATATTTAAATACAACTCAAATCTAACCGAGATATAATTTATAATTTCTTATTCATTCGACCCTTTGTATACGCAAACTCAAGCCAAATATTTTACCCTTATTAAAACTAAAACTCACCCCATTATATATAATCTAGATTAGATATTCATAAAGTTATGTTCCTACCTAAATTAATCAACTTTGATAGAAGCGGACTCAACCATTACATATCGATTTAATATACCTAATATGATACGGCTTCCGTGTTACTATTTTTACTTCAAACTATGTCTCATTCAGGTGTTAGCTGTATATGAGCAATTAATATTTATTTATTTATTTATTAATAAGAAAACCAACAGTTTTTTACAAAGCACCTATAAATATAAATGTACCATGACAAGTAATATAATAAAGAAACTAATAATAAAACAATCAGGATACAGATTTCTTTTCGTATTGTAATTCTGATATATAATGTTTGTCCAGTCTTGTTTTGATCTGAGATTCGTGTGTAACTTCGCCGCTAAATCACCAAAAGAATATGCATTTGAAAAAAAAACACAGTAAATAAGTATTTTTTTTAGTTCAAATTTTCAGTTAGATTATTGAGTACCTGCCTATGCAAGATCAAGAACTGTTTCGACATTATTCTTGTCTCTCGCATATATTAAAAAATGCAAAAATGCATTGAGGTGCTAATAACATCATCTGAGACTTTCAAAACTGGTTCTATGTGTATGCAGATTTTGGAGTGATGGATGATGGAAGGCTTTACAGGATGCTAAAAAACCAAATGTAGGTAACGAGCATATTATTTTTAGGTGTAGTAGTAAAATTTATTAAGGCCCTTGTATATCGTGGGTATACGGATGTACACAAAATGCACACTATGTAAATTACCCTCTAATGTATGAAACACGAAAAAAATATTGTATATCACCTGATTTGTGATATACAACATTTTATCGTACAAAAATGGTAAAATTTAGAGGTTTTTAAAAAATATGTCATATATTATCACCTAATATTATGTGAAAAAAATAAAATAAAATAAAATAAAATAAAATAAAATAAAATAAAATAAAATAAAATAAAATAAAATAAAATAAAATAAAATAAAATAAAATAAAATAAAATAAAATAAAATAAAATAAAATAAAATAAAATAAAATAAAATAAAATAAAATAAAATAAAATAAAATAAAATAAAATAAAATAAAATAAAATAAAATAAAATAAAATAAAATAAAATAAAATAAAATAAAATAAAATAAAATAAAATAAAATAAAATAAAATAAAATAAAATAAAATAAAATAAAATAAAATAAAATAAAATAAAATAAAATAAAAAAAAATAAAATAAAAAAAAAAAAAATAAAATAAAATAAAATAAAATAAAATAAAATAAAATAAAATAAAATAAAATAAAATAAAATAAAATAAAATAAAATAAAATAAAATAAAATAAAATAAAATAAAATAAAATAAAATAAAATAAAATAAAATAAAATAAAATAAAATAAAATAAAATAAAATAAAATAAAATAAAATTTTCGCTAGTGAATTTTTGTCACACATTTTTAAAATTCAGCTTAAATTACCCTAAAAATATCGAAAATATCCCTTTATACACCATTTTTTATATTACTTAATAACTACGCATAGTAGAGAAATAAATCGAAGTGAATGTTTGCAATAGTTTTTTCGATTAAAGTCAGGTTTGTTCTAAAAATGCAAATAATTTTAAAAAATGGGTTTCAGATAATTTAAATCACGTCTAAACTCCTTTTAACGCGCGCGATAAGTACCCTTACAAACGCGGTACTTGTGAGTACCGGGTTCATCCAAAATATTCCAACAAAGTATCTATTGAGATGTTAAAAATTTGTCAAAAAATACCATTGACTCCCGACAGGAATATAAATGCAATGTTTGCGTATATGCAACCTATAAAATAATATTCGATTAAACACGTAACATAATGTGTATTAGGCGGTTTTAATATATCATGTTTTCACTCACTAGATCTCTCTTAAGTGCGTATCATTCGTTTAAAAAAATCTGTCGCTATCATACCAAACAAAAAATGCATCATGTATAAATTCTTTAGATGTATAATAAATAATAATAATTCACCTGCGTACTGACATGACGCATGTATAATATTATATAGGTACATAAACAAAATTACCTGTGTCTGGATAATATTGTGTAGTGTGTATTACAGGTAGGTGTACCTTGTAGACTTATAATATAGAGGGGGGTCTTTATCTCTCTCAGGTAAAAACGTACTCCGTTACTATACGATTCAGTTGAAAACCATTCGTTGTCTGACTAACTTCACGTCGCCGTCGGTCGATTTTTTAAAACATTATAATGCACGATCTAACGCGACATAATACATTTATATAAAAATAATTGACATCGCCTTAAAATCACGAGTGTTGTGTTTTAAAAATACAGTGTTATTCTATCTGTGTTAATTGTTTTATTTTCAAATTGTGTTATTTGTGCTGTTTTGTTTTCATTTTCATCTTGTTTAGAAGTGTTACGTTCGTGTTTTTTTTCGTGTGTGTGTCACATCAGCTGTTTATAATTATTGTGGATGACAACGTATTGTTATAAAAAAGGTTAGTAACTACGTTCTGTATTATTAAAAATATAGCCTGTGTTTCATATAAATTTTTAATATGTTATATCGAATGTTTTTTTAATATTATTTACAACAACACGACGTATAATAAAATGAAATATACCTCGATGTGATGAGACGAACGAATGCCAATACATCTCAACAGACACCAAGAATAGAGGTTATTTATGAAGCTAAATTAGAATCAGAATCATTCATATTTATTTAATCTTACTTACTTGGGGTAGGAACTCATTTCTTGAAATACATTTCTCGCTTCAACCACGTTCATGCATCGTCTTATATTCTCTTCTGTTATTCTTACATTTCCATCATTCCAGATTTCATTTATGCGATCGTTCATCTCCCAGCAGCCTTGTATATTTTTTTATCAGACTCACTTTTACTATGTGGCCAAACCATTATAGAGGATGAAACTTAGTATCGATATACATACACTCGTTGACGTCTATCTAAACAAGGACTCACTAACCCCTATTCAGTAACTATTAAAACTAAAATAGGAACGTTCTAAAATTGCAGATTTTAGATTTACGGTCTTATTTCAGCGTTATAAAATATCAACTTGGACTAAATGGAATAGGAACGTACCTAATATGGTCGGAACGTTCTTAAAAGTCAGACGCATCAGACGTATTATGAATAATTATGAAAATTATGAAATTTTCATCATTTTAATAATTATTAAAAATACGTCTAATTCAGTAACTTTTTAAGAACGTTCCGGCCAATATAGGTACGATCCTATTCCATTTAGTCCAAATAAGACCGTAAATCTAAAATCTATAATATTAGAAGGTTCTTATTTTAGTTGCAATAGTTTCTTAATTAGGGGGTACTGTAAAGGAGTCGTTTTAAGTAGGTACCTACCCGCAAGTTGAACGGGTGGTGGTGAAAAACAAATAAGAAATCAATTTATAAATATTGGATAAAACATTACATTTATATCAAAATAATATTTTTATATAATATATAGATATAATTTTCGCTTTTCTAAAGATATCAATAATATCAAAATAATATGAAGAGTTGTAGAGATAAGATTGAAAAATGTCCGCCTTAATCCAGATAGTGTAATCCATTTTATTAAGGAAATTATTACTTACTAAATTAACTTTTAAGACTTTAAGACACTGCTCGGATTGGCTGGAAGAGATTGCCTTATGGCGATAAACGCACCTTTGTGCACTTGCTGTACACAAATTATATAAGTAAATTAATTAAGACGATGAATTGAGTTGTTTTAGTAATGATATTATTTATTTATTTAAGAGACAAACACAGTCTTATAAAATATACATAAATACATCATAAATTATGGGAGGACAGAACTAACACAAAAACTTAGTATTCAACAATAACTACTTAAATAATTCAAAATTAAAAATATTAACAACATTTGTAACTATGCCGTATTGTGTTTGCGATGCTCTTTGAGTAACACATAAAAATACCTATTTGATTTGATTTGGGAACCATGTGATTCATATTCATTACACCAACATGTCAGAGATTGGATTTATGACAGGTATTATGGCGGACATTGGGACCTGGTTGTGTGAGTCCGTTTTGTGTGAGCCCATATGTTCGTTGAGGTAATGATTGTGATTGCAGAATGTTGAGATTGTGTACATATTTAGTGTGGAACAGGAACAATCACCTGATTCATAATTGCATATATGTAATTGTCAATAAAAATTGTAAACTGCTAGCCCTAGAACAGGATTTCCTAGTTGGGCAGCAGTAATCTACTTATGTATTGTTGTCATTACTTGTCCACAGATGGCAATCATAATAAACAAAATAAATAAAAACATTATAAGAACAAATTAAAATTTTATAAAAAAAATATTGCATAAATAAATTATTATTATAAAAAGTTTTTTCCTCAATATCGTAGAGGAAGGCCTTTTCCTTAAAATTGTGATACAAAAACATGGATCAATAATTGATAAAATAAAAACGAATGGGTTGTGGCCAACGTTTTACTCCTCACTGCCAAGTCACTCCACAAATTATTCAAATTTTGTATAGATAATTTACAGCATTTTCAAAAAATGAGTCTGTTAAATTATTTTTTATTTAAATATTTTATTACGAAAACTTGATAATTCTTCCATGACATCTTATGAAAGTGATGTGCCTTTTAAGCAATTTGAAAATAAGTATACCTATCAAATTTTAAGTTTCCCGAGCTTGGGGTCACTTTGTAATAATTGATAGTAAAAAAATTAAGACGCACTGATCAGATATCCTTCAAAATCTAATGGGGTCAAGCGAGTATCAGGTAAGTATACAAATTTGCAAAATTTGAAAAGAATCGAATGAGTCTATAATCTATTAAGTAGAATAATCACGCCGTTCATAGTACCTACACAGCACACACACAAATACATTGTGATGAAACTTTTGGAATATAATCTCAGCATGATACCTACCTACTAGTTGATTTTTTTATTGCAGATTATAACAATAAAAAAATAACCTTTAAAATTGCGAATTCGAAATAATAATAAACACTTTCTTGCACTCTGCTTAAGCGGCGAGTTTATTGCCATATGGCAATTTCTTCCAACTAACCAGTGTTTCCAACCAGTGTAATTTAATAAAATTTCTCCTCTGCTGGGGAGCTTGTTACAAAATTTAAAGATTCAGCATAAGTTCCCCTCAAAAATATATAAAAAATATCCATTTATTTACCTTTTTTAAATTACTCCATTACTATATGTCGTAGAGAAATAAATCTTTCATATGTTTAAAGAGTGCATAAAATTAAAATGAATGTTTGTGATAGTTTTTTCAATATAAGTCAGTTTTTTTTAAAGATGCATATACGCAAACATTGGACTGGATTGGATAAATGATATTGTCAATGTATAAGGACTGTTGCTTTCATTGTTTACAAAAAAACAATTTCTCAATAGATGGCGTTGCAAAAAGGTTTCTTCGTTACTTCATAGATGGCGATGGAATAAATATTATATTTTCAAAACAATCTGTTTCTCACTATTAAAATAATAGAACTTACAAATTTGCATTGTGATGAGGGAACTCAATAAGAAGGCATAATTGATGAACGTTGCGCAAGCGCATAAAGTTATGACTGGTTGTAAGCCCTATAGCTGCATTTAGTTCCTGGTTCTACTATAATATTCCAACTTCGTCTATTGAGATCTTCGTCTATATTTTTTCAAAAAAGTCAGTTTTGTTCTAAAAATGCAAATAATCAACAAATTTTGGATTTACGATCATCTAAATCACGTATAAACCCTTGTTAACGCATGCGATAGTTACCCTTACTAACGCGTAACTCCATAATACATTAGGCGGTTTTAATATATCTTGTTTTCAGTCACTAAATTTAGCGTTATATGCCCTCTTAAGAAGCTATAGTAGGCTATCTTCTTATATGTGATTTTGGAGATGTAAAACTACACGTTTCATTACTTGTATAACAAAGATTTATTCAGATTACAATCAATACATGTTCTCTTTCAATGACATATCTAACAGGAAGTATAAGCATTAGTATTGCCATCCTTCACAATCTACAGAGTTGCCAGCATAAATATTAACAGGCTATATAGTATACTTTGAAAATAATTTCATTAATAACCTTAAAATATACGTCTTTGAAATAAGGAACAGTTTGTATGTGCATCTTTATTCTATTGCATGAGTTTTTTGAATATTGAATTTGTTTAATAATTTTCTTGTAAGTTTTAGTAAAACCCTTTTTTATTTTTTTAATTGTAAGTAACTAAAAAACTGCAACGCCTATTTTTACTTCAATCGATAGAGAATATGAAAATCTACCGCCTGAGTTTTTTATTATTATAATATTTTAATAACTATTCTTGCTATTTAAAAAAAAACCTCTACATTTTACCATTTTTGCACGATAAAATGTTGTATATCACATATCAGGTGATATACAATATTTTTTCGTGTTTCATACATTAGAAGATAATTTAATGTGCATTTTTGCGTACATCCGTATACCCAGGGTATACAAGGGCCTTAAAACCACAATGCAAATCAAATAAGTATCTACTTCCTTCGTGTGTTTACATCCGTAATATCCCATTTGCTTAGACAAGTGTCGGACGATCCTATATTTCTTTTTTTACAAAAAGATTTATAAGAAATGTTAACATGGCAATGAATCTACAGAATGTTAATATACATTTTTCATCAACATATACAATAACTGGACATGATAATACACAAATTTTGACAGAGAAAAATAGACATCCATTGTATTATAATATGACAACCTTCATCCGCTCGAATAATAATTATATTTATGGATACTGATGAATAGATTGTAACTCTAGGATGAAACGTTCCGTAATTTTATCAGTAAAATCACAAAAGTATACTTAGTACAAATTTACCAACTAAAAATCACAAAAGTATACTTAGTACAAATTTACCAACTAAAAATCACAAAAGTATACTTAGTACAAATTTACCAACTAAAAATCACAAAAGTATACTTAGTACAAATTTACCAACTAAAAATCACAAAAGTATACTTAGTACAAATTTACCAACTAAAAATCACAAAAGTATACTTAGTACAAATTTACCAACTAAAAATCACAAAAGTAAACTTAGTACAAATTTACCAACTAAAAATCACAAAAGTATACTTAGTACAAATTTACCAACTAAAAATCACAAAAGTATACTTAGTACAAATTTACCAACTAAAAATCACAAAAGTATACTTAGTACAAATTTACCAACTAAAAATAATAATAAAAAACAAGAGCCAAAATATTTTATTTACTTGGCACAATTCTCATTAAAATAATTAATTAAACTTTATTTATTTATATAAACAAAATGATTAAAAATACAGTTAAATTTCATTAACGAGTATATGAAATCAAGGCCCCTTTAAAGTCTATGACTTTGAGCATCTTCTCTTCATAATTCGTTTCGGCACCCGTGAGGTTGGCATTCGTTGTGCATGTCCAGCCCATCTCAACCTAAGTAATTTCATGTGCGATCTTGAGCATACGGGTTTCATAATACATTCTCTTTCGTTTAAGAGAGTTTACAACGCTAAATCTAGTGACTGAAAACTTGACATATTAAAGTCGCCTAATGCACTATGAAGTTATGGATTAGTAAGGGTAACTATCACGTGCGGTATAAAGGGTTCATACGTGATTTAGATTATCGCAAACCCAAAATTCGTTGACTTTTTGCATTTTTAGAACAACATTTATCGGTCGTTCTGTTTGGTATTATGCACTCTTAAAATATATAAAATATTCATTTCTCTACGACACGCGGTTATGGAGTAATTTTAAAAAGAGATTCAAAAAAGGTTATTTTTAATAATTATTTAACGGGAATTTATGCTGAATTTTAAAATTGTGTGACGAACATTCTCGAGAGAAATGGTGAAAATCCTTTTGGGAAAAATTTTCGAAAGACACTTAAATATATTTGAGAAATTTGATTTCAATTTGGGGTGTTTAGGTTTAAGTATAAGGCCCCTTTAAGTAAAAATCTACTTTGTAGACTTTAAAGTGTTTGAGTTATGTACAATAAACAATTACAAAAGGGTTTTATTAAAACTAATTTTCCAAAAAAAGTATTTAATAAATAGAATTTCAAAAAACTCACGTAGCACCTTTATTTTCATAGTGACACTAAACAAAAAAAAATGTTTTTCACCATCAGGGGGGCAAGTCTGGTTGACCGTCGAAATGAAAACTCTACAATATCTTTAGATGTCCAAGAACTCCATACGATAATTATATCCATGATATGCGTAATCACTGGGGTTATGATTTCGCCGGTCGAACCAGACTTGCCCCCCAGGGATTAAAGTTTCGGATTTTTTTATTTAATTTGAAAAAATACAATTCGCAATAATGTCAGTTAGTGGTAAATATTTGAACTAGAGATGGTGTTTCTGTATTTAATAGATAGCGTTCATCTAAAATACTTCTCATAGCTGGTACTTAATAGGGTGACTGCTGCCAACGTACCTATTTTACTCTCCACACTATGGAATAGGGGAGAGTCATGATTTCGCAAAATTTAAGCGTATTTTTTTTACATCAATTTCTCAATGGGTATCATGTAGAGAATGCACACTATGAGTTTCGTCGTGATGTGTTTGTGTGTATGGCGTATACGCTGTACGCCGTACGCCGTACGCCGTAGCATTTATCTTTTTTGTGTCCTCTCTACAGCCCAAACTATAAGTCTGATCGACTTCATATTAACATCATGGGCCTTACTTACTATTTATAATACGAGTTTAATCCAATGCTAAGTCAGTTTTGGCCATACAAAAAACTGGGTAAGTATCAGCTTAAACCTAAATTACAAATAGTAAGTAAGGCCCTACATGTGTAAAGTGCAAAGACCTAGAGCTGATTAGTTTTCCATAGACAACTTTTGATTTCTTCTCTATGAATTCATCATTTACGTTGTTTTTTTTTTGTGTCCTCTCTGCAGCCCAAACTATAAGTCCGATTGACTTCATATTGATATCACATGTGTTAAGTCCATAAACTTAGAGCTGATTAGTTTTCCATAGACAACGGTTCATTTTTTCCCAATGTTTCTTTATGATTTCATCTATTAAAACTGAAAAAATGCTCTCACGACCTGGAAATTAGAGATATTTTAATTTGGTTTCAACTATTTATACAACACCAAGAATCTTCATAAAATTGTATTCAAAGTTGGTCAATGTTAAAAGAAAAATATTCAACGGTTTCAAAAATTATATTTTATTTAATGGATATTTGTATGAAACTTATATGTAACAAGAGAATTTTTTTATATTTGGCAATGTTCAGTTCATTGATTTCATATTGATATAAGAATATTAATAGCTTGAACTTAGAACTGATTAGCTTTTCATAGATATCATAAAATTTCTTCATATGATATCACGTGTCAACATTGTCAAAATGCTCTAACGCTCTTAGAAACAAAATCTATCTGCTTTTTTTAAAAAATTTCATACAACATAAGCAGTCTTCACTATACTGCATTAATAGTTTGTCTATCTTAACATAAAAATATACTATCGGAAGAAAATTTATATTCCTGATAGTAACATTTAGTATGAATAAAAATGTAATTAGATAAATTTCTATTTATGGAAACGTTCAGTAATTTGATTTCATGTTATAATGTAAAGAGCTTGAACATAGAACTGATTAGCTTTCCATAAATAACAAAAAAAATCTTCATATGATATCACCTGTCAAAATTTGGAAAATACTCTCGCGTTCTTTAGAACAAAATTTATCTGCTTTTTTTAAAATATTTCATACAACATAAGCATTCTTCCCTATACTGCATTAATAGTTTGTTTATCTTAACATAAAAATATACTATCGGAAGAAAATTTATATTCCTGATAGTAACATTTAGTATGAATAAAAATGTAATTAGATAAATTTCTATGTATGGAAACGTTCAGTAATTTGATTTCATGTTATAATGTAAAGAGCTTGAACATAGAACTGATTAGCTTTCCATAAATAACAAAAAAATCTTCATATGATATCACGTGTCAAAATTTTGAAAATGCTCTCGCGTTCTTTAAATCAAAATTTATCTGCTTTTTTTAAAATATTTCATACAACATAAGCATTCTTCACTATACTGCATTAATAGTTTGTTTATCTTAACATAAAAATATACTATCGGAAGAAAATTTATATTCCTGGTAGTAACATTTAGTATGAATAAAAATGTAATTAGATAAATTTCTATGTATGGAAAAGTTCAGTAATTTGATTTCATGTTATAATGTAAAGAGCTTGAACATAGAACTGATTAGCTTTCCATAAATAACAAAAAAAATCTTCATATGATATCACCTGTCAAAATTTGGAAAATACTCTCGCGTTCTTTAGAACAAAATTTATCTGCTTTTTTTAAAATATTTCATACAACATAAGCATTCTTCACTATTCTGCATTAATAGTTTGTTTATCTTAATATAAAAATATACTATCGGAAGAAAATTTATATTCCTGGTAGTAACATTTAGTATGAATAAAAATGTAATTAGATAAATTTCTATGTATGGAAAAGTTCAGTAATTTGATTTCATGTTATAATGTAAAGAGCTTGAACATAGAACTGATTAGCTTTCCATAAATAACAAAAAAATTCTTCATATGATATCACCTGTCAAAATTTGGAAAATGCTCTCGCGTTCTTTAAAACAAAATTTATCTGCTTTTTTTAAAATATTTCATACAACATAAGCATTCTTCACTATACTGCATTAATAGTTTGTTTATCTTAATATAAAAATATACTATCGGAAGAAAATTTATATTCCTGGTAGTAACATTTAGTATGAATAAAAATGTAATTAGATAAATTTCTATGTATGGAAAAGTTCAGTAATTTGATTTCATGTTATAATGTAAAGAGCTTGAACATAGAACTGATTAGCTTTCCATAAATAACAAAAAAATTCTTCATATGATATCACCTGTCAAAATTTGGAAAATGCTCTCGCGTTCTTTAAAACAAAATTTATCTGCTTTTTTTAAAATATTTCATACAACATAAGCATTCTTCACTATACTGCATTAATAGTTTGTCTATCTTAACATAAAAATATACTATCGGAAGAAAATTTATATTCCTGATAGTAACATTTAGTATGAATAAAAATGTAATTAGATAAATTTCTATGTATGGAAACGTTCAGTAATTTGATTTCATGTTATAATGTAAAGAGCTTGAACATAGAACTGATTAGCTTTCCATAAATAACAAAAAAATCTTCATATGATATCACGTGTCAAAATTTTGAAAATGCTCTCGCGTTCTTTAAATCAAAATTTATCTGCTTTTTTTAAAATATTTCATACAACATAAGCATTCTTCACTATACTGCATTAATAGTTTGTTTATCTTAACATAAAAATATACTATCGGAAGAAAATTTATATTCCTGGTAGTAACATTTAGTATGAATAAAAATGTAATTAGATAAATTTCTATGTATGGAAAAGTTCAGTAATTTGATTTCATGTTATAATGTAAAGAGCTTGAACATAGAACTGATTAGCTTTCCATAAATAACAAAAAAAATCTTCATATGATATCACCTGTCAAAATTTGGAAAATACTCTCGCGTTCTTTAGAACAAAATTTATCTGCTTTTTTTAAAATATTTCATACAACATAAGCATTCTTCCCTATACTGCATTAATAGTTTGTTTATCTTAACATAAAAATATACTATCGGAAGAAAATTTATATTCCTGATAGTAACATTTAGTATGAATAAAAATGTAATTAGATAAATTTCTATGTATGGAAAAGTTCAGTAATTTGATTTCATGTTATAATGTAAAGAGCTTGAACATAGAACTGATTAGCTTTCCATAAATAACAAAAAAAATCTTCATATGATATCACCTGTCAAAATTTGGAAAATGCTCTCGCGTTCTTTAGAACAAAATTTATCTGCTTTTTTAAAAATATTTCATACAACATAAGCATTCTTCCCTATACTGCATTAATAGTTTGTCTATCTTAACATAAAAATATACTATCGGAAGAAAATTTATATTCCTGATAGTAACATTTAGTATGAATAAAAATGTAATTAGATAAATTTCTATGTATGGAAACGTTCAGTAATTTGATTTCATGTTATAATGTAAAGAGCTTGAACATAGAACTGATTAGCTTTCCATAAATAACAAAAAAAATCTTCATATGATATCACGTGTCAAAATTTTGAAATTGCTCTCGCGTTCTTTAAAACAAAATTTATCTGCTTTTTTTAAAATATTTCATACAACATAAGCATTCTTCACTATACTGCATTAATAGTTTGTTTATCTTAATATAAAAATATACTATCGGAAGAAAATTTATATTCCTGGTAGTAACATTTAGTATGAATAAAAATGTAATTAGATAAATTTCTATGTATGGAAAAGTTCAGTAATATGATTTCATGTTATAATGTAAAGAGCTTGAACATAGAACTGATTAGCTTTCCATAAATAACAAAAAAATCTTCATATGATATCACGTGTCAAAATTTTGAAAATGCTCTCGCGTTCTTTATATCAAAATTTATCTGCTTTTTTTAAAATATTTCATATAACATAAACATTCTTCACTATACTGCATTAATAGTTTTTTTATCTTAACATAAAAATATACTATCGGAAGAAAATTTATATTCCTGGTAGTAACATTTAGTATGAATAAAAATGTAATTAGATAAATTTCTATGTATGGAAAAGTTCAGTAATTTGATTTCATGTTATAATGTAAAGAGCTTGAACATAGAACTGATTAGCTTTCCATAAATAACAAAAAAATTCTTCATATGATATCACCTGTCAAAATTTGGAAAATACTCTTGCGTTCTTTAAAACAAAATTTATCTGCTTTTTTAAAAATATTTCATACAACATAAGCATTCTTCACTATACTGCATTAATAGTTTGTCTATCTTAACATAAAAATATACTATCGGAAGAAAATTTATATTCCTGATAGTAACATTTAGTATGAATAAAAATGTAATAAGATAAATTTCTATGTATGGAAAAGTTCAGTAATTTGATTTCATGTTATAATGTAAAGAGCTTGAACATAGAACTGATTAGCTTTCCATAAATAACAAAAAAAATCTTCATATGATATCACGTGTCAAAATTTTGAAAAAGCTCTCGCGTTCTTTAAAACAAAATTTATCTGCTTTTTTTAAAATATTTCATACAACATAAGCATTCTTCACTATACTGCATTAATAGTTTGTTTATCTTAATATAAAAATATACTATCGGAAGAAAATTTATATTCCTGGTAGTAACATTTAGTATGAATAAAAATGTAATTAGATAAATTTCTATGTATGGAAAAGTTCAGTAATTTGATTTCATGTTATAATGTAAAGAGCTTGAACATAGAACTGATTAGCTTTCCATAAATAACAAAAAAATCTTCATATGATATCACGTGTCAAAATTTTGAAAATGCTCTCGCGTTCTTTATATCAAAATTTATCTGCTTTTTTTAAAATATTTCATACAACATAAACATTCTTCACTATACTGCATTAATAGTTTTTTTATCTTAACATAAAAATATACTATCGGAAGAAAATTTATATTCCTGGTAGTAACATTTAGTATGAATAAAAATGTAATTAGATAAATTTCTATGTATGGAAAAGTTCAGTAATTTGATTTCATGTTATAATGTAAAGAGCTTGAACATAGAACTGATTAGCTTTCCATAAATAACAAAAAAATTCTTCATATGATATCACCTGTCAAAATTTGGAAAATACTCTTGCGTTCTTTAAAACAAAATTTATCTGCTTTTTTAAAAATATTTCATACAACATAAGCATTCTTCACTATACTGCATTAATAGTTTGTCTATCTTAACATAAAAATATACTATCGGAAGAAAATTTATATTCCTGATAGTAACATTTAGTATGAATAAAAATGTAATAAGATAAATTTCTATGTATGGAAAAGTTCAGTAATTTGATTTCATGTTATAATGTAAAGAGCTTGAACATAGAACTGATTAGCTTTCCATAAATAACAAAAAAAATCTTCATATGATATCACGTGTCAAAATTTTGAAAATGCTCTCGCGTTCTTTAAAACAAAATTTATCTGCTTTTTTTAAAATATTTCATACAACATAAGCATTATTCACTATACTGCATTAATAGATTGTTTATCTTAACATAAAAATATACTATCGGAAGAAAATTTATATTCCTGATAGTAACATTTAGTATGAATAAAAATGTAATTAGATAAATTTCTATGTATGGAAAAGTTCAGTAATTTGATTTCATGTTATAATGTAAAGAGCTTGAACATAGAACTGATTAGCTTTCCATAAATAACAATAAATTTCTTCATATGATATCACGTGTCAAAATTTTGAAAATGCTCTCGCGTTCTTTAAAACAAAATTTATCTGCTTTTTTTATAATATTTCATACAACATAAGCATTCTTCACTATACGGCATTAATAGTTTGTCTATCTTAACATGAAAATATACTATCGTTAGAAAATTTATATTCCTGGTAGTAAAATTTAGAATGAATAAAATATTTCATTGTCAATATTTGTGGTGTGGAGAGTTTAGTGTTGGCCACAACCCACTCGTTTTAAATTTGAATTTGCATCATTACTACAAAACGAATCATTTTGAAAAAAATAACCTAGTTATTAATAAAGAAAAATAATTATGTTCTGTATATATTCTCGTAGGAAAATAATAAGCATACCCCGATTTTTGACATTAACCTAAAATTTCTAAAAAGTTTTTTAATAAGGTATAGAGAATTATATTTTTTTATAAATTAAAGAAGATCAATATATCTGGAAAAATACGATGTAACGTTGCATTAATGCATCAGGTTAAGTTAATAAACCAAAAAAACTTTTATTTTGCAATGGCGCTGAATGAAAAATAAATGTTTTTTAGGTTTATTTACTAAACCTGAAGCATTAATGCAACGTCACATCATATTTTTCTAGATATTTTTGTCTTCTTTAATTAAAAAAAAAAATTTTAACTACGCCTTATATTTTATTAAAAATATAAGATAAACGTTGAAAATCGGGGTATGCCATTATTTTTATATAAGAATTTATACAGAACATTATCAAAAAGTAAAGATATATTTTTCTTTATTAATACCCAAACTATCTAAATTATTTTTTCAAAACGATTTGATAAGAAATAATGATGGTATATCTAATTGAAAAATAGGTACGTTGGCAGCAGTCCCCCCTTAATAAAAATTAAAAATTTAATATTTACAGTTTTGTATAGTGTCACTATGAAAATAAAGGTGCGACGTCATAGTATGAAGATGTAAAAAAACTGTTCTTTATTTCAAAGATGTATTATTTGAGGATTCTTATGATTCTTCTTTTTAGCCTATGTGGCATTCCACCCAATCATTAAGACGATTTCTGCCAGTATAAAAATGTTATTAAATTATTTTGGGATTTGCCGTTATCGCATTATCCAACTGTCGATTCTTTCATGAGAATTCAATTCTCTTAATGAATCGACATTATTAAGCCAAGATGCGTGTACGAAGGAAAATTTTGTATGGTGTAGTGGACTTTTTGCATGCTAATAGCACCAACTAGAGGCCTCGCAGAATATATGTTCCCATACATGGATTTTCTCAGAATTCGGAGTAGAACATTTTATGTGAGTTTTGTGTGTGTGTGTGTGTGTGTGTGTGTGTGTGTGTGTGTGTGTGTGTGTCTGTGTGTGTGTGTGTGTGTGTGTCTGTCTGTCCCCCCTTATAACTTTTGATCCGCTTATATTTAAAATATATAAAAAATTACAATCCTACAAAACTTTTATACTCAGAATTGTGAATTTTTGTTTCAATCAGGGGTTATCAACTTTTGAAATTTTGATTTATTTTTCCATATATCTCAGAAACCGTAAAAGCTAGAACGCTGAAAATTGGTATAAACATAGACAAATACAAAATCTCAAATTAATTTTTTTTTAAGAAAAATATTTTTTTATGATAAATTTATGAGTTTAACTGCCTATATTTCCATTTTTTTTAAATATCGAAAAAAGCCGAAACACCCCAACTAGAAAATTAAATTTTCTACAAAAATTATTAAAATTGTATTAGCACATTGCAAATTTTTTTCAACAATTTTTATAAAAATTGAATTTAGTGACGACATTGTTTCATACAATTTGTATGGAAGTAGCCTACTCACAATATCTAAGAAGACTTAATAATTTGATACTAATCACCAAACATACATACATACCATCATGCTGTTTTCACATTCTGGGTAGGATCAAAGGACTGACCTCTATACTATCCTATCTTGACATACATACCCTAGGTACATGTGTTGTATAGAAAACCAAATATCTTAAAATATTAAATAATTTGTATTTATGGGTTTATAGTTTGGTACTTATTCTTCAACTATACATACTATCGCTATCGACAGTTGGATCTCATGTGTTACATGCAACTAGTATGTAGATTGAATCCATTAAGGCGAAAAAAATTTGATATGTGTATATAAATATGAAGGGAATTTAATGACAGAAGATGTGACATATGTAGTTGATTGCTAGTGGAGTATTAAGTAGATATATTGTATAGTACAAAACATGATGGTTCGGACATATAGAGAGAATGAACGATGAACGCCTGAAAAAGAAAGTATACAAGGCTGAAAAGAGTGGAATGAAAAGTAGGGGCCGGCCTAGAAAGAGTTACCATAATCATATAAACGAGATTTTGAAAGATGGTAATATAATATGAAGTCAGAATAATAGGACAGCATGTATGACGCGATGCATTGATGTAAACAAGGAAATCATTTATGTAAAGACGGAAGAATCTGGCTTTTGGTTCTCTTTGCCTACGCCAAATAGAAAAACGGCGTGATGGTATGTATTTATGTGTGTATTTGGCCAACTATAGACTCTTAAGACACAACCAGCATCTTTAGATGCCAACAGTACCTACCTACGTACAGTACCTATGTATGTATGCAATATAATGTCAAATTTCTAATTTTTCCATTGTTAGACAGTTATGTTTAGATTATTAGATGATTATGCCATCGAAAACATTCTTCGTGTTTTTGGCCTTCGTGGCTCAGTTTGATAGGTCCGAACCAAAGGTCCCGGATTCGATTTTACATAGTCCCTTGTAGTCACCCAAGAGGCGATAGTAAAAATATAAATAGTTTAGAATTGATTAAATCAAAGCAAAATAATTTCATAATCTGTCGACAGTTGGATCTCATGTGTTACATGCAACTAGTTATATACTCTTATATTGAGTACTAAGAATAATTCACAATTGTATGACATATTTTTTTTATTCGATGTTTTGACAATTCTATAGTGTTTCCAATTTTATATTTTTGTTAATACTTATTTGTAAATTCCATCACCGTACATATTTTTGAAACATATTGAAGTTACTATAGTTGAATGAAATGGGTTTCAACAGTTTTTGAGTCATCGTCTGTTATGATTCAAATCGGTATTATTTGAAAAATAATAAAATTGCTACCTTATCTTAACATAATAATAACCGACATCATACAGATTCTGTATCATAAAAATGAGTCATTTAACTCACGTGTCGATGATGTATTTAAGTCGATTCCAAGCGGAAAAGAAATTAATCCTAAAAGACTTCTCAACACTTTTGTTTGTCAGAGTTTGAAAAAATGGTTTGTTGAAAGAAATTGCTTATTGACAATCAAATCGATTTCTACTTCCTATACACTACTGAAGGTCGATTCTGTATAAACACCAAGAGATTTTTGGTGTTGAGTACTATTATATTAATGGTTTTAGCTCGTAAACGCAATTTAGGTACCTACTTGTTTATTTTTGTTATTTTCTTTGATTTTCTTTAATTTTCTTAACCCCCCAAAATACTGGAAGTTATTGTTTGAGTTAGAAGATAAATACATTGCATTCATGAGCGAAAACCACAGATAAAATAGTACTTAACTCCTATCTCATCCTATGGGCTTCATACAAAATCGACCTTCTGGTTGCAAAATAATGTGTATAACACAGTATCAAACTTAATTCTGATGTTGATCATAATATATGGTTTTAGATTATTGGTCTATTGTTATCGCTGAGTCATTTTATGACAGTGTGATATGAGCACTGATAGATTATGCTATAATGCAATGCAGTTACCTTTCATGGAGCGGAAATTGGCGAGTATAATGTAGATAGGCAGTATTTAATTTTATGGTAGAGATACTTACTTTATAATATGAAGGTGATTTTGTTGTGTTCATATATTTTTGTCCCAAATGTCGAGTTCGCAATTTGCGAAAAAATCAGTGTTGCAAATGTATTCGGTCCTCGAATGATAATTCACAAACAGGAAGGTAAAACTAAAGTTCAAATGGTGGATTAGAACCAATATTAGGGTTGTAACACAATCGGGATTCCATATCGATTTTCAGTTGATCGCTTTTTTACACCTCTTAATTTTTTTATCGTCCAGTTGAGATGTTTCATAATATAACGCATCTAAACATTGTTTCAAATATTTTTTTATCTATTTATAACAATGGGCAATGTACAAAATTAAAAATTTAACGAGATAATGAATAAGAATTTCACAAGTAATATAAGTAATAAATTGTAACACCTTTGATTTCATGTTACATGTACTCACTGCTGGAACAAAATAATGAATTACCTATTCCTGTCTAATGTGGCTCCTGAAAAGACTTATGGACACACTGAATATGTCCACGGACCTGATCCTTTCCAAATTGTTTTATGTGGTAAGGCATCGGTACAATGGCGAATTCTGCACTGCGTTAGTTATTTCAATCTATTACCAGCAAAATAGTCAAATAATAGATACAATTAGAATGTTTTGATTGAAAAGACGACTCAAAATTTCATAGTACACCACAGACGCAAAATCTTCTTATTATCCCACAAGATGGTGGGGTGTGCTTTCTGCGCCTTGCGTTTTCATTGTCCTCACTCTGCACTCACGGAGGAGTGATCTATTTGGCAAAGTTCATATT
Source organism: Molanna angustata (assembly GCA_963576475.1). Taxonomy (NCBI): domain Eukaryota; kingdom Metazoa; phylum Arthropoda; class Insecta; order Trichoptera; family Molannidae; genus Molanna; species Molanna angustata. Next base: position 32,716,637 of record OY754979.1, read on the forward strand.
ATAGAAAATGCATGAAAAAAGTTTAAATTTATACATACATACATACATACATACCATCACGCCATGTCCCTTACGGGGTAGGCAGAGAGAACCGAACGCCATATCTTTCTATCCTGGCACACATTCATCGCCTCGTCAACATTCATGCATCGTCTCATACATGTTCGTCTATTGTACATGCTTCTAACATTTCCGTCTTTCAGAATATCGTTCACATGGTCGTGCCATCCCTTTCTTGGGCGGCCCCGGCCTCTCAATCCATTCCTATCCGCATTGTATATTTTCTTCGTCAGGCGTTCCTCATTCATTCTACCCATGTGGCCAAACCATCTCAGTGTGTTCACTTTCATTCTATTAATGATATCTTTCTTCATCTTACATTCTTTCCTTATGTTCTCATTTCTTACCCTGTCATACATCGTTCTATTGCAGATTCTTCTTAGCGATCTCATTTCAACAGCATTTATTCTGCTTTCGTGCGACTTCTGCCATGTCCAGGTTTCACTTGCATACGTTAAATTTATACATAATATATTTTACAAATACATTACATTAATTTAATAAAATATTTCACGTCAAACCATAGATTGTTTAATTTCATCCTGCTAATGTCAAACACGTAGTGTCAAACACAGTTGTTCTATATAATAAATAAAAATAAATTAAAATACATAACATGTTAAAGAAAAAAATATAAACTACTGTGAAATAATAAAAATGGTACTTTATTATACTGCATTATCTGAAAAGAAATCATTTGTATCCTTTGATGAATATATAATAATAATAATAATGAACACTTCCTTGCACCTTGCGCAAGTGGCGAGTTTATTGCCGTATGGCAATTTCTTCCAATTAACCAGTGTTTCCAGCCCAGAGAAGCAATATTTGCGTGAGAAAAAAAATTAAATAACTTTCTCCTCTGCTGGGAATCGAACCCAGGACGCCCGCACATGATGTTTTATATCACAGAATGACTTCAAATTGATGTATTACGATCTAATTTTGACCTCTGCGCGATCACTCTTTTACGCTTGACGTTATATTGATAACGAAATATGGCCAAAGATTGCGGAGTGATAAATATATTGATTTTAGTCGAGGTTTTCTCAATTTTAGTGGCAACCCTAACATCATTATCATCTGACTCTGTTGTCCGGCCAAATGAAATGTGTCGTTCATTCAACCGATCTATTATTGCGAAACATATTATTATTATTGCTGCCAATCCATTCATTACCTCAATCACATTATCTACTCGTAGGTACCTACCTACATTATTGTCATTCGGTTCCAAGTTCACCTTTACACCGATTTGGACTTAAACGTACCTACCTATATTAATTTATATAAATATATTTTGCTTTTTCCTTTAAAAGATTTGTCGTCATTGTGTAGAGCAAGTATATTATATACTTATAGATCGGCAGATTGGTACATTGCACCCACAGCCTGCATTTCAATTTTTTTTAAAGAATGAATATGTCCAATGTCCATGTACTAAGTACGTACATATATACATTCCCTAGACCAATAATAAAAAATAATATATAATAAATGCTTTTGCTATAGGTGAACGATAACAGTTGTGGCAGGATTCGAACTCTCGACCACTGGATTATTAGCCCAGAACGCTAAACACTTATTAGCTAGATCGCTGAATATTGGTATAAATATAGACAAATACAAAATCTCAAATTTATTTATTTATAAAGTTCTAGTTTCTCAATATTTTTTTGTGCAGAAATACATTTTTTAAGATAAAAATATGTGTTTAACTGCCTATATTTACAATTTAATAAAAATATCGAAAAACACCAAAACTCCCCAACTTCTTTTTCTTCTTCAATGGCTCTACAGCCCATATCGAGCCTTGGCCTCCAACAACTTCCTCCTCCAACCTCTCCTGTCACCTGCTGCGACCCTCCAGTTTAGTACATCAGAAGCTGAGATGCGTCTCTCCCAATATCATCTCCCCATTGCAGCCTCGGTCTCCCGACCTTTCTTTTGCCACCTGGGTGCCCCTCTAAGACTCTTTTTGGTACCCGTGATGATGGCATTCTCTGAACATGCCCGGCCAATCTTAGTCTGCTTAGTCTTATATGTTCAAAACACCCCAACTAGATCATTAAAATTTGAACAATTCCAATTAAAATTTGAACAAAAACAAAATTGAACAATTCTAATGCAAATTTGAGTGCAATTTTTTTTTTATAAAAATTGAATTTACTGACGACATTGTAGCGGCACTCCTGTCAGCGAAGATCAGAAGGTTGCGTGTTAAAATCGCGCCGGGGTCACCAATTTGGGGGTACATTATTTATATATTGATTTTATCAGAAGGATTTATAATAATATTACAAATTTGCGCGTTCAAAAGGATCTCATTTAATTTAAAACATCTACATACCTCCAAATATGATATTGCCTATGACAATATTTGATTATATATGATTTATGGTGATGAAAGGTTTTAAATAAAATATCTACTTACGTGATCAACACTGGTATATTCGAATTAAATAAAGGTACAATAAAAATAATATGTTAAACTATTTGCGATGTCGTGGGTCGGAACTAATAACTAATAACTAAGGTTTAACGCGACTCTATTCTGTTAAACGACTAACGCATGAATGAAAAAAATAATTATTTTACGATTGACAACGATGGGCTGTCTTCGATCTTCGTTAATTGTCGTGTATCCTCGAGAATCATCGAGGATATACAGATTGCAGCTCGCTGACAGGAGTGCCGCTACAACATTATTTCTTACAATTTGTATGACAGTATACACTACACAATATCTACGGAAACTCAGTAGTTTGATACTTAAGAGGGTGATTGCTGCCAACGTACCTATTTTTTTTAAGAAAAATATATCTTAACTTTTTAATTATGTTCTGAATTATATTCTTGTAGGAAAATAATAAGCATACTCCGATTTTTGATATTTATCTTAAATTTCTAAAAAACTATAAAGTATAGAGCATTATATTTTTTTATAAATTAAATAAGATCAAAATATCTGGAAAAATACGATGTAACGTTGCATTAATGCATCAGGTTAAGTTAATAAACATACATACCATCACGCCATGTCCTTTGCGGGGTAGGCAGAGAGAACCGAACGCCACATTTTTCTATCCTGGCACGCATCCCTCGCTTCGTCCACATTCATGCATCGTCTCATACATGCTCGTCTATTGTTCACACTTCTAACATTTCCGTCTTTCAAAATTTCGTTCACATGGTCGTGCCATCCCTTTCTTGGGCGTCCCCGACCTCTCATTCCATTCCTTTCCGCTCTGTATATTTTCTTCGTCAGGCGCTCCTCATTCATTCTCCCCATGTGACCAAACCATCTCAATGTGTTCACTTTCATTCTAGTAATGACATCTTTCTTCATCTTACATTCTTTCCTTATGTCCTCATTTCTTACCCGGTCATACATCGTTCTATTACAAATCCTTCTTAACGATCTTATTTCAACTGCATTTATTCTACTTTCATGCGTCTTCTGCCATGTCCAGGTTTCACTTGCATACGTCAAGGTTGGTACTACGACGGCGTTATGAATGGCAACTTTGGCATCCTTTGATATTTTGCGATCATTCATAATTGGTCTTAGTGCTCCATTCACTCTGTTTCCTGCCATAACTCTTCTTTCGATCTCTTTATCGAGTCGTCCATTCCGTTGATATATGCTTCCCAAGTACACATATTCGTCGACTTGCATGTTACGTCGACTCGTCATGTTACGGTCCAGGGGGTAGGCGAAAAGAGGAGAACCGAATGTAGAGTGGGAGTCTGGAAAGTTAATAAACCAAAAAAACTTTTATTTCGCAATGGCGCTGAATGGAAAATAAATGTTTTTTAGGTTTATTTACTAAACCTGAATAAACGTCACATCATATTTTTCTAGATATTTTTGTCTTCTTTAATTAAAAAAAAATATGTTGAACTAAGCCTTATATTTTATTAAAAATATAAGATAAACATTGAAGATCGGGGTATGCCATTATTTTTTTACAAGAATTTATACAGAACATTATCAAAAAGTAAAGACATATTTTCTTTACTAATACACAAACTATCTAAATTATTTTTTTCAAAACGATTTGATAAGAAATAATGATGGTATATCAAATTGAAAAATAGGTACGTTGGCAGCAGTCCCCTCCATAATCTCCAAACATACTTAGTAGGAAAGAAAGACTAACCTCCATACAATCATATCTTTACATACACCTATATGTTTTGTATAGAAAACAATATATCTTAAAATATTAAATTATTTTGATTTATTTCAAATAAAGAAACAAATAAAGTCTCGAGCCTGTTCAATCCTCATATTTGTTCCTAAATACGGGTGTTAGTATTATATGATTCCTTTCTCATGTTGGTGTAGTTATAAACATAATTTATTTAATCAATCATTACAAAATGATAATAAGAAATATTATTGTTGGACGATTTGCAAAAACTGTATTATATAATAAACATATTTTTAGTTGTAATAAACGACGTCTTCAAAACTAAAAAAAGACACTGTTAAAAAAGAAAAAAAAAAAAAACAATGATACAATGTCATTTTTATTCTTGTTCTTTGTCTATGGTGCCCAAGTAAAAAATATGTTATCTTTTGTCTGCGTGTAAAAAAAGGTTTGTTAAAAAAATGAAGACGGAATAAAAATAAAACAACTAAGTAAAAACTAAGAAAAGTGTTTTATTACAAATGAAGTGATAATTTTTAACATGGTAGCAGAGCGTGGTTAGTTAGTTGTTCGAGGTAAAGTTAATATAACGTAAAAACATTAGTGTCGCTAACCTAAAAAAAAACGTGTGTGCGTTGCGTGTGTAATCACGCGGTAAAACTCCAACCAAAAACGTGAGAATAGTTGAAAAGCTTAAAAGTGAAATAATTAAAAAAAAAAAACCTAAAAATGGATGATAAGGAGGGAAACGAAGTTCAGATCCTACGCGATGGAAGTTCTTTTGAATTGTGGAAGTTTCAATTAGACATTTGCCTGAAAGCAAAAGAGTTGTATGACATAGTGACTACGAAATTCGAGGAGGCAGAAATGAATAAATTGAAAGACGCCAAGGCCCAAAGTATAATCGTAAAAACAACAGATAGAAAAATACAGACGTATATTATTACATGCACCACAGCATACGACATGTATCAAAAATTAATAACAATATTTAGTAAACAAAACGATAACCTTAAAAATGATTTATTACAAAAATTCTTCAACTTTAAAATAAATAATACGTTATCCTTGAGTGAAAATATAGTGAATTTGGAAAATTTAAGATACAAACTCTTCAGTCAAAATTTTAACATAAATGAAGAAATGCTGATTTCAAAAATTTTAAGTATACTTCCAGTACAATACAGCCATTTCGTGTCAGCCTGGGAGTCTGCGACAAAAGAAGAAAGATCCTTGGCAAATCTAATTAACAGATTAAACATAGAAGAAGAACGAGCAAACGTAAATACTAGCGAGTGTGAAGTGGCATTCTTCAATAAAACAAAAGGAAAATTGACTTGTTTTAAATGCAAGAAAAGCGGACACAAAGCCATAAACTGTAAAAATAAAGTTGAGGACAAACGTTGTTTCAAATGTAATGGGGAAGGACACTTCGCAAAAAATTGTTATAAGATTTGTAGAATATGTAAAAAAACGAACCACTCAGAAAAAGACTGTTATTTTAGAGAAAAGAAAAATAAAATAAAAGAGACATTTTTGGCAGCATCCAATCTAAATAACAACAACATGTTTGTTTTGGATAGTGGAGCCTCATGCCACATGGTAAACGATAAAGATTTGATGACCTCTCTGGAAGAGGCTAAGACAGAAATATTATGTGCAAGTAAAGAAAACAAACTGGAATCAGAGAGTATTGGAAAAATACATGGAAAAAACTGTAATTTCGAAAATGTTTTATTAGTTCCAAAATTGTCAAGAAATTTGCTATCCGTTGGAGCAATAACAGAGAGAGGGGGTAAAGTCATATTTGAAAGCAATAAAGTAGAAGTTCTAAAAAATGGTAAAAAGATTTTGGAAGGTAGCAAAAACGAATCAGGTCTATTTGAAGTCAGCGTAATCAGCTACAAAGAAAATGCACTTTATGCTAGTGACTTATTAGAATGGCATAGAAAACTGGGTCATATTGGAATTGATAACTTGAAAAAATTGAAAAAAATAAGTACAGGTATGGACATTGATGACAATCAAAATATGAAAAACAAATGTGAAATTTGTATTAAAGCAAAAATGACTAGACAACCATTTAAAACAGAAAGAACTAGAGCCAAGAGAATATTGGAGATTATCCATAGTGATGTATGTGGCCCAATAGATCCCGAAACATGGGACGGTAACAATTATTTCATTACTTTCCTCGACGATTATTCCCATTTTTGCATGGTTTATTTATTCAAAAATAAGTATGAAGTGACTGATCTAGTTAAAGACTACATCAGACAAGTTGAAAATATACACAGAGAGAAAGTATCTATTGTCAGAAGTGATAACGGAAGAGAGTATGTAAACTCAAACCTAATAAACTGGTTAAAAGGAAAGGGTATATGCCTAGAGACCACTGTACCATATACTCCACAACACAATGGAAAGGCTGAAAGACTCAATCGTACATTAATGGAAAAGGCTCGTGCCATGGTATTTGACTCGGGAACCAGCAGAAAAATGTGGGGAGAAGCAGTTACAACAGCAGCCTATTTATTAAACCGGCAACCAACAACTACAGTGGACAGAACACCGTATGAAATGTGGACTGGCTTAATTCCTGATTTGAGCAACATAGAAATATTCGGAACCAAAGCATATGCAAAAAAACTGAATTACCGGAAGAAATTAGATGAGAGATGTAACTCATATTTATTTGTAGGCTATACTAAAACTGGATACAGATTGTATGATTCAAACAATAAAAAAATCGTCATAGCTAGGGACGTTATTTTTCAAAAAAATAATATACAAGAGAATGCTGAAATGGATGCGAACAAAATGATTAAAAATAAAATATTTTTTGACTATATGAATGATGATAGAGATGAAAATCATAGTATTGAAAATCTAGAAATAAGAAACGACGAGATATCTAGTACAGAAGAGTGCAATGAAAATATAGAAGAAAGATACAACACGATTGAAGAAAATAATCAGAGTCAGAATAATGAGAACCCAGAAAATACAGAGAATATAGTTTCAGAAAATAATCAGAGTCAAAACAGAGAAGAAAGAAGATACCCATTAAGAACAAGAAAACCTAAAACATATCCAGACTATGTTAGGCTATCGAATATAGACGAAACGGAAGATGAATATACTTATTTAACTGAGCCATCATCCTACAGTGAAGCAATGAATAGTCCTGACCGGGATAAATGGAAGAAAGCCATTCTACAAGAATTGAAGGTACTAAATGAAAATAATACTTGGGAAATTGTATCCTCCGTTCCATCTGACACTAAAATCATTGATAGTAAATGGGTTCTTAAAATAAAAGAAACGCCCAATGGTGAACACCAGTACAAAGCCAGGCTAGTGGCAAGAGGGTTCCAGCAAACAGACTGTGATGACCAGGTCTATACTCCAGTGGCAACGCTAACTACTGTAAGAACGATGCTAGCTGTAGCAAATAAGATGAGCCTCCCTGTATATCACATGGACGTTACGGGTGCTTTCCTTCACGGCGACATAAATGAAACTGTATACATGAAACTACACAACGGTGACATCTGTAGACTGAAAAAATCTATTTATGGTTTAAAAAAGTCACCAAAATATTGGAATGAAAAATTTAATGACTTTATGTTGAGTGAAAAATTTATAAGATCAAAAAATGATCAGTGCTTATATTATATTAAAACTAGTGATAACGGTGTGTTATATGTGTTAATTTATGTTGATGATCTGCTATTTTTTGGCTCATGTAACTCATATATAAAATCTTTTAAGAATAAGCTTTGTAATATATTTTCTATGAAAGATCTTGGTATAGCAAAGAAATATTTGGGTTTTTATATTGACCAAAATATTGAAAATGGTACAACTACTTTAAATCAAAAATATTACTTGGAAAAATTACTAGATAAATATAAAATGAAAGATCGTAAATCTGTTGAAACTCCTATGGAACAGAACTTTAATTTTAAAATGTTGCAAAGAGAAAATTCAGAAAGTAAAGAGATTGAAAAAAGTTGTAGGCAATTAATTGGTAGTTTATTATATGCTTGTTCAAGTACCAGACCAGACTTATGTGTTTCAGTGGGAATTCTCAGTCGTTTTCAGCATTGTGCAAGTACTGCATTGTACCAGTGCTTGAAAAGAATTCTGAGATATATCAAGGGTACTATAGATGTATCATTAATTTATAAGAAAAATGAAAATAATACTTTGTTGGGGTATTGTGATGCTGATTGGGCTGGGGACACCATGGATAGGAAGTCAACGTCAGGTTTCATAATGTTTCTTTTTAGCTGTCCTATTTCTTGGTGTTCCAAGAAGCAGTCCTGCGTATCACTCTCCTCCACCGAGGCTGAATATGTCAGCTTAAGTAATGCAATAACAGAAGCCTGTTGGCTCAAGAAATTATTGATTGATTTTGGTTATGATGTTAATATTCATATGTTTGAAGATAACCAAAGTGTTATTAAGATTTTAGATATTAATAATAACAGCCAGAGATTGAAACATATTGATCTAAAATACTTCTTCATAATAGATAAAATAGTGAATGGATTAGTTGATGTTTCATATGTAAGTAGTGAAGAAAATGTAGCTGACATGTTTACTAAGCCATTAGGAAAACATTTATTTGGTAAACATAAAAATGTCTTATTTAGTTAATAGTAATACCCATTGAGTAGACATTGTAAACATTGAGTGGGGGTGTTAAAAAAGAAAAAAAAAAAAACAATGATACAATGTCATTTTTTTTCTTGTTCTTTGTCTATGGTGCCCAAGTAAAAAATATGTTATCTTTTGTCTGAGTGTAAAAAAAGGTTTGTTAAAAAAATGAAGACGGAATAAAAATAAAACAACTAAGTAAAAACTAAGAAAAGTGTTTTATTACAAATGAAGTGATAATTTTTAACAGACACAAGTCAATTTAATTATACATATACTCATTCAGCGACGATTAATCTTTGAACTCTCAAGTCTAAGTTGTTTTTTGACTTGATGAAAAACCAATGAATTGCACAAAAAACTTCTTAGTGAGACAACAAGTCTACTTATTGATTCAATAACGTCTTTTTTATTAACATAATAAAAATTATCTGACGCACGAATCATTTAAAAGTAATTTATATTTTATTGTAAAGACATACAGAACAAATAATAAACAATTATTGGAATGCTCAATTTTACGAAAATCAATTTTACGAATAGCAATTATTCGAATCACATTTTTTTTCGAAAACAATTTTACGAACACACAATTATCAGAAATTACAATTGTTCGAATTTTTATGACGTCATGTTGGTAGCATTGTGAGAGGAACAAACCATAGATTTTTATTATAATATACTAGATGTAGTTAGCAAATTATGTATGAATCGAAGTGAGGCATTTTCCGGGGGATTTTTGACGTTTTAGTTGGCAGACCACGTCGTTTTTCCATAGAAAATAACGACTAATGTGAATTGTTTACGGATTTATTTGTCATAAAAAACACTTTGTTTATTAAGATTTAGAGAACAGTTATCTAGGATGTGTTGAAATGTAAGGAAAACCAAAGTATGTTGCCAACCAAAACAGTAAAATGTAAGCAAAACTAAAATATGTTGCCAACCAAAACAGTAATAATTAATAGTCTCGGTCGAATATATTTTACTGGCAACAAGAGAGGTAACATAATGACATAAAAATATATTAAATTCGGTCATTTGGTTTTCCTACAAATGTTAGTTCGAATAATTTGCTTTCGGACAATTGTCATTCTGATAACTGATTTTCGAAAAATTGTTATTCGTACAATCGCGCATTCGAACAATTCTTGTGTTTTGAAGAATTTTCATGTAATCATTAATTTATGTATTCATTCGTCCTTTTCCTCATGACTGAGGATAGCGGCTGTAGTCTGTCGCCACACGTATGGCCCGCCTCCATGCCAATCTGTTTTGGGCTGAACGCAGAGCACCAGTCACCGAAGACCCCATTGTGGACTTAACCAAATCGCTCCATCTGGTCGGTGAGCGACCACGAGATCTCCGTCCCTCCACGCTGCCCATCACAACAAGCTTCTCGAAGCAGTCTGGTTCCCTTCTGGCAATGTGTCCAAAGAATAGAAGGATACGTCTGTAACATATCGTCGATAGACGATCCTCGATCCTTAGCTCGTCTAGAATTGACATATTGGTTCTTCTGGCTATCCATGTGTTAATTTATGTAGGTAGTCCTAAACCTTTTGAGAGGAATTCGCAGTCTCCTAACCCACCCCATTGGGGATGACCATCATCAAAGTGAAAAATAAAAAAAAAATATTGTGATATATTCATTGGTAGGTACTAATATACGAGTATTCGCATCATCTAAATCTAAAGAAATCATCTCTCTAAAACAATCTCAAGTATTCGTAGTACACGTCATATTAAAGAAAATCAATAAAATATAGATATCTAAAGAGATTAAAGAAGGTATATAAATAGTTATGTACATATGTAGATGGTGCGTGCATCTTTCAAGCACCATTTGAATAATTGATTGATAAGTAGGTACTTTACCGTATAGAAAGTATGCTGTCAAAGAAATTTTCTATCGATTATCTATGCAGGTACCTCTATTTAAGTCTTTGGCAATTGTCATCCAAGATTTACCATTGCAAATGATAATGACAAACATTGTACATTGTACCTGCTAAGAAAATACAAACGATTTTCAGAATGCATCAAGTGCAGCGTTCAATTCGATTTCAATAATATAGACATCTCTGTGCGATTTCGCTTGGCGCGTTCAAAACATTGTATTGGCCATTACAATGAAGGAAATACTTTCACGACTGTTCTATTCCTTTTTTAAAATTATTGAAATTTCGTCAATTGACAGAACGTTATTAAAAAATTATAGAATTAGATGTAATATTGACTTGAACACATTGAGATGAATGCTTGCTTGAATATATGTAATGTCATTATTGCAGCATATCTACTCTAGCGATAAAAAAATGAACTGCTCTAAAAGACTAGTGACTAAAAGTACGAAGACACTGGACTTTAGATTCATGTAAACTTGCAGTGACATTTTGTTGTTATGAAACGCTTAATATCGACATTAAGTCTCCTTTAATTTTTATGAAACCGGCTGTTAGAGGAATAAATAATGTAGAATATATCGTGCTGTCTCCTAATAAGTTATCCCTGACAAACGTGGAGCTCATTAGTCTCGAAATTTTAGTTTAATAAATTACTTATATGTTATTTGTTCTGCTTCTCTTGCAATTCAGTTTTGCGAGATTCTAGGCCTTATAAGTTTAGTTTTAGTCTTGACCTAGCAAAGCAATGTGTAGATTTATTTTATTTACTTAAGATTGCAAATTGCAAACAGTTTGTTATATAAACTATATAAGAGACTCAAAATACAAAACTGTAACACCGATTACCAGAGCGGTCTTATTGCCAATTTTGCATTTTATGCTAGACCAACACATTACTGATTAACAAGACTAACAGCTCTAATCAAAAGTATTGAATTATATCAATAACTGACAGTTAATTATTATGCTTTTCCTTTTTACCATAAGTCATTGGCATCGATATGTTTGTTACATTAAAGGCATAAAAAGATACTTAACTGGTTAACGGCTATTTATTAAAAGGCGTGTACCGCCAAGAACTGGAATGTCAAAGGAAGTGGCCAATTTAATCATATCGAAAGTGTTAAAAAGTTCCATCGCGTGACTCCCAACATAGAATATAGTAACTCTTACAACATATTATTTCATTGTTTTGGTGGACGTTTGTTCGGTGTGCCTTCCTGGGGAATATTATTCCTGGCCATTTTGACGGTCCTTGAGTCTGTTATTCTTGACATGTGTTTTTTTTCAGAACCTTTTTCTCTGTCAGCTTTTAGTTGATTCTTTAAAAACAAAAACAGTATACCTACACTTACATATTGTAAAGTTTACAATCCTTCTAGTTTTTTATAGAATTGATTGAACCTTTAATTTTACAATTAATGCCTTATTGGGTAATTGTCACAGGATACGCAGTTAATTGATATCAAATTTATTTATTTCATAACAAAAGGCGATTGTATCGCAAGATGAAGCCTAAAGACAATAACAATTTATACAATAATATATTATTTAATATTAATATTTATAACTATAGTTCCTCTTTTTTCATTACAGCTAAAGATATTTTATTTTTATTCTATGTAGCTTCTCGGGCAAGTAACTATGTCTAAATATTAATTTAACACGCACCCAATAACAAGTGTTGCTACATTCTGGAGATTTACTTATTATAATCGTCTCACAGATCAAGAATGAAAACACAATTAAAAAGCTGTGTCTCCACCAGGAATCGAACCCGGGACCCTTGGATCAGTAGTCAGATGCCTAACCAACGGAGCCACGAAGGCCGACAACAACATAAAATACACTGAAAAAAATTGTGACCACCGAACTGGCTACCTGCGTTTTTAGCCAAACCTTTGTTATCAGTAACTAGAGTTAATCCATTTATGACTGTACTGTTTGGTTAAGCGCACAAAATATTTAGTAGCACAAAACGAATTGTTTTGTAGTCACCATAGTTCGGTTAATTTTAACATAACTTTTTTTCAGTGTATAAAACATATTAAACAACAAAAAATAAAATCACAACAATGATTAAACAAAGGCGAGAATTGGTGTGATATTCGTTGAATCAACACAAAAAGACATCCTTGCTCCATGGGCAAGTTTCAAGAGAAACTTCTGATTGTTGATTTTTACAACCATTTTTTAAGTTCACTGGTCTGTCAGTATTGAAATTATGTAATCAATTTTTAATTAACTTCGCCAGTTAGATTTGGAAACAGATATTGTGTATTCTCGATGATAATACACGTCAAAACTGATTTCAGATTGATCAAATTCATATTTTGATAAACATTGAACGATTTTGTATTTCATACAAAGTAAACAAAACTATTTGTTTCCGGCTGATCTTTGGTAAAATTTGAATTTGTTTCGGTAAGGGATTTTGTTTTTTCACGCAGTAAAATAATCAACAACTGACCGTTTCGTTGTGCAACTTGGCTTGGCAGCCTGGTGTCAATTTAGTCGATTCTCGAAGCTTCGGAACACATCCTGTCTTACGGCAATCCACTCGTCAGCGAGTGATCCTATCTGTCACCATTTTTGTGCACATCTATAAATTGGAGCTCTTCATTACCTAATCTTGAGATCCCTCTTCGATGTTCATTCCAACACAAATATGTAATAATAAACAAATTGTATGTATTCCATGAGTGTTTGAATATTTTCCCTGTTAGGTCTGCAGCTTGCGATTAATCATGTACCTACTCTAATGTGTAGAGGAGAAACTCTTAAATACAGTTGACAAAGAAGTATTAGCAGGTTCATTCCTCAACTTTCTAATGCGACATGTAATTACCTATCTGGTTGGTAAGTTAAGTAATAGTTACCTGTCCACCAGATCTAAACACATTCAGATTCTAACTTCCATAATACTCATTACAATTAAAGTGCCTTCAGGTAGATATGATCAAGAAGATTATTGTTCATGATATAGTGATCAGCATACGCCAAGTCTTGCATTCAAATGTGCTGTGTATTTTATTTTATAATGTGTAGCTGATCCGGCGAACTTCGTGTAACTAACAGTCAATGAATGTCGTGTTAAATTTTAACTTATCTTAATAAAATGAATGCAAATAAATATTCAGTTCAATAATTTATTTCGACAGACTGAACAAGCTAAAGTCCCAATACCTAGACTCAAGACAATTTTCGTACCTACAAAGAAATTTTCTATATTTTGGAGTCAAATTATACAACGAACTACCTAAAACACTTAGACAAAACAGTTACTTGAAAACATTTAAAGGGAGACGTTAAAATTTGGGTTAAAAAAAGGCAGAGGCTATATTAAAAATTAATTAATCACCTGAACTCTGAAAATACTCCCATAGCTACCAATCAAAATTGAAAACTAATAAAACATCAATATACTGTCTCAGAACAGGTTTCATCTAGTCAGGCAGTTTATGACAATAGTGTAATATCTATTATTAATAGCTATTATTCTTCTTCTTGTATTAGATCGTAGATCTGTTCTTTCGAGAAAGCTATCCCTCCACCTCTTTTGTGGTCTTCCGGGGAGGCGATGCCCTGGTCGGATTTCGTTTGCCGCTATGTATGGGATTCGAGATGCGTCCATCCTTTTGACATGGTCCCTCCAGAATCTTCTCCTAGCTCTACTACATCGTATGATGTCCTCGGTCTCACAGGTCCGCCTAATGTCGTCATTGCGAATTCTGTACAAATCAAAATATCAGATCGCATCGTCATCGGGAATACACAAATTCTGAAAGTTTCAGGGCTAACTGGTCGGGAAGTTGATAAAAATCAATTGTAAAATTTAAGTACAGACAGACAGAAGAGTGAATTTAAAGAAAAACGCGTAAAAAATAAAAAGGGCATGAGATGTTGCTGATTTTTATATAGATTTTTTTTTTACAAAAAATTAAAATTGAGTTATAAAAATTGTTATGTAAAAACTTGTTATGTTGTAAAAATAAGGTGGGTATATTATGTCGATATAATATATGACAGGTGTATGTTGTATTATTGCACGATTCAAATATTCAATAGATCAATGTCGCATACCAATTGTAAAATTAAACCGATAACGATGTTTTTATTGACAAACTTTTTAACATCTCAATAGAGACGAAGCTGGGTTATTATATAAGAACCAGGAATTCAAGGCACTTACGGGGCTTACGACCTGTCATCGGCTGGTTTACGTGATCACTTTATGCACTTGCGCAACGTTCACCAATTATGCCTTCTTATTGAGTTCCTTTATCAATATTAATATTGGAATAATGTGTGACAATTTTGTATGTAAATCGGAGTTGGGATATTATAGTTATTTCAAACGAACAGATTTTTATAATTTAAATATAAAGAACTTTCAAAAATTGGATTGATAGGGGACACAATAGGAAGAGATAATTAGCGAAGGTTGCGCAAGCGCATAAACTGATCACGATAACCTGCCGATTACAGGTCGTAAGCCCTGTAGGTACCTTGAGTTCCTGATTCTCCTAAATTATTCCGTCTACATCTCTATTGAGATGTTAAAAATTTGTCGTAATATATAATATTCCTTATTATAAAAATTCCTTATTTTCAAGCGAAAAGAATTTCAGTATTACAATATATAGAACTTTCAAAATTGAATTGATAGGGATCTCATTAAAAAGGCATAATTGGTGAACTTTGCGCAAGCGCATAAAGTGATCACGTAAACCGGCCGATGACAGGTCGTAAGCCCTGTAGGTGCCTTGATTTCCCGGTTCTCCTACAGTAAATAAAGCTGATTCAATCAAAAGTGGTTAGTAACCAGATGGGTTACTAATAAATATAGGTGGTAACCAGAGGGGTTACCAGTAAAGAGAGTTTACTATATCCCAAGTGGATATGATTTGAAACAAGAACACAAGGACAGTGGTTTAGAGAGAAGAAGAAAGAATGGTCAAAAGTAACAATGAGTATATTGATCACAATTAATAGTTTGCTTAAAGGTAAATTTACAACTACGGCTGCGTGAAGTGACGGAAATACGGAAATGAAGTGACGACGTGTAGAGGTGTAGACTCCCTTAAATAGTGCTGCGCTGGGGGTAGCAAGTTCAATGTCCTCGAACATTCTAGACTTATTTATTTGAAGTGTCATACCCAGTTGAGGAGTATTGTCACCAGTTTGACGTTTTTTTTTTTTTTTTGAAAGTTTGAAGTTAGATAAACAAATGTACTTGCCGTCGCTAGGCGCGCGCTTGAAAGAAATTTCGAGATGTGGTCTGCCACACCAACTTCGTCTCTATTGAGATAATTAAAAATCTGTTAAAAAATAAGTACATACATACTTTTTTATTTATTTCAATCACAGTTTCAATACATTTTTGATAACCGAGCCAATAATTCATTATCAGAGGTAAAATGATGGTAGCTGTGTCTAGCTATGTTATTTATAATCTCCAATGTTGATTGATTTTTTGAAATACATATATAAGTAATTAAAACTATAAAATGAACTTCCGAAGATACATATATCTTATCAATTATCAATCAAATGGTACGTAGGTATACATTGAATAAAAAAACGTTACAATTAAATAACAGTACGATTAAATAGTTTTTGCAGTAGGAACTATTTTGAACGCTGGATGAAATGATGAAACGAAATGCCTGGACACATTGCGGTCTGCCGTATTCATCGATTGGCCCGCGACTTCTATGTATAACACTAATCAAATGTTATAAATATTTGAACATAATAACAATAAATAATTATTTCCGCCTATATACTCCCCACACTGATTAAATAAATACACATGTGCCTATACTAAATATATAAATATACATAAGTTCATTTATTATAAATAAATTATATCACTACCTTCTAGAGCAGCCCTGGGCAAACTGGGGCCCGCGAACCGCATGCGGCCCGCCGTGTGTTTCAGTGCGGTCCGCGAGCAATATGCATAAAAAACACAGACATAAGTATTTTTTCTAAAAAATAACTTCAAATATTGCCATTTCAGTCGCACGTATTGAAATCGAAGGTAAAAAAAACTGAAAATTTCTAACTGCGCGGACTTTGTTCGCATTAATATCGAAATAAACGCAAGAAAAATGAAATTTTCTCGCTGCGTGGAATTTACCAAATTTAATTTATGGAAAAAAATCAAAAGAAAATTTGTTGATTGTTGCTTTCATTGTTTACAAACCAACTCCTCAATAGATGGCGTTACAAAAAAAGTTTCTTCGTCACTTCATAGATGGCGATGGTATTTTAAGTTTATTTTCAAACGAACAGAAAAAAAATTATTGGATTGACAGGGAACGCAATAAGGTATAATCGGTGAACGTTGCGCATGAGCATTAAGTGTTCACGTGAACCAGCCGATGACAGGTCGTAAGTGTCTGTAGATGCCTCGAGTTCCTGGTTCTCCTATAATATTCCAACTTCGTCCCTATTGAGATGTAAAAAAATTGTCTTAAAATATCATTAACTCCCGACAGGGAATACAAATGACTGCGTATAAAAAAAATCTCGTTGCATTTTTTTTATTGAAAATAACCAACCTTTGATTTCTGAATCTGGCCCGTTGTTCCAAAAGTTTACACACCCCTGCTCTATGTAGAGCAACAGCAAGCTACTGCCAGACTTATGTCATAGTTTTTTTCTGTAAAAGGATATCACAGCAGGCAGGGGCGAGACTGGATACTTCGGACTAGGTAAACCCTGGAAGAAAATTGAGAAATGTCAAAAATTTTGTGTTTTTTAAGTATCGTTGTTCATTTCAGTGGCCATGAAAAATATTTTTAAAATCACATTCCAAAATAATATTTACATTTGTAGCCTTGTAAAGCATCGTATCTACAAACGGTTCAATTTTTAATCTTGTAGTACGTTCGCAATAAAACAAATAAATAAACATTAGTTCTTGAATTTCTTAACATAATATTATAGGCAAGCAAGATTTTCGGCTTCTATAAGCAATTCCGCTACTGACAGCAGGTAACAACAACGATTGGATAATTTCAACCCTGAGCTGTATCTATTGGTGGCTTTCAGAGATTCGGAGATAGAGGAATTCTGTCCCTGAGGGTTCTGCCTAAAGTGCACTTTACACAGACACTATTATCAACGCGGCCCGGTTTCCAACGCTTAAAACAGCATCCAAAACACAGGTTACTCCGAGGATCGCTTTACAGTACTTTACACAATTATATGTGCAAATGTTTAATATAATATAAATTAATGTTTAACGAAAAATTATATAATAAATGTTTAACATAATATAAATGTGTATCGAAAGTTTCGACACTTTCCAAATAAACAAAATACATCGCGAGCGATTGTCACACGTAAAAGTCAACGCAAACGGCAGCCATGTGGTCGGTAACCAAAGAGTATATAATACCTTTGTCGGTAACGACGACAGCGCATAATTTTACAGATTTCTGTTTTACCAAAAAGGACGTAAATCGCGTTGAAAATAACTAGCGTCTACAATCCGAATTTACCATTCCGGATTCTGTTTCCGGTTGGCTCTCTGATTGGTTGAGATCTCGTAGTATGGAGTCAAATGAGCTGTGAAATTTTATATTTAATACGAAAAATTAAATAAAAAATGTAAATTTAATTTATAATTCAATTTATATAGCAACTCGCTCACGCGAGTCGCTATTATTATTATAAACAAACTTAAACCTAACCTAAGAATGCAGAAAAGAAGAGCTGGGACTAGACGCTACTTTGAAAATAGAACACGTTCTATTTTTTTGCCCATCCCGCCGAAAACCTGAAACCCGTTGAAAACAGCGTCCGTGTAAGTAGGTCTTAGCGTATTCATCCCTGTTGTTCTAGAAGCTGTTTTGTTCTCACTGTGTCTGCCCTTGCTTCAACACCATAGGTCATTATGGGTCTGATACATGTTTTATTTATATATTCGGACCTTACTATGTAAGTATGTGAAATAATTTGTTGACTATCTTCATTATTGTCTAGTCTTGTATATTTAATTGTCAGGTGCCTCGTGTTTGAGGATCGTGACATGCTACGGATACGGCAACATTATGTAACGTATTAAAATGACGTTTCGCTCGTTATCGTCTCAATTGTGGGCGAGTGCTGATTGCAAAACTTTCCATCATCATCGGCCCGAATCGAACCATCGACCTTCAAGTTCAAAAATGTAATTTAGATCGACCTTAATCAGCAGCTGTAGACGCAGAATAAACAGTTTCACTCGGTATGATAAATTGTTATTGGTGTTAAATTGTGAAGCTAATTATTGTTCAACAGATATTCACAATTATAACCATTTTTCGACGTATAAATGTACTCTGGATCAAGTCTGAATATTGCAGGTCTGAATATTGAAGGTTATTTGATCAGTTTGTGATGGTGGACTGTCCTGGGAGGATGAGGTCCAACTGTCCTTCCATCTCTTCGCAGGTGTTGTTGGGTACTACTGACAATTCTACTGTCGTCCATGTGTTCATCCGTTCGTTGTGGTCTCTTTAGAAGCGTCTTTTGCTCTATCCCCATCTTGTTGTGTTCTCGACACCGTATATAGACCTGATCATGTAATTTCTCATACGGTCCCTGAAGGTTCTTCCTGCAACTGTACGTACTGTATGTATGTAGATGCTTATTTTTCAACACTATTTCGGCTAGGCGGGTAGGCACGCATTTCCGCCTCAGGTTTGGAATAAGGAGAGAGTCAAAATGGATATCCCTAACAAATATCAAGTTTAATAAATAAACTCAGCAAATTAACTCTTATGTCACCGTCTCATGATTCTATTATATCCGTGATTAGAGTAACACAAATGTTAGTAACACAGTTGTGCATCATCTACGGATGTATGGCAGCCATCTTTACAGAGTATTAGATTGTAAGTTCGGTATTTCAAAGTTTACATCTTGTCTTCGTGAAATGTCAAGACGAAACAAAGTTCCCATTGCGTTGGTCATAAGAACCTACAAGATGTTTTTGATGTCAGAAATATTATTCCAATAGTCATGCAATCTTAATATTCCCATGGTATAAAAATAATACAATAACTGCCTTTCTATGTTAATGCGAAATGTTTATTCATTACCTTAAATGTCTGAAGCAACATTGAATACACAACAATTATTATTATTAATAAAATATATTATAAAAAGGAAAGTCTTGCGTTCTGCAAATGACACGAAAATCTTGACTCGTGTAAACTAACCTAAAGCTAGTCTGATACCAGCTGATTTTCCAAGATTTAAACGGAATAAAAACATGGACGTTGATAAGGAAGAAATGAAATAAATATTCATATGCTATCATTTTCCACGTGAATTAAAAAATTAAGAAAGATGTCATTGATAGAATGTATGTGAACACATTGAGATGGCCCAAGAAGAATGATGAAAAACGCTGCACTAAGAAAATATACGAATGTATCAGGAATGGAATATCGCACTACCACACAGGAAGCTTTAACAGATGACAATGTATGAGATTATGAGTGAGAGACATGGCGTGATGGCATGCAAAGAAATATACCCGATTCATTGAAATTTGGTGATGAAAACATTGTATGCGCTTAATTCTGTGAATGGATATCACCCAGGTATTATAAATTAGCCGAATATAGTAAAAGCAGATTCATTATTTATGGGTCTGTATAATGAAATAAATAGTATATAAGGTCTTTGGAAATAAATAATCCCCCGATAAATGTTGCACTAACAGTGTATACTATTATACAATAATCTTATAGACTCATTTGTTTCGTAAAACTAACAATTACATTCGTTGTCAGTCTCCTTGGAATGATCTTGAATCATCTAACAGCGTTTATATAAATAATTTCAGACTTTGTAGTTGTATTGTGTAAAACTTCATTATAATCCTGACACTACAGTAGGTATAGTATCATAGCAATGCAGATTCTGCCATCTCGGGGTACTACAAATAAAATTGAAGAAATTTTACGCTATCGATGGAACAATAATCATTTCTAAATATATTTATAATACCTACTTTAAACATTTTGAATTCAATTGAAGGGATAGAATGGGCTATACAGAATACACAAAATTTCATAGTATGCTCTCTCTATATGAAACTATTTGAGATGCCGATAGCAAAATTAGTCTGAAAATTGGTAAGTCATAAATCTCCACTAGAATAACATACATAGTACCTACTCGAGATTATAAACATACCTTTTGCGTTACAAACACTCGTTAAAATACCAGTTTTCGCTGAGAACTTAGCGCACGCAGAGTTTGCATAAAAATAGATTAATCAAAGCGAGTAAGTGTTGGGAGGATTTCACTCGATTGTGGAGGGAGACCTTTTGTTAATCAAACATTCAACACCGAGTACTTTTAATTCATATCTATCATACTTTGTGCCATAACAAGTCAACCTTTTCTCACGAGAAATGTGTTGCGGAGTTTGGCACAGTTCTGGGCGCCGAGTACACAAAGTACGTAAAAACATCTTCAGAGGCTGGTGTTGCTCAACGTCGGTTACCGAAACCCGATTATTAAATCGACTAATCCAAAATGATAATTAAAACATACCTCGGGACAATTGAATTACACCGAACGGAAGCTTATCTTTAAGAAAATATTACTCAGACATTTGCATAAGTCGTGTGTTGTATCATTTTTGAAGGAATTAACAAACCAGTTGTTCAGATTTTTTGCAACATACAGTCATTTGGTAAACGGTAATTTGATATTATTTAGTTTCGGTGGTTCTATGATGTATTTTGGATTGTTTTTTTAGATTAAAATTACTGGGTTAATGCCTTGTTTTGTAATGTTAGCGTATTGATAATAGCTGTATACGAGTACTTATCCTAAAATCTTTATCGATTATTATTTCTTTCGTAATTATTGTTGATTTGTTTGGACCCTACGGGTGTTCGTTCGATTACATCAACAAATTACGATATAATTTCATGTCAATTGGTGTTGATCGGAGAAGACTACTTACAATGCCCAAGTATGAGCTTGATAAATTATAAGTGAGGTTGGGTTATGGAGCTTACAAAAATGTCAGGTAAATAACATTCAAAAACAAATTACATTGATTGAAATAATCAGTATACAATCTAACGATGATTACCTACTTTGATATTGTTACGGCCCTTCTCGCTTCTATTAATAGTCACTAATGCCTTGATTTTATTTCAGATACAATTATATTTATTTATTTTTATCACACCATATTTTACAGTGATACAAACAAGTAGATTACTGCTGCCCAATTAGGAAACCCTGTTCTAGGGCTAGCAGTTTACAATTTCGCAGTGACAATATATTTATGAACTGGGTGATGATAGTTTCCACTCAACATCTAAGACAGTCTTACTAATAAAAATTGACTGCACACACGTTGCCCAGTGTTTTAGTTACACACCGTATAAAGCCCGTGTAGCAATTATTTAAAAATTTTACTACCCAAAACAGTTATCAGTAGTTGCTACAGACTTACAACATAAATTAATCCGCCATTCTAATTTTGACGTTTGTCGTGGTTAATATTTCCATATGTTTTTCACATTTAAAATGGGAATATGGAAAATATAACGATTAATTTAATCATACGAATAACCATGCGAACACCATTGTAGATATTATAAAAGAGCTAATTTTTTGACAAATTTACGCTCCTAAAATACACAACAATCAAGAATAAAATAATTTATAAATATTTTTCGTCATATTATTTCAAGATATAACAATATAAAAATACAGATCAAAATATAACTTGATTTGTGATATATGACATTTGTCTTAAAACATCGCTAAACTATCTTGGACAGGCGTGCAAGCGTAGTGTAAAATTTGTATGAGAGATACACAGCTGTTAACAAGTTACTGATCTGATACACATAATTTATAAGTAACGTTTTTGCCTACATGGGTGTTTAACGATCGTGTAACTTTACAACACGTTTATTAGTAAGACTGTTTAGGCAAACAATAAAAATACTTTGTAGGTACTAACAACTAACTAACCACCACTTAATAAACATTAAAACAGACACATAGCTCAAATCAAACAGATTAATCAGGTCAAAATGTCCGCCATAACATCTGTCAACAAATCGATTCCCGTTATCTATATTTGAAATTTTTATTTTCTTTCAAACAAATCAAAAACTATTATTTATTTATTTATTGAATATTTATTTATTTATTTATTTATATTGCTTCTCGGGCAACTAACAGGTACTATGTCAAATATTACTTTAACACGCACCCAATAAGAAGTTGCCACATTCTGGAGACTTACGATATTAATCGTCTCACAGATCCAGACTGAAAACACAATTAAAAACTGTGTCTCCACCGGGAATCGAACCCGGGACCTTTGGATCAGCAGTCAGATAATCAACCAACTGAGCCACGAAGGCCGACAATATAGAATATTGCTTCTCGGGCAACATAATGTCAAATATTAATTTAACACGCACCCAATAACAAGTTGCCACATGCTGGAGACCTATGATATTAATCGTCTCACAGATCCAGACTAAAAACACAATTATAAACTGTGTCTCCACCGGGAATCGAACCCGGGACTTTTGGATCAGCATTATTATTAAAAAATTCTGACACTATTTGTTATTTTAAACTTATGCGTAAAATTGTATTTTTTTTATTTCCTGGTACAAAGATGACTTCATGGGCACCTAATACATATTGAAAAACTTCTATACGTACATACATTTTAATTGACTTTTAATTTCATTCGTGTATAGAAAGTGTTTTTATACAATATAATTATTATTATCCATTGGTATTTAGTAATAACTGATATCAAATTGACGTTTAACAGCGCCATGATCATTATTATTTCGAAATAACACTTCGCAAAGATTGTAAATCGCTTGTGGAGGTATGGCTGAGTGAGTTGAATGGTTCATAATATTGTATTGGGAGTGAGATAAACAGGTTCCTATCCGGTGTGGTTAATACATTATACATAGTTCCTCGCTCACTGGGTCACTGGGAACAGAAAAGTAGGACCAGACAAAGAAACTCATCACACTGTGGATCTACATATTATAATATTAACACAATGAGCACGATACACGGATAAAAAAATCATGCATTGGTACTTTGTTGGGCTATAAGATGTTTCATAGTATCATTTTTTTTATTTATTACAAAATTACATAGCAAAAATGAAATTATAACACTGTACATATAATATGACTTCCTTCAAAAAGAGATATAGGTACTCGTATTTTGTGAGGAGTTGCAACTATTTACATAATATATATAGAGCAAAAAACAAGGTAACAAAATAATCGAATATATTTTTTAATTGCATATACGCAAACATTTGATTTTTTAACCCTGTCGGGATTCAAATGGTATTTTTATTGATAATAACATCTCAATAGAGACGAAGTTGGGATATTATAGAAGAACCAGGAACTCGGGCACCTACAGGGCTTAAATACATTCGATTTACATACACATTGGTACAAGTAGGTTAACAAGGCAAAAATAAAATCATATATCTGGCACAGTTCAGGGGTGACATCTGTGCTAGACACCGACATCTCATTCATAAGGACTGTTGCTTTCATTGTTTACAAATAAACTAATTCCTCAGTAGATGGCGTTACAAAAAAAAAAGGTTTCTTCGTTACCTCATAGATGGCAATAGTATAATTTTGCATTATTCAGGTGAATTGTTTAAACATTATTCGAATATATAGAACTTACATTGATAAGGGAACCCAATAAAGGCATAATTGGTGAACGTTGCGCAAGCGTATAAAGTGATCACGTAAACCAGCCGATGACAGGTCGTAAGCCCTGTAGGTGCCTGAGTTCCTGGTTTTTCTATAATATCCCAACTTCGTCTCTATTGAGATGTTATTGTCAATAAAAACAAAATAATCATTGGTAACAACAAATATACTTAAAAAATAGCCATATTTAACAAAAAACTATTCAAATTACAATTATGAATAATTGAATTAGCGTAAAATACCTGCATTTATAACATCAATGAACAGTAAAATTAGTTTTTACCATTGAACTACACACAAACCCTCTTTATATCAACATAAATTTCTTTATATCGATAATATCTGTATGTCTCTGCTCAGGCAACAGTTTGTTAAACCACTTTACGCCATGATACGTATAGTGGTTTTGTGCGTAGGCCGTTCTTTTTTTGGCATATTGAGCATCACATCAAATTTGATTCTGATATCCTATATACTATATTCCCACTATATCCCGTTTAGGTAGTGAAGAGTAAAACAGTTATGGGGTCCTTACTTAATTGTTGTATGACAGCCCACTAATGTCTAGCTACGCCACTGATTAAGGGTCGTATTACAATAGTATTTGAGAAAAGGGTAAGGTCCCGTACTGGGAGAATACTGCTTAGGGGACCTCAACAGTTTCTTATATTATGACTCCCGTAATACGACCCTACGACATTAATTTTAAAGCAGTCAGACGCTCATCGGTCATTTTTTCAATGTGGCCAAACCGATTTATGGAATTCACCTTGAATCTGTAGAAATTGAAGATTTTTACAATACCTTTGTCGACGAAAGCAATAATGATTTATGTCCCTGGGACATGTTTAATTCATGAATAGCATATAAATAATGTCGCCACGATGAGACGAGAGGTGATAAAGTGGGCTAGTAGGATATAACACAGATACATACCGGTGTTGGTGGAAGCGTTGCAGGCCTTGGTGGTTTCTGGTGACCACTACTACACCATCTACTACTAGGCTACATATTATCATATTAGGGTCACACAGATTCCATACAAGATTCTTCGACAGAAACTCGCACTTTTAAACAAGACAAGACCTTGGAACCAGATAAATTATACTTTCATTATATTTATTTATTTATTCAGTAACAATATTTTTGTGTGAGCACCGGCAAATAATAGTGCTTCCACTATTTTATACATTTCGTTTCGTAAATGTCTGGTAATCAAAAAGCAACGGAAAAAATAAAATTGAAATGATTTGTTATAAAAATTAATTATCATCACGAAATCATTTTTTTTATTATTGAAAAATAATAAAATATTAAATATTACAAAAAAAAAGTAATATTTTATGTTACGCCAAGTCTAATGTCTAGACTTGTCGGCGTTCATTCATACCATCATGGCATATCCCCACAATGTGAGGTAACCAGCGACATATCAACGTTTTCGAATGTCCCATAAGAGTCGGGTTATTGAAAATATAGGTAAAATGACATCTCAAATATTCTGGCGCAGTTCAGGGGTGACATCTGTGCGAGACACCGTCACCTCATTTATAAGGACTGTTGCTTTCATTGTTTACAAAATAATAAACTAATTCCTCAATAGATGGCGTTACAAAAAAAAAGTTTCATCGTTACTTCATAGATGGCAATAGTATAATTCCTTATTTCCATGTGAATTGTTACACATTATAACAATTATTATTATTATTATTTGTTAACTTTCAAAATTAGATTGATAAGGGAACTCAATAAGAAGGCATAATTGGTGAACGTTGCGCAAGCGCATAGAGTGATCACGTAAACCAGCCAGACAGGTCGTAAGCCCTGTAGGTTCCTTGAGTTCCTGGTTCTTCTATAATATCCCAACTTCGTCTCTATTGAGATGTTAAAAAGTTTGTCAGTAAAAATATCATTTGACTCCCGACAGGCAAAAAAATCCAATGTTTACGTATATGCAATTAAAAAATATATTCGATTTAAAAGGTTTAGTGTGATAAAGTCCACTATAAGTGAAACTTATCACTGCTATAGAAGATAGGTAGGTACATATATGTAGTTAGTAGTATCCTACATATTATTACCTACTAGCTTTTATGTCCCGCCGTTGGCCAAGAATGTAAATTAGTGAAGGAATAAGCAATCGTTTATATACCTACATAATATTGTCACACATCATTTTTTTAACCGTAGTATGAAAAGTAGTTTGAAATTTAATTGAGTTTAAGCGGTGTAAAATCTTAAAGTGATGGCCACAATCCATTTGCTTTTATATATAAGCACATACAATTTCTGCACGCATGGACTATGGGAAATGATTTTAAATATGACTTATTATAAAAAGACAACGTCGTAAAGAGTTTGGATTTGGCCACAACCCCTATTTTTATATATTGTCATCGAACGAAAATAATGTGTTTTAAATATTTAGTAATTTTGGATGATGGGAAATGGTTTAAAAATTGATTAAACAAAAGTACTGAAAATATTCTAGTGTTGGTCCCATCCCATTCGTTTTTATATTTTTCGTCAAGTGTGCATATAGTTTATTATAGTTTTGCACAATAAAACTGATAGACTTAAAACTGACACATAAGTCTACATTACAGAAGAAGAAGACTTAGGGCCGAATTTATAAACCATTCTCAGTGCTTAAGTCAATACTTAGCACACAGAAATGTATGGAATTTGTCGTGCTAAGCATTGAGAAAATTCTTAATACGTTTTATAAATTTGGGCCTAAAGCTATGTTAAATAGTTTTTAATATGAATATAAACGTTGTGAAGATCCAGCAATGGCCACAACCCCGATTTTTTATATATTGTCATCAAAATGAAATGTGTAGTTATTGAAAATTAAGCAATATAATATGATGATATAATAAATGGTGTAAATTTGATTGAACAAAAGTAATGAGAAGATTCTAGTGTTGGTCACATCCCATTCGTTTTTATGTATTTTCATCAAGCATGCATGTTGTTTATAATATTTCGTTACAATAGACTATTAGACATAAAACTAATCCAAAAGACTAAATAAAAAAAGAAGTAGAAGTATAAAACTATAACAAATAGTTTGTAATAAAAACTGACCCAATGGTCTACATAGAAGATGAAATAGAAGAATTACACATTAGGAAATGTATTATATAAAAAACTGACCAAAATGTCTTCATAAAAGAAGAAGAAGATGAATTGAACTATAGGAAATATTTTATATAAAATTCACCCAACATCTACAAAAACGAAGAATTAGACTAAAGGATAGTTTGTTTAAAAATAGTTTGTATAAAAACTAACCAAAAGGTCTAAATAAAGGAAGAAGAAGACGAATTAGACTATAGGAAATAGTTTGTATAAAAACTCACCCAAGGTCTACATAAATTAAGAAAAAGAAAAATTAGACTATAGGAAATACTTTATTTATGAACTGTCTCAAATGACTTCACAAAAGAAGAGGAAGAAGATTTAAACCCCAAGAAATAGTTTGTAGAAAAAATCACCCAAAGGTCTATATAGAAAAAAGAAGAATTACACTATAGGAAATAGTTTGTAGGTATATTGAATGTGTATTGTAGTTAACCTAAAATAGTTCAATAATTTTCCTATAAAAAATCAGTATATTCTTGGTTTTTAAGTAGTAAGTATTAGGTAAGTAGGTACCTACCTACAATGATGTTCTAAATTAATTCGAATTCGATTTATAACAAATTTTATTTGAATATCAGAATGTGTCCGTTTCCATAGTAACCATGTTCCAACATGTGAAAAATATCAAATGTTATGGAGACATTTGGAGACAAATGTTATGGAGACAAATGTTATGGAGACAGTTCCATATCAGGTTCTGGAGTCACTTGATCTGGAATAAACAAAACAAACTAAATATAACAGACCGTATATTATTTAACTTTATAGACAGCCTTTTGCTGGAGCAATAAAATTTAATGGAAAAATGCATATATGATATTGAACATATTGTTACAACAGATACAACATATATGATATCGAACATACTGTTACAACTGTGCCGACCGGCACAGTTGTTAAGCCATTTGGCTTCTGTGAGGACGTCCTGGGTTCGATCCCCAGCAGGGGAGAAATTGATTTAAATTCATTTTTCACACAAATATTGCTTTTCTGGGCTGGAAGCACTGGTTAGTTGGAAGAAATTGCCACTTATAGCAAGAGTTTTGAGTTCAATTCCTGCCAACTGCTCAGCCAATTACTTATCAACATTGTTTAAGAATTTCTATTTTATTTGCTTGTTGTTACAATTCTGATAATGCTTGTCGAAGAGCAATATTGGTGAGTGAGAGTTGTGTTTGTGAAAAAAAAAAAACTATATATTTACACATTAATAAGTACCTAATTTAAGAGAATGATACTAATGTACATAACTTTTAAAAAGTTTACCTGTTAGTGGAGAGTTTTCCACAATTGCTGTGCTGACTTCTATCTGCGAAGAAGAAATTGTTGATGGATAGATGGATGGAAGCCAATTTTCTGTTTCCTGTAAAATTAGTTGTATCTCTTTCAAATATATTTTTCATGTTTTATCTTGTTTTTTTTTTATTGAAGTATAGAGTACTTATACAAAGTAATTTAAATGATCACACGGTTACTTACTATGCCTTGTTCCTCCGTTTGGTTGCCAGTGACTGCCAGAACTCCAGTGAGGTGCATTACCCTCTCCTCTATTTCTGTAAGAGGTTTGGCAGTCAAGGGACCTCCACCAGTACCACGCATCGCTCGATGCAATGTAGCGGCTTTCTTTTTCGTCTTAGTTTTCCAGTCAGACCATACCTAATAAAGTGTATTTCAACATAATCAAATACATTATATTTTTATCTTTGAATGAAATATTTACTCGTAAGAATAAAATCATATATCAAGTGTATAAGCAATGAAAACAAAGATTTGCCAATAAACAAAACAGAAACAAAATTATACAAAACAAAACAAAATTATACAAAAACAACAACTTGCAGCTTATGGCTGTAGTGATTCTTTAGAAAATCGATTTTACAAATATTTGCAACTCATACTGAAAATAATTAAAATAAAACACTCACTTTTTTCCACTGCACAGTAGTTCGACTGGCTCCATTTCCGTCCGAATTCAAAACAACAGTCAATTCGGACCATTTTCGGTCTGCTCGAACTTTTCCATTCAACCCCTCCTGCAGCCTTAACAAATCACCATTTCTATAAAAAAAAAAACAAAATAAATTTAATATATTTTTTTATAAAACTACTTACATATGATAGGCAATGACGGTTGGTGCATACCTTTCCATATACTCTAGTATTGTCATGAATTGTGACAGGCTAGTACGTCTTTTATCCATCTGAAAAAACAAATGTACACTTAAAATAAAACTTCAATTTTATATATGTACACAACCAACAGTTGACAATTGGTTCTATTTACTTATAAAGTATGTTATAAACATTTTAAAGGTTATTTTAAGTACGTAAAACTAAGTATTATGTATTTGACCGAATACAAAGCGCATTATGACTTGTTAACTAAAAATGTACGCTCCGTCGAGTGGTTCAATTCAACAAAATCGAGCAATAAAACAAATTGAATGTCTGTTTATATAAATTAAAATAAAATTCAATACTTACGTTGAATTTGAGAATTTCTCCAAGGTAAAATGTTTCGCGTCACTTGTCACTTCACGTGTACGCGCGTACTGTTTAAAACAAATATACATCTATTTTATCTGTGATATAGATAAAAATACAAAATATCCATGGAAGGAACACAATAAATCATAGACAATTGGCGAAACGACGCCCCGCGACGCATTCCGTCTTAACGTCAAAGCGTTTCATGAGAAAGCGAACAGCGTTTTGTTTTGACTACCGATTTGGCGACAAGGCCCCCAAGTCAAATTGAAAACGCTGTTCGTTTTCGCCAAGCGCTAATTTTTTTTGTATGGGATTTGACGTTTGTTGTTTGTTATTGTAGAAAAAATTTCTACAACAAACGTCAAATCCCATACAAAAAAAATTAGCGCTTGGCGAAAACGAACAGCGTTTTCAATTTGACTTGGGGGCATGAACGCTCGGGCGCTCAAAGCGCTTGGCGTTCAAAGCGCTAGAATTTGACTTGGGCCCATTTTTTGAATATGTAGGTACCTACATTGGTTTGTTCGATGCCATAAAAATGAAAATTGTCAGAAAAATCAAATATTTTAAACAAATTATGCAATTTTATTACGCCTATATCTTTACTAATAATTAACAGACTTTTACAATATATGTCTTAAAACTTGCTGTAATGTCTTGTGTTTCATTTTATTATTTCATAATCACATTTATTTCAAATGTATATTATTTTAAAGAACATATTCATTCGGTAGGAAAATTAAATATCGTATGAAAAGATATTAAAATGGCGGGGTTATATGTACATTTGTACAAAACGCTTACTTTAAAAATAAGTTAAACATTATAATTAGACAAAATATTCACCATGTTTTTCACTTAAAAGCTAAGTTATACTTGAAAATATATTTTTTTCGTGTAAATACGTACTTCTAACTTTTAAACTAACAGATATTTGCGTGCAAAATGTACACTTTTTTGACAGATATGACTTGGAAAATTTTGTATGAAAAAAATAATTATTGAAATATCTTTCAAATTCAGCATTTTAATCGCATTATTTTTAGCGTGACACTGCATCAGGTATACTGGTACACGTTCGCACATAAATTAGATTTTTAGATGCTCTTGGTTTTTCAAAAGGCGTGAGACAAACACACACACACACACTAACATATTGATTGCTTTATTACTTTAGATGTACCAATTGTATAGGTCACACGAGATGGCATATAATAAGTATAATTGTTACATAAAGGTCAATATGGTCATATTTCGAATAACAACCTGTTCTATCAGACACATGTTTCAATTAAGAGGGCGCGCTTGCAGTCAGCGTACTTCAATTGGATATTCCATCATTACTACTAATCTTTCGAATATTTTGAAATATTTTCGAATATTACTTCGAATATTTTCGAATATTACTTCGAATATTTTCGAATATTTTCGAATATTACTAGTAATCTTTCGAATATTTTGAAATATTTTCGAATATTACTTCGAATATTTTCGAATATTACTACTAAACTTTCGAATATTTTGAAAACGTGCGGGTTGTGGCCAACGGTACACTCCTCACTAACAACTCATTCTATAAATTATTCAAATTTTGTATGGAAAATATTCAGCATTTTCATGAAAAGAGTTAGCTAAATAATTTTTTTTTTAATATTTTATTATGTAATCTTGATAACTCTTCAATGCCATTTTATGAAAGTGACGTGCCTTTTTACCAATTTGAAAATGATAATTTCAAATTTTAAGTTTCCTGAGCTTGGGGTCATTTTGAAATATTTGACAGTTAAAAAAAATGAGATGCATTATTCAGATATCCTATAAAATCTAATGGGGTCTAAGCGAGTATTAGATATACATATTTGTAAAATTTGAAAAGAATCGAATGAGTACTTTAGTATACAATCGATAAGTAGAATAAACACGCAGTACCTACATAGTACACAGTTTACAGGATACACAAATACATTGGGATGAAACTTTCAGAATACAATCTCAGCATGATAATTGATAATCTGCGATAAAAAATAAAAATTGCGAATTCATAACACCCTTGCGATATTGAAGTATTTTTTATTTATTTATTATGATTATTATTTTTATTTACTTAGACTATGGAATAGTCTAAGTAAATAAGTCCTGATATTACGTCGTCGTCTATCTCACTAAACATCTTCAAGAAAAGGCTAAAGCAAAAATATTTATCTGATAACACCTGATTACATCTTCCTCTTCTCTTCCTTTCCTTATCCTTTAGTTTTCCTATCATTGCTATGATCTGTTCTTATAAGCTATATTCTTTGTTTTTTTTACTTTTCGTCTGCTATCTTTGTTTATTTTTGTAATGTGATTAACTTTTTGCCATAGTACACACTGTTTTGTATATTAAACATTAACTATTTTTATATGAATCAATAAATGGGATTCATCAAGTAAAACGTTGTAAACGCCAACACCATTTACGGAGAAGTATGAAAATGTTTTGATTCCACCTTTATTTAGTATCGGTGAAATAAACGAACATTATCGTACAAGGAAACTAATTATCATGTATTATTTTTATCATAGTAAATATTTATGACACACTTATATAGACTTAAAGATAATATTTATTAATTTTAAAAAAAAATATCCTAAATTCTTTCCCATTGTTCGTTTTTGAGTGTATAAAGGTGGATTTAGACGAGGACAGTAACATAAATTAAGACAAGGCTCGGAGATATAAGTCTCCTATCTTCGCTGAAAAGAATTTTGACAGTTCGGACTACAGACCAATAATCTATAGACATGAAATAAGTAAAATAAATTTAACGGTACACACCGCATGACTGTGCTACCGAAATTTGGAGGCAATTAATATTACGCATATGAATATTTTCTTGGATGGTTCGGAATGTAAATTGTACGAGTACTCAACGCTAATGTCAATAAGTATATGTTGCTAACAAAGGGATTTAAATTTCGAAAAGAAAATAGTTTTACTGCTACATAAATGGGTTATTAATATCCGATTTATATTTAGACAATCAATCATCAAAGTATATCAATGCCCTGGCCAAAAGTCGTGGCTTATGTCAGCTCTGTGCCTATATTTCTTACTTTTTGGTTTAGACCATAATTCATAAATTATATAGTTCTTTATTATTTTTGGGTATAATTTGAAAATAAATTAAAAGGAGTAGGTACCTAAATGAATTTGTTTGATTTTACTATTCTACATATTAATTTGACGATGGTAATAGAAATTTCGTCCGACGAGGACTTTTATCAAAATTATAATTGACAAGACAATAGAAAACAACGGACAAGACTTGTCTTGCAAAATATGTTTTAAAATGTTATACATATGTATTTTCAGAGTTATAAAATAATGCACTATTTTTTCAATTAACGATTTGCAACTGCATTTGTTAACAGACCGAGATCACAATATAAAAACTTAAGAGACTTTTATTGCTCGATCAAATAATCTTTTGTCTCACGGTCCTGTATATAAATATTTACTTATTAATTATCAAAATAATTCAAAATATTATCTTTTTTACAGGTATTGTCTACTATATCGAGATAAGATAAAACAAACCTACATGTGTGTGTTGAAAACACGATAAGTCAATACAATACTTGAAAGTTTTAAAACAATACCGAGTTATCCGTGGATTAACAATGTGACATGAGTATAAATTATTGTAAATAAACGCATGAAGTGGTGAAGGCCATCTATTTATTAAATTCAATACTAATTGTCATACTGATCCTTTCCTGGGAATATCATGGACAGTGAAAATGGCTGACGGAACGTTTAAGTTTGTGAATATGGAGAGAGAACTCCACAGCCTGTCACCAATTTCCACCAAAGTGTCTGTCAACTCTGACACGTACACTTCAAACTCCGGTAAAGTGTACATCAACCCCAGCCAAGATTCACCAGAAAAGGTCTCGATCGTGTCGACCAACGATTCCTTCTATCTGGGAAAAGTGTACATCAACCACGACAGTTCGAGCGTCGAAAAGGTCTCGCTGAACTTCGACAACGGATCGACCAGCTCCGACAAGTTGTCGCTCAACTCGGAGAGCATCCCCTACTCGGAGCCGGCGTGCGTCGATCCGACGAATCAAAAACTTCAGCAGAACTACGAAAATTACGCGGAGGAACGCGACGAGTTTTCGTCCAGGTCCGATCTGCTGTCGTCCAGGTCGGAAAACTTGTCCAGAAACTCGGACAGCACGAGAAACATCTCGGACTCTAGGAACGAATCGCGGAATTCAGAGGCGTCGGAATTGCGCAGTCTGTCGCCGATCTCGCCGAGAAATGAATCGCGAAACTCTAGTGAAGTGGTGTTGTCAAACGACGAAGACTACGACAAGTCCATCAGTCCGCTTCCGTCGCTCAAGGAAGAGGAGAAACCAAAGGATGGATTTAGGAGGGACCTCAAGACTCTGCCAGGAGACCTCAGCAGTCTGCCGCGAGATTTGCTTCCGAAACGGAACCCGTTTGTGAGGGTAAGTGCTATTTTTATTAATTATTTTTTTCCACCAAATTTGCATTTCTTATTCTTTATATTATAACAATTTATATGTTTTTAAGTTAACTATAACGATGTAATTTTTGCGACGTGGCATAAAGAATTAAGTACAATTTTATCCGTTTTGCGGCATGACATCAAGTAATAAGTACAATTACAATTTTTTGACTTGACATAATGGACTAAGTATTATTTCATTCATTTTGTGGCGTAGCATAATAAACAAGTACAAATTCATTCGTTTTGTAACCAGATACCAAGGAACAAGTATGATGTACATTGTTTTACATTGCAGAAAGGAAAATGTTAGTACCTACAATGTCGTCCGTTTTTGAACGCAACATAAAGGAACAAGTAGGTACCTATGTACTTAGATAGGTATATTCTAGATTTCTTGAAATGTGACATAACGATGAAGATGTTAATTCAGTCTTAATGTTGTTTTTATTTCGTCATATGTCATTTTAGTGAATATGATGAAGAGTATGAACATACCTAGTTATTCAATGAGGTTAATAATTCCGTCTTTGAAAGAGTCATTTAATCCAAGATGTCGATTACAAAATAAAAACACAACTTTAATTAGTCAGAGAAAATAATTATTACATAATGATACTGTTGACACTTTTGTTTCAATTCTTCTTTTGAAATATATGATTGTTTTTTTCTTCTTCATAATTCAAACATGTTTGTAAACAAAGATGAATCATTTCGTGTGAATTTTGACGGTCCGATGGTTTGAAGAACGTGAAATCAACGAGTCGTGAATAATTCTTGCTGCGTGTATTTACATATAAAAATATCAGCGATTGAGAAAATCATCCAATATCTTTCGAAATGACGAAACATAACATGTGTTTTGTTAATCAAAATAATATAAAAAGTTTATTTAAACTGTAACTCTCCGACTTTGTCTAACCAGTTCCATAAATATTTAAAAAACTTTGGTGCCAAAAAATAAAAAGAAGAAATTTTATCAAAAAATGTTAGACTTAATTCTCCTATTGTAACTGAATAGGAAGACAAGTGTGAAAATGTTATTTTTAGCTTCTCAGCTACATAAAACATTTTACTGTCTTATAGTTAATTGACAATAGCGCTTTTGTTTTCACATTAATATGTTTCGCCTATATCAGCAGAAGCTGGCAAAGAACGGATCCTAGAAATTTATTACTCGCTATTGTTCGTTTCGGTATCTCTTTTGATTTACAAGCGCATTAATTGGTTTCATGAGGAGTACCCCAGGGTTCGCTCTTGGGTCCTATGCTGTTTCTGCTGACAATACTAGAAAGTGCTAATTTACTTGTTGCACGACGATACAGAGAATATTATTTGAATACACAATAAAACTCATTTTAATAATAATTCAACGCAATACGTATTTATTTAATTTTAGTGTCTCAAATGTCCATTTGTATACAGGGTGGTTCTAAAAGTCTATACATTCTGTTTATTTATTCAATTCTTGTTTAATGGGTCGATGGCAGAGCGGATAGCGCGCTGGGCTAGTAATCCAGTGGTCGCGAGTTCGAATCTTGCCTAAACCGATTTCGTTCACCTATAGCACAAGCATTTATGCTTCATTAATTTAGGGAATGTAGGAAGATGTATATGTACTTGTTTAACAAGGACATATTCATTTAAAAAAATACATCTGATAAGCCGGAAGATCAGTGTTGATGGTTCGGCTACCAAAAGTACTTATCGTGTTATCCAAGGTGCACCACGAAGAACCAGGTAGATTTGCAATTAAAGAATTTGAGTAGTGTATTTTCTATGTAAATTCATCTTGACGTTTTAGTTTACATATTTTTTTTATCACATGTACACTATACTTATTAAACTATTACAACAATCGATTTCAAATTAGATATATATGTAGGTATACTAAAATAATAATGCACATGTATAACTAATTTCACTCTATCACCTAAATAAACAAGGGCCTGTCTCAAGGTAACTACTTAACCTAAATATACTGATATCATTATGTAGTGACTAAGTATATTATAATTGATTATTTTCATCTATATCTATGCATTTCTTCTCTGTGATTTAAAATCAAAATGCTTCCAGAAAATAAATAAAGTTTTGAGGTGATTTAGGTATTAGTAAATTGCATTTGAGGTTTTATATTTTATAGATATAACAACTCACGACATCGACGTTTGGATTTCAAGTGCTACATGCAATTAGTAAATAGTTTTTAAACACCGTTCACGAAATGGTAAACGTTGGACAGCAGTAAATTATACATACAGTCGGCATGAATTAAGATTATTCATTTCTCCAAGAAAACAATAAGAATTACAAAACCATTTACATGGGAAATTCTTCTCCTATTAATACAATAACACTTTCCCATATTCATTATAATTTGTTGGTGGCAGATTGTTATTAGGTACGGTTCCAACACTATGAAAGTAATTTATTATTAATGTTTACATAAATGTAATAATAATATGCACTGTTTTAATTGGTAGATATTATTTAATAAATTAATTAAATATTTAAAATACATTAATAAGGCATTGCCTTGTTTTGATTATTAATATTGAAATGTTTAATTTCATTTTAATTTGTATCAAAATAAGAATTATGTATGGCTATATACATATTTATTATTCATGAGTTTGTTTATTTCATTTAAGAAAACTGCAGCTTAGTACACTGTGCGGTAACATAATATGGTACTTTTGAAATTATTATAAGCCAAAAATGTTTTTTACAAATTAAAACAAACATCATTGTTAGATATTGTTGTATCTAATTTGATATTTTTATTATGTTTTGTTTCTAAGGTTTGTTTTTAGAATTTTCTTGCAATTATTGATTAAAAAAAAACTCCTGTCATTTTCCTTGTTCCTTTATACCTGGACTCATCTGGGATCGGTTATCAACTTATCACACAACGGTCGGTGAATGTGCAACTACATATGTATACGCTGCTTCTGTTGATTTTCTATTTTGTGATTTCGGCATGTGTAATTTCGGAGACATTTAATTCGACGGTCCGCCATTAAGGGTCGTATTACAGGAGTTATTTAAGAATAATGTAAGAAAAAGTTGAGGTCCAGTAAACAGTATTCTCGCAGTACGGGACCTTACCTTTTTCTTTCATTTTTCTAAAAAAACTCTTGTAATACGACCCTAAACGTCTAACATTGCAGTGAAAACAGTGTTGCGTTTGTGATTATATACATCCTTGCAAAAAGACCTACCTCCTTCTTACCTCTTTGGACCAGATTGGAAAAACTCAGGACAATATCGGTACCTAAGTCTTCGGCTTCCTTCCATCATACAGTCCACAATAATTTCCGTGGTATATTAAATCTTTTTTATGACAAGGAAATATATCACACAATCATCATCGTCATCATAAGATCGACAGCCCTGGGTGGACCTTGGCTGAATCCAGGAGTCTCCTCCTTTCCCGTTTATCCGTTGCCTTCGTTCTCCAGTTTCTAATATCTACTGCGGAAGCATCGGCATCGACACTCCCCATCCATCGAGTCCTTGGTCTTCCTGGTCTTCTTCGACCTTGTGGCACAGAGAGTGTGAGACGTTTTGTGGGGTTGTTGTCGTCCATTCGGATTTTGTGACCAGCCCATCTTAAGCGCCCTATCTAGATGGAACTGATCACATCGGGCTCTTCATAGGTCTCGTATAGCTCCCTGTTGTATCGACGACGCCAACCATTATTCTTTTTTATTGGCCCGTAGATCGTTCGAAGCATAAACAAAAAATAAAACGAACATAACCATACGAATGACAAAGCATCAAGTAATAAGAACAAAATGAGGAAAAGGAGGAAATATTAATAATAAGAAAAGAGCTTGTATGTGAGAGTTATGGGATGGTGTTGAAAACCATCTTTATGTACTTTCAATGGGTTTCTAAGGTGTTGTGGAAAATATCTGTGTGATTGAATTTTAGGTTTTAGGAATTTTGATAAAAAAAAAATATGTTACACATATCAACAATATAGAGTTCAATAAGTAGGTACATACTTATTTATTTTAGGTCGGTTAAATCACGGTTAATAGGTATGTTGGAAAGTAATCCAATGGACTTGGGTTCGAATCCTACCTCGATTGATTTATTTCGCCTTAAACACAAGCATTGGTTAATTTAGGAAACGTATGAGAATGTTATAAGTTACATATTCACTCTATATAAAAAAAACAACGAATGAAATGAAAAATATAACCTTTATATAATGCTTATTATATTTGTTTTAACACTTCCTAGCCGACCGTCGTGGTACAGTTGGTAGGACATTTGGCTTCTGTGCGGGCGTCCTGAGTTCCATTCCCAGCAGAGGAGAAATTTATTTATATTCATTTCTCACGCAAATATTTCTTCTCTGGGCTGAAAACACTGGTTAGTTGGAAGAAATTGCTATATGGCACTTGCGCTCGCCTTGATCGTAAGGAAGTGTTTATTTTTATTCATACTCTGTACCAACGTGGCGAATTCATTTCCAGATGGCAATTTCTTCAAATTAACCAATGTTTCCAGCCCAGAGAAGCAATATTTGCGTAAGAAATGAATTTAAATATAATTTCTCCTCTGCTGGGAATCAAACCCAGGACGCCCGCACAGAAGCCAAACGGCTAATTTCTATACCACGGAGGTCACCATCGATGTAAACATAGACAGTAAAGTTTTCTATTTCTCAGCTGTAAATTTAGTTTAATTTTCTATCACCAGAGTGTTAGTGTCGCGACCTTAACATGTTCCTTGGTCCATATCTCCATTATGTTTAATATTAGGCTTTTTAACGCTCAGCAAATTCTATTATTATGTTGTTATAATACCTATCACGCAATATTTGGTTTGAACACGAAACAATAGCGAAAAATAATTAACGAATTCGTAATAATTACTATCAATAACAGTTTTATTTCGAAATACATACCTACTTACAAATCATAATTACAAACACAGGACCGCATCAAAAATTTTCGCCCCCCTACCCTTGAATGTCAGTTGTTAATAGGTATTATTTTAATTTGTCTCGACGATGTTTTGAAAATGAACATTTCCTATCATCGAATACAAACTATGTCTCTATAGGGGTAGGCAGAGAACCGATCTTCAAATTTTTCGATTTGGCACGTATACGAATTCATGCGTCTATTGTTTATGGTATATTATCTACCATAGGTCCCTTACATAATAATTGAGTTCGTCGTTACAAAAAAAGTACATAGTTTTTAATAATTGCAATGGAAGGGCAAGGTTAAGGGTGGATAAATTAAATTACCTCGGCAGTGTTCTTTCGGAGGCAGGTGCAGAATTAAGAATTAAGGAGGCAAGAGCTGCCTTTAACAAAATGGGATCCCTCTTCTGCAACGAAAAGCTCAATATGGACCTATGACTGATGATGATGAAATGTTATGTATGGTCTGTTTGGTTATGAGTCTTGGATATTTGAGGTTAACACTAACAGGTTAAAACTTTTCAAATATTGTTTTTTTTTTAGTTTTTAATTAAATAAGAATTACATCATATTTTCCCGCCAAATTGTTTCGTCATATCAGTTTTGTGCTGTCTTTTCAAAATTCCTAAGACATACCTGCTAACAAATTCAGAAGTTTTATGTCGAGCCAGAACAACCAGGCAACTCCTGTCTACTGTAAAAGTTCGCAAGATCGCATATCTAGGTCACAAATGAGGGGAAAAGGAAGTGAAGCAATTAAAAAAAAATCAGTGCTAGATGGAAAGGGTCCTACTAGCACTATGCTCTATTAACAATAAACAATATTTTCCAAATCTTATACATGTCTGCCAATTGTTCAAGCTTCTCACGTTTCCCTTTTTGAGTTCACATGGTCGAGTCATCCTTTTTATGGACGACTTCGACTTCTCAGTCCGTTCCTGTCAGTTTTGTATATTTTCTTCGTCAGGAGTTCTTGATTCATTCTTTCCATGTATATAAACCATCTCAATGCTTTCATTTTCAATCTATTGATGGCATATTTCTATATTATACATTTATTATTATGTTCTCATTTTTTTTCATAATCTTCTTGTTACCAACACTCTCATTTCAACTGCATCCATGCGGCTTCTGTCATGTCCAAGTCTGTCCACAAATAATCTTTAAT
Source organism: Molanna angustata (assembly GCA_963576475.1). Lineage (NCBI taxonomy): Eukaryota > Metazoa > Arthropoda > Insecta > Trichoptera > Molannidae > Molanna > Molanna angustata. The sequence goes on from OY754979.1 coordinate 32,757,462, forward strand.
AATTAATATTATTTAAGGGGCCATATAAACCTTAACACCTCAATTTCAAATCAAATTACTCAAATATGTTAAACAGTATGTTTCTAAAAAATACCACAAGTATTTCGTATAAGTGAATATTCGTCACACAATTTTAAAATTCAGCATGCATTCCCAGCATGAAAATAAAGAATATTAAAAATATTGTTTATACGGCATTTTTTAAAATGGGCTCCATAACTATGTGTCGTAGAGAAATAAATTTTTAATGTGCTTAAAGAGTGCATAAAATCCAAGTGAGATTTTTCATTTCAAGTCAGGTCTGTTCTTAAAATGTAAAAAAAAAACAAATTTTGCATTTCTGATCATTTAAATCACGTATAAACCATTTCTAAAGCACGCGATAGTTACCCTTACTAACACGCAACTTCATAGTGCATTATACGGTTTAAATATATCATGTTTTCAGTCACTAGATTTAGCTTTGTGTGTCTTCTTAAAGGTGTTCTTTTCTGATTTCTATAAGCCTGACGTAACATTACCATTCTAACCTACGGTGGAAGCGGTCCTGTGCACAGTGCACATACAATATGAATGGCGTACGAAAAATGATATTTTTCTAATTGACCGTGTGAAGTCTTAAGCATTTTATTCGTTTTTAATAAACAGTGTTAATTTGGTAATACGTTCGAGAAACAAAATGAGAAAAGGAGAAAAAAATCTCAGTTGTTATTCAATTTCTGTCAAAAAAATTTGTTTATTTGTGTAGGTAACAATAAAAAATAATTATATCTCACCTTACGTAGGTAGGAATATTATTCCTTTGTCAGTTTGAAGTTTAATTGAACAACAATGGAATCATTTATTACAATTTGCATTCTTTATTCGATTCGATTTCAATATTGAAAAATTAATTATTCAGTGAGAAAATTTTGTATTTCTGATTTACCTGAATACCTACCCGTTTTGACAATGCACGCGGTCAATTTAAGAGGACATATAACGATAAATCTAGTGACTGAAAACATGATATATTAAAAACGCTTAACCGCCTATGAAGTTACGTGTTAGTAAGGGTAACTATTGCGTGCGTTAAAATAGGTTCTTACGTGATTTAAATTATTGAAAACCCAAAATTTGTTGATTTTTTGCATTTTAAGAACAAACCTTACTTGAAATGAAAAAACTTTATCGGTCATTCACTTTGATTTTATGCACACTTTAAGTATACCTATAAATGATTTATTTCTAGGAGTAATTTAAAAAAAAATGCTTTAATAGATTTTTATGGTATTTTTTCTAGAAACACACTGTTTAAAATATTTGAGGAATATGATTAGAAATTGGGTTATTTAGGTTTATATGGCCCCTTAAACGGGACCTTTTTTCATAATATTTTTAATTAATTCATTCACTTCATCACGGCATTTCTTACAGTGTGGGGTAACTTGTGAATTACCATATAAAAGGATGCACAAATGTGCGGGTGTGAATTACCAAATAAAAGGATGCACAAAAAAATGTTATAAAATTTAATGTACCTATTTAAATATTATCTTTCTATAAATTTAAACTATCCCAAATCTCATACTCCTCCGTACGCGCAATTTGCTTAGAAAGGGATCCGAAGTTTTCATTTCACGTATTTACCTATTTATAGATACTCCAATACTATTTGTTAAAATCTATGGAAACAAAGCATTAAACATAAAAATATATAGTACATATACGAATATTTGCATTTTCACGTTCATGATTTATGATGCAATACATAATTATTTATGTAGGTAAGTGTAACCTGCCAACACTTAACCATAGACAAAATAACATTTATCTACAAATCGACCAACCGCTGCATACCGATCAAAACAACGTGTTATCTCGAAACCATAATATTTATACATTCACTTTCGTTTGACTAAAAACTGGTTTTACTATTAGCACTAAATTTCTCGTTATAATAAATACATCACCACCATGATATAAATATCTACTGATCTATGTTTCTAGGTTAATTAAATATTCAACGAGTTAATGCAGATTAAATGTATTTCTTAATAAGGTTATCGATTATGTTGCTGATAATCTATATTCTTCTTTTTTGGTTTTAATCTTGTGGATTGGTTGTCAGCAAAACGAGGCATCTCTTCCTCCACTCCGCTCGACCTTCAGCGACTCTCTTCAACTCTGTGTAGGAGGTACACATACTACATATTCGTCTTGTTCTTTGATATCAATCTTGTGGATTGGTTGTCAGCAAAGCGATGCATCTCTTCCTCCACTCCGCTCGATCTTCAGCGACTCTCTTCAACTCTGTGTAGGAGGTACACATACTACATATTCGTCTTGTTCTTTGATATCAATCTTGTGGATTGGTTGTCAGCAAAGCGATGCATCTCTTCCTCCACTCCGCTCGATCTTCAACTCTGTGTAGGAGGTACACATACTACATATTCGTCTTGTTCTTTGATATCAATCTTGTGGATTGGTTGTCAGCAAAGCGATGCATCTCTTCCTCCCCTCCGCTCGATCTTCAGCGACTCTCTTCAACTCTGTATAGGACAGGGGTGGCCAACTTGATTAGATCCAAGATCTACTGTTTACTGAAGAAGCTCTGTGCGATCTACCAATTACATACTTCTTGAAATTTTAAATAAAACACTATGTAACTACCTATGTATATTTGTGTGAGCACAGCGTCTGAGCATCTCCCGCTAGATTAGCAAAATCAGGTTTGTAGTTGGAAATTGCCAACCTTGAAGATCCAGTGTATGAACTTCTGTCAAGCGAAAACAGTGTTTATTTTTTGTTTGTTTTAAGTAGGAAAATGCTGACTCACATAAATATATTGAACCAAAACACGAATGCAATTGTTCAACACATTTCTTCAAACATGGATATTTCTCGTTGGAAGCCATCAATGTCCAGAAATCTAGAATCATAAAGTAACGTGATAACGTGAACGTAACGTGATGGGTGCAGCAGTTTGTAATTACGTTGCGTATTTATGTATGTTTATATTTTTTGCCTTGCCACGATCGACTGGACTAATAGTCGCGATCGACCGGTTGGCCACCCCTGGTATAGGAGGTACACTTCATGTCCTCGCACCTCGGTACTCCTGGCGGGGACGCCCTCTGTCAGTTGTTTCTACAACATCATTCCATCCTAAGAAGGGTGATTATTATAAAGATTACAGAAGAACAAATATGAAAATAAGAACAGTTAAAAGCATCTATGTATATGAAAAAAAGGGTAAGGATAGGAAGAAGAAATCAAATATTATCAGATATATATTTTTGCTAAAGACTTGTTATCGGCTGGATTACGTGATCACTTTAAACGCTTGCGCAACGTTCACCAATTATACTTTTTTAATGATCCCTTATCAATCCCAATCAATTATCTGTCTCAGAACAGTCCTCATCAGGAAGAAACAGTTTTATGTCAAATAAATTTTATTTGATTGCAATTGAATTAAGACATCTTAAACCTTAATATAAGGCAGCACCTGGTGAAGTGCTACAAAATTACCATACTTCTATATGGAGTTGAAACCTGGACAGTAAAGGTCAACATGCTTATCCGTCTGGAGGCATTTGAAATGTGGCTGCAACGTCGCATGCTGAAAATTTCCAGATCCGATAAAACACCAAATGTGGAGGTAGGTACTCAGGAGAGCAAATGTCGAGCGCGAGCTAGTTGTGACAGTTAAGCGAAGAAAGATATCATATTTGGGTCATGTTCTGCGAGGCAAAATGTATAGACTGCTCCAACTGATGAAGGACAAAATATAGGGATGTCTCAGAAAAGGAAGACGTCAGATGTCATGGCTCCACAACGCTCCATTCGCGAGTGGACCGGCATCAGAGACGTCGGCGGATAGAGATGCCTTCTCAGCAGTGAATTCACTACAATAGAGGGACGCCTTAGAATAGGAAGACGTCAGATGTCATGGCTCCGCAACATTCGTGAGTGGACCGGTATCAGAGACGTCGGCAAATTGTTCCGAACGGCGGCGGTTAAAGATGCCTTCTCAGCAGTGATTGCCAACGTCGTGGCAAGAAGAAGAATAATTGCAATTGACTCAAACTCAACCAATTGCATTTGCAATGTAGCCAATTGTTATAAATATTTTTCATCCATTACTGCAAATACGCGCGAAACTTCTATGGCATGATATCCTTCGGCAAATTACATTGTATTTGAAAGATCAAAAGAACGTTTATCAGTCACGTGAAAACAGATCTGTAATTAAGTTAGTTAGTTTATCTATGCGCAAGTCATAACTAATGACCAGTTTGTTAGAGGTCATGGCGACCGCTTGCACTAATGACCATCAACATCCGATTCAAATAAAGATAATTCAAATAATTAAACAATCGCCATTAGCACAGATGATTGCCACGCAAGAACTAAACTATTAAACAATACACTGACACTGCATTATATTTATTATATTTATATTGTGATGTATCTTATAATATGATATATAAATTTAAATTCAGGATTATTTCAATGCCACCGATGCGATGGTTAAAATTTGCATGATTTTACAAAATTAAAATCCCTTTAAAAGTCATTTTAGTAATACATTATTTAGTTCATTTTATTGTTTAGGCGATTGAACAATATAATCGATGATGATGATGTTTTTTACGATATTTTTTTTTAGCATTTAGGTGGTATTTATTTTAATTTCTTGATAAATTTACAGAATATTGTGCATAGTATATAATCCTTTAAATATTAATGTATTACAATTACGAATTTACACTTCATATAAATATAACATATTTAAGGCAAAATAAAACTATATAGATAGAGGAAATGATAACAATTTTATTAAACAATAAAGTAAGTGAGGTGAAAAAGTAAAGTAAATTTATTAATATTAAAGTATAAAAAGGATACAGGATATATCATGACAAATTATAAAAAAAATATCACAAATATATTTGAAATTCTCCCCGAAAAGAAGGAAACCTTGTGCTTCGGGGAGGAGTTTAGATGGGTCGGTGGCAGAGCGGTTAGCACGCTGGGCTAGTAATCCAGTGGTCGCGAGTTCGAATCCTGCCTCGACCGATTTTGTTCACTTAAGCACAAGCATTTATTTGCTTATTTTAGGGAACGTAGGAAGATGTATATGTACTTGTTTAACAAGGACATATTCATTTTTTTATAAAAAAAAAAGTTCACAATACTTAAAATTAACAAGATACCTAAAAATAAATAATAACAAACAAAAAATATATATACAAGAAAAATAAATATAATTATTATATAGAAAACAAATCATAATAAATTGAATAAGTAAAATAAATCGAAGCATCAAGATGCACAATCATTCAAAAATTACATAAGGATATGAAAAATTATGTATATATGTGAAGTATCACGGCCTGCGCTCAGGATCTGTTTGATTTTATTTTTTTTTTCTCTTAAGGCTTTTCACCCAAAAAAGGATGTTGCAGCCGTTATTAATCAGATTCATTAGTTAACAAAGATTAAGTAAAAAAAAACAAATTTTAAATTATAGCCATATTCTTTATAATAGATTTAAATATTAAACCATGAACTTGAGGAGAGTTCAGCCCAAGAACTGTTTGATTTTATTAAAATATGGTTTTTGTATCAAGATTCAACATAGATACATTAGTTCAACGGATGCTAATAAAATAAGTTTAAAAATTAATACTCAAACTATGTACTGCATTCAGTTTAAATTGAATTGTTTTGCCAGGATTGGAATGTACGGTGATTGGTTTTCTCTGCTAACCCCATGAAGGACACAGCATGATAACCAGTATTTATGTGTGGTAAAAGTAAATAGTTATTCACTAATACGAAATATTTCCCTTCCATTCCACACCAAGCATCCATTCCACGAATCATTGTCCCATAACCAATTAAAGTGCTTCGTATATCGCGCTAATATCCGCTTATATCGAATTATATCCTCTGTCAGTACCTACATTGCATGTACCAAGCAGATTGTATTGGATTTCATTGTTGATTTTATATCTGTATCGGATTCCAAATTAAGATATTATTTACATGTTTTATTAAAAAATAAACAAACAAAAATTTTCTATTATCATCATTTTCTCTTATTCGAAGTACACTATTTGAAATGTCCAGAACGACCGTACAGAAAATCGTACTAGAAACAAAAATAAATATACATATAATGTCTCCTTTACACACTAGTGCTTGTACTCTGGTAAAGGGAAATATGTTTTTTCTTACTGTGCATCTTTTTCTATATAGTTTGATTGTTTTATATTTTGTATATGTATTGTAAATTTAATAAAAATAAAAATTACCTACATCCAAAATCAAACATAATTTGCGCAGTACTATTAGGTACTATCTTATAATTTCCAACGGATATAAGAGAGTCAAATCATGAACAACTAGGTAACATAAAAAAAAATACGCTAAAACCCTTGTACCTATACCCTGGGTATACGAATGTACACAAATATGCACACTAAATTACCTTCTAATGTATGAAACACTAAAAATATTGCATATCAGCTAATCTTTGATATACCTCCAATATTTTTTCGTAGAGAAAAGGTAAAATTTAAGAGGTTTTTTAAACAGCAAGAATAGTATGTAATTAAAATATTATAATAATAAAAAAAACTCAGCCGGTAGATTTTCATATTCTCTTTCGCTTGAAGTAATAATCTACTTCATAGGTCTTGCAGTTTTTTAGTTAGGTACCTACTTACAATAAAAAAAAGTTTTACTAAAACTAATTTTAAATAGAAAAGTTTTAAACAAATTCAAATTTCAAAAAACTCATGGCATAAATATCTATAAAGTTGTAAATACAATCTCTTCTTAATTTCGAAGATGCATCTTTTGAGGGTACCGGGGAAATTATTATCAAAATATACTATATAGACTACTTAAAGTAAAAAGTGTTAGTATTTTTTTTTTTTAACATGTCTATGTAGGGGACGCCAGCTATTAGGATTTGGGTCCATTTTACTCTTCCGAAGAAGCGCACTACGTAGCGTCGGGAGGGGTTTGCAATCTAGAAAAGAGTTTATTAATTCGGATTTTAAAAAGACCCGGGTTGTACGAAGGTGGAAACACAAAATTCGGAAGATCGTTCCACAGTCGGGCTGCTGTGTTAATAAAGGAGTTCGAGAAGCGACTTGTTCGTATATGTTGAAGGTCCACTGTGAATGGATGCTGCGATTGAGTAAAGCGAGTGACTCTGTTGCGAGTGGGTGGAGGAGGGACCAAAGATGCAAGTTCTTCTGAGCAATTCCCGTGGTAGTATCTATAGAATAAACTTAAAATACCGACTCTGCGTCTGTGTTCTAGTGATTGCAATCCATCAGTCAGTGATGGATCATCAATCAGACGTATAGCACGCCTTTGGACAGCGTCGAGGGTATTCAATAGGTATTGGGGGGCGCCACTCCAGAGGTGACTGCCATATTCAATAATTGGACGAGTATAATCATGGGGTATACATCAATTTAATGTTTGAAGCTTATTTTGTATAATTATAATATTGATTTTATATGTTTCGTGTGTATTTGTGTTTTTATGTAATCGAATTGTTCTATATGTACTTTCTACATTTTCTTAGTACAAGCAATGGGAAAACAAAATGCTTTTTGGGAATGGGAAAACAAAAACATTATACAGATTACAATAATTGTAATATGTATATAGTTTTATTGAATAATAAATAAAAAAAAATACTTGAGAAAATAAGAGGAGAATTTAGAGTTGGTTATAGGTAGGTACGTTTTGTTATTTTCTTGCACGAAGATTATATCGTGAGACAAATTAAGATCATATTATTATCTCCGTGATCAGCTGATACTCACAATAATAACGATAATTTTATTCCAACCTAAAAGTGCCTCTATGTATTCAACATATTATTACGTATATGTATGTAGACGAGTTTCAACAGCTCTATATTGTATATCAGATTTTCATACACAAATATATGTTGTACTAGTAAATATATATATATCTATGTAGGTACCTATTGTTATGTACAGGTAAACAGATTTAATATCGTACATACAGAGATAGGTGGGTATGTTGGTATGTAGGTATAGTATGTTTAAAACTATAGCACGCTTATCTCATTATTGTTTGAATTGCATTTGGCGACAGTATGAGCACTCGGTGTGCGCATGCCCGAAATAATAAAACATTCTTAATTTAAAAAGAATAAATAAAATGAAATTCTATTTTTTATATACATATTTATAATTAAACATCAAATAGTTTCATATTAAATAAAAAATAAAATTAAATAAATAGTGCCTGTTATTTACCCGAGAAGTAATTAATACAAAATAAAATAAATAAATGAGCATACTATCGCTAAACACAAGTGGGTACTTACTCATAATTTGATAGCAAATTAGGTAGCCATAGATTTCATAGAATAAATGGAGATCCACAGATATTGTTAGTGACGTGTCGTGTTGTACATACATACATAGGGATCTACCACCGTAATTTATTCAATTAATCTATGGTTCTCATTAATGCATAAATGTATGAAAATCAGATTAGACTCAGCCCAAAAATAACGTTTCAATTAAAAATATTTACATATTTCGTAATAATATATTATGTATCGCAAGTATTGAGTTGAGCCAAGATAGGTATGGCTCCTCAATATAATTGAATGGACGGGGATAAGGACCGTGAAGGAGTAGTTTCGACCCGCTGAAGATGTTGAGATTATGATGTATTCTCAAATCAACATTTTATGAAAAAATCATTTCAAGGCGCTCTTTTTCTTAAACTGTAGCTTTAAACAGTCAAAATGTTCTTGAGTAATTTGCTGTAAAGACTTTGAGGTCAACATTGGTCAACCAACAATTTATTATAATTTTAAAGGCCTTTTTTCACTAAAACCGTTTTCATAATATTGTATGCATTTATTTATTTAATATTGCTTCTCGGGCAACTAACAGGTACTATGTCAAATATTACTTAAACACGCACCCAATAACAAGTTGCCACATTCTGGAGGGTTATGATATTAATCGTCTCACAGATCCAAACTGAAAACACAATTAAAATCTGTGTCTCCACCGGCAATCGAACCCGGGATCTTTGGATCAGCAGTCAGATATCCAACCATCTGAGTCATGAAGGCCGACATTTATACCGCCATTTGGCTCTTTGTAATTCCTTTAAACCTCAAAGAATCGGTAATCTGTGATCCATACTACCTTTTTATATTATAATGTCTTCCTGATGGTGCTTTTCTTTTAAACAGTTATTCAATGTATGTATGTAGAGATTTTGAATGTCGTGTTTTGGTACTTTCTTCTTCATGGTTACAATCCTAGGATTGGTTTACACCAAGCTCTCTATCTCTCCACATATCTCTGTTGTCCGCAAGCGTCTTCTTCTCTTGGTAGCTGCAACAGTGCACATCACTGATCACTTGGTCCATTAAACTGTCTCTGGAGCAACCTCTATAGTTTTAGTTTCTGCCCTCGTAACAAATAGACCCTGATGCCTGATGTTTCGGCCAATCCATTTGGATCGTCATTGGGCAACTCTCTTTACGAGTTGTCTCATTTCTCAAAATATACGTGCTCGATACCACGACGTTTGGAATGTGATCTGACCAATGGTACCTAGCCATACGTCTGTAGCACCGCATTTCGAAGACATCCAGACGTCCAGATTATCTCCGGTTGATAGTCTTAAAAAATCGTTTAACACGATTCATAATATCTCCAAATATCTTTCGTGTGATAAAAATAAATTTTTCAGCTGCAAAGTATTCCATCCATGTTGACAAACAGCAACATTAAACAATTTTTGTTTATATTTGACCGGAATTTAAATATAAAAACAAAAACAGATTATATCAACATGTCTTATCTCAATCGAAATTATAATTAATGTTCAAGTGTTGTCTGAGTCAATAATAGTCTTTTGTTTTTTTGAATATATAGTATCAACCCACATACTTATGTCTATTGTCAAGTTATTTCTTGATAAAAGCGGGAAACACATTCGGCGCCATCAGTGCGACCAGTGGCGGCTGGTGACCTTAAATCTTAGAAGGGCTCAAAATTATAATTATACCTAGATGAGAAATTAACTTACTACAGGAATCAGAAAGCAATAATGTGACACAATATTATTTTCGTATATAAAAATTATCAGTGTGTTCCGTAGTTCTTTTGTTTATCGGAAATTAAAATGTGAACCTGATCATTTATGCTGTATTTTTTTAGGTTTTAAATAACGCTTGTAATAAAATGTATCGATAAATTACAAAATAATTTGTGACAACTTATAAATTTTGATCATACAAAATTTAAAAAAAAAACTTCTGGCAACGGCCGCAAGACTGCTTCCTGATTTTACACAATTTACCTATATCATTTTTGTTTGCAATATTATGGTATCAATTATATAGTTTAAACTATGTAATATAAATTAATGATAGCCTCAAGGAATTGCAACTGCTTACTTAACGTTCGACCATCGCAATGTACAACAAAATACGAATGAATGAAAATATACTATAATCCTTCGCGGGCACTGCCCCGTTTTGCTCTAAATCGGCATACATTCAGCGACTAGCGTGTACGGCGAGCTGCGACGGCAGCGGACGGTCGCGTGAATTGTATGGGCTCTCCGGGCACAAGCCGACTGTGCCCGAGGAATGAAATATTTCATAGAATCTTGCTTGCTTTACAAAGCAGGTAGGTTTAAATACTTTCGCTAAATATACTACAGGCGTAAGACGGCAAATATTAATTAAAAAAATAATGTATTCTCAAGATTGACATACATATTAATGACATACATATATGGGATTTTTTTGTTTGGGAGGGCTGAGCCCGAGAGCCCTTTAGGAAAAGCCGCCACTGAGTGCGACTGGCATCGTTTTATTTCTTACTGGCATCTTTTAAGCTTCAAACATTGCCATCACTGATAAGGAAACATTATATGAAAATGAAGATATATACCAACTATTTTGAAACTATTAAATGCGGTAAAATATACCATTGTTCAAGTAGTCGAGACGTGATAAGACATTATTTTTATTCCAGAATGCTATAATTTTACCTGTCAAAGCATTATTTTAAATATTTTAAATGTATATTATGGTACATGCTATGATTCAGCGTATATTTGATCTGAAACATAAAGATATATTCATAAGAATAATCAGTAATAAATGCTAGATGACTGTGTCAATCTTATTACAAATAGAAATTTTATCAAGAATAAAACCAAACAGTGTAGGATCAAACAGAGAGAGGAATAGAAACCTGTGATTATTTACATATATTTTTATTTTAAAATCACAATTTAAAATATCTCACAAAATATTAGTTTTACGTTAATTAAGAATAAAATACACGATTAGAAATTGATCAACTAAGAAAGATTCGTGCGTTATGTCGAACTTTGCATCGCTTTTTATACCTTCTGGTTGGTGGTCGAATGAGTAAGTGCCGGGTCAATGTCCACTCCGGTTATAGAACGTTCTTCCATAGAAGAGAAATTTCATCTCCAGTTACTGATCTTGTCCTAGTGCAATTTAAACGTAAATAAGATGTACGATGGATGTACCTATCCGCCGCAGACTATAAAGAAAATAATACTTTGTACCCACCTACAATATTGAATCTAATCCCTGATATTACATATGTAAAAAAATCATGGAAATCTATGAGTAAGCTAAGTATTTGCTGGAAAATGGATATCTAAAAAAAATAATTATTGTTCTAAATTTTCTATGACTATGAGATAGCAGTATAGTATTGATTGTTATATCTGTACTTAATATTATGACACATTGCTAGAAGGGCTTCTGATAACCTCTAGAAGCTCATCATAATGGAAAGCGTGGTGGATAGATGATTCAGAGGTTGGTCACCGATTCAGTGACCTTGTCTTCAGTAAATTAAGCCCTTCGATATTCCCAAAACAGCAGTCCCACATCATGAAGGTAGACCATAAATTAATGGTGTGACTGAGTGAAGTCACTAGCCACCATCCTTAGTCACGAGGCCAAGGAATGAATGAAAATGAAATATTTATCTTACCATTTCAAGAAGAAGAAGAAGCATTAACTAACTCTGTGTATTCAAATCCGATTTCAACTATGAATTTTTGTTTAGAACTTACCTACCTGTCTGTCACTTACGTACATTCAAATTAGGCTAGAGCTATTTACACGACTCAAACATAGAAAATGTCTTTTTCTTTTTTTTCCCGCGCAAAAATATAATCACAGAAAGTGCAGATAAATCAAGTTATTAAAATATTTACCTTTGTCTTTCTTTTAATAGCTTTAAATGCACAAAAATGTAATATGGAAACCAACTTTAAGAAAAAAAAAATACATTTTAAGTTTTATAAAAATCTTATCAAATATCGTATTTTTAACTTTGTGGTACATTTTAACAAAAATTAACTAAATTTTTAACTTTGTTTACACCACGTGAGAATTGAATTAGCGACCGGTTTCGGAACTACTTCCGAAACCGGTCGCTAATTCAATTCTCACGTGGTGTAAACAAAGTTAAAAATTTAGTTAATTTTTATAAAAATCATTTTTTTCGACACCTACTATTATTAACAAAAAGAAATATAATCGAATCGACAGTGATTTATCCATTTATTCGTATTTTATTGAAATGTAATCTGTTTACTAAAATTTATACACTTAATTCACATTAAAGCGGGTGTGGGGAAAACATAAAATAGTTTAAAATTTATTTAATTCACCTAGACTAACCTCATTTACCATAAGACAAAAATGACCTTATAAGTCTGGCGCAATTCAGGGGTGACTTCTATGCGAAAAATGCATTTGTCACCTCAGGTATAAGAATTGTTGCTCTCATTATTTACAAAAAAACCAAATCTCTCAATAGATGGCGTTACAACAAAAAAAAAAAATAATAATAATGTTGTTCATAATGTCACACATAGATGGCTGTAGTAAAAATTCCTTATTTTCAAGCGAAAAGAATTTCAGTATTACAATATATAGAACTTTCAAAATTGAATTGATAGGGATCTCATTAAAAAGGCATAATTGGTGAACGTTGCGCAAGCGCATAAAGTGATCACGTAAACCAGCCGACGACAGGTCGTAAGCCCTGTAGGTGCCTTGATTTCCCGGTTCTCCTACAGTAAATATTCCAACTTCGTCTCTATTGAGATAATTAAAAATCTGTTAAAAAGATAGCTAAAGCACTTGATGGAACTTCTTGCCTTTCACGAGGCTTTATTAAATATTTTATAAATAGAGAAATGTACAATAATGAGAAATGTTATCAACAACGATATGACTTTGGATGGAATTATTGATCATTGTGTTGCTATTCATACTTCTACATAATATAATATAAATCACAGAAAAAATCTATTTTCGTTCTTTTTATATTGGTACCATCAAATACATTGGCGCCAAATGTATAAAACATAGACAACACCCGATCTTTCGTAAAAATACACTTTTTAGCGGGAAAACGTATTTCCCGCCAATTTCGTCAAATAATTATTAATAACTTTAGCTCCTCTTACCTTGTTAGTCGGAAAAATTATCATGTTCCAACAAGAAATACCCGCCAAATTATTACTTTTGTATGTAAGACATCCAACACTAATTATTTATACAACACTCCATTGAATAGAATCCATCGATTGGGAAATGACTTTGGTTATCTGACTGACCCTTTCTTCAATTCTTTTAATGAATATAAATTTACTTTATTAAAACATTTTCAAAAACATACCCCCCAAATGATTGCGTAGTCAGTTGTTTTCATTTTTATATATTTTCACATATTTATATATTTTTTACATTTTTATATATTTTACATTTTATATATTTTTGTACATTTGGTTTTAATTTTATTTAATTCAATAATGTAATATATAATCACATCTGGCAGCATTCTCTGATTCAGTGTGGCTATAAGTATGTAGGTAGTTCACACCATTCATTTTTATATTATTCAGTCAGTAATATTCTTATGTTCATGCTATGTAGTATTTTTATTTGAGTTTTTTTTATTTATTTATTTATTCTTTGGTTTTTAATGTATGTACTTTGTTGTTTAATTTACCTCTCTTATATGCTTTTATTTTTCTTTATTAATCCTCTGCTACCGTTGTTATGTCTAGATGTTTATAAATTGTTTTTCTTTTGTTTATGCTGTGTCATGTAATATTTAATTTTGTAAAGGGCTTTGAGCCGTGAATCAATAAATAAATAAATAAATTATTGAATATTGTGATTAAAACATACTTACCGCTCCGTCACAAAGGTAGGTTCTTAGCGAAATATTCGAAATTAGGATCGTTTTTGCAATAGAGAGTAAGGCCGCTAGACGTAGGTATTATTCCAAAAATCCTAAATCTATAATTAATTTCAACAAATTCATTTAAAGAGCTGTCAGGGTTGTTTGAAATTGATGAACCTTTGGAAACAGTACCTAAGGAAGATATCTTTTCAACATCGTCTCGTCTTCCTTATGTCGTTTTGTCGGTTCCGGGATCGGATTTCGGAATACATCCTGTGTCAGTTTGCCCCCCAACACACTAAAGCCAAGTAAATGCATCATTGCATGTAAGAGAGTAAACACCACTACGGTTTAATTTATCGATTTTATCTTTACTGTTATTTAAGAATTTGAAATATTATAGATAAATAGAGTAAAATGTAACAGCAACGTTCCTTTGATTAACGCACAAATAGATTTTAATACTTCTCCATTATTATTACCATTAGAATAGTTAATGTCGGGTTTTTCTGTTGGCCATTATTTAATATAATTGCTGTCCTTTTAATACAATATTTGTATATTCATTCCTTCACTTCAATTTTATTTTTATTATACCTGCATACATATTTACCTTAATGTCTTTCGGGTATTTAATTTTTTCTTAGAATTGCCCCCTTCCATATCTATTGTTGTTATCCTCTTTGTGAATCTATATATGGATGGTCTTCATCATTATTGTTCACCATTCTGACGATGCTTATTATAGAGCGATACCGGTGAATGGGAGTCGCGTTTGCGAAAAATTTAAGTAGAACGTATAATTAAATATAATTTTTTCATAGTTTTAATTGATTATGGAGTTCTACCATGAAGTGACAGTGTCTAATATTGAAAAAATTACCAACTACTTTCAACCTCCTTGGCTAAGATTATCATTTGACTTCAAAACAATTTTGTCAACCGTAGGTAAAACAAAAGTTTTTTTAATATACCAATAAGAACTATATCGTGTTGAGATATGTCAATTGTATTTTAGTTTTGTATTTCTTTGAGTATTATTGTATAATTTTCTTATGTGGTACATTTGATTCTAGGCGTTTTTCATTCTACTGTACCAACCAAGATCTTTTTGATTCATTGCTATTACGATTTATTAACAAAATTTGAATATTATGTCCTTGTAACATGAATATACCTATAGCATTAAAGCTTGTAATGATGCATAGGTGAACGAAGTTGGTCGAGGCAGGATGGGGTTCAAACTCGAGTTTACTTACGAAGCCAGCACGATGACCACTCTGCAACCGACCCTTCTACATTAAATGTATTATTTTTTCTTATATAGTATTTTAATCAGCTCGTTAAACACGCATGAAAACCATGGATATATTCAGTTGCGACTAAGTGTACTTAACTTTCGTGCCTTATCGCCATATCTTAATGTCCCTTTGAGTTCAAAGTATGTTCACTTGTTCAACGTGACACTAAGTGCATTCCTTCATTGTCTAACTATCGAGTATCCATTATTGAATATAACACACCTTTTGTTTAAAGAATGATTGTTTGATATTTGTTGACTTTAAAATCACATAACTTGATGTTAATTTATATAACAACTACAGTTGCTGCAATCATATAAGTTCAATTGACATTCTTAATAATTTTTAGTGGAAGCCTAGGTGTCACTTTTTCTTCTTCTATCGTGTCGGCAGCGTCCTTAACTCCCTCCCTAGACCAGTAAGACAGGATTGAGATGATCCTTCAAGTTGATTCCTCCTACAACTCCCTTTCGGTGCACTTCGCCCGCACCAGAGGGCACTCCAACAGGTGTGCCATCTTCTGATCTTCGCCGCAGTCCATCTTTATTACTCTCCGTCATTCCCCATCTCGCCAAATTGTTCTCGCTCCTTCACTGGTGTCAAGGTGTCACTGATATAAAAAGAAAGACAAAAAGTAAGTAAGGACAGTTGAGATGGTACAGATACGTTGTAAACCAAGCAATCTCCATGGATTTTTCTCGACTTGCATCCAGAGAAAGATGGATAGTGCCGAGGCGCAACCAAATGCAGAGACATGGCCTAGGTGATATTGTGAAGGACAGTGTTAGCGCCACACTTCTCGAGTTGGTGTCAAACCCCCCCCCCCCACCCCACTCCACCCCAGTCCGCCCATCCTTCAGTGTATCGTTGTCCTTGCGATCGAGCCGAGCGATTTATCGAGCGATGTATCGGCGTACAAGAAAAAGTGTGACATAGATTGACCACGAGTGTCAAGTATCATTTTATGTATATTGTATTCGTCCTGTTAATCCTGTGTTCTGTGTACTAAAACTATAGTGCATCATTGTGGATCAGAGAGTTCAAGGAGATGTCAACCGGTTGACCGCCATCGGTGAATTACGAGATCACAAGGTAGGTCGCTTGGCATCACATCACTGTTCCATCAATCCTATCATTAAACAATTATACAGTCCACTGTTTCCATCAGCAAAGCCCTTCCAACCGAGGAGGGGCGGTTTGCCAGGGAATCCATATCGAAGCGTTAACAGACAGTAGAACATATAAATCAAGGAAGAGGAAAGCTGACAATGAATTGGGCTATAGCCCGGGAGAAGACTCTTCGATGGCGCTACAGCCCAAATCGAGCTTGATCCTCCGACTACTTCTTCAGCTGTTGCTCTCCAACTAGAAACATGCAGATGCTAATAAGCTACATCTCTCCTTATGTTGCTGTCGTATCTCAATCTTGGTCTCTCAGTTCACATTAGGCGATATAAATTTAACTAGTACACCGATATTTGGAGCGATGGCATTTGGCGTTCCGCGTCCCTACCACAAGACAAATTCCAAACCAAATTTTGTGTCGGTTTAAATATATAAATAGGATGGTTGATCTCGTGTGATGAATGAATAAATGAAGGAGACCTGCCAAAGAAAATATACAAATCTGATAAGAATAGATCTTTATTTCTTAGTCTGGGTGGTATAAGAAAAATATGTCATGACCATGTGAGCGACATTTTAAAAGAGGAATATGTAACAAGCTTGAACAAGAGACGAATACGTTTTAGGCAATGTATGAATGTTGAATACTATTCATCGAAATATTTATATCAACTTTAACTTGTAGGTACCAATAATTATAAATTTGTAAGGAAGGAAGGAAAGTAGGATGTAATTAAGTTCGTAAATAAAAAAAATGTGTGTGGGGATACACTCATGTGTCATGCTTTATTTCATTAGGCTATGCGTATCCGCAAACCTGTCGCTGTTTACCCTACATGGTGGGGTATGCCGTGATTATAATTAACGAGGTCTACTTTATTTATATGCAGATGATTTTCAATTTTTATCGTTCATTTATGTACAAATAAAATATTTATAATAAATAAATAAATGAATATTTTTTCCTTGGGTTATCTCTATTGTATCCTGACCATTGATCCGTTAGTTCATTCCGTTAGAATGTTCGAAACTTCAGCCACATTTAATTTTATCTATGTGACGTCAAAATTTAACGATTAATGAGAGATACTAAGATATCCTATCGTAAGAGTTAATTAATATGACGCATATGCATGTAAACGAAATAATTATTGTGACCAACACAAAACTATTTTTTAATATATTTCATAATAATTATTTATTTATTTATACGGCTGTACTCCGTTAGCATAAATTAAAATATAGTTGTTCTTCTTCTTCTTCGATAGCTCTACGGCCAAGATCGAGCCTTGGCCTCCATGAGTTTTCGCCTACAATCTCTCCTGTCTCCCGCCTCGGCCTTCCAATTTAGTGATTACACAGCATGATTTAAAATGTGTAAAATGATTACAAAATAGAAATAGACAAAATAAAAAAAAACAAAAATACAATGACACACATTAGCAACAAATGGAAACACAATAAAAATTATTGATAATTACAAATTATATGATAGGTAGGTATGTATATACATATTAACAGAATTGGTAAAACATTTAAGAAGAAATACAATTAATTGCTTATTTACATGACAAAAATCAGGAATAAAAAAAATACTCGATACAGCATTAACATACTATCATAATTATATGCAGAATTTAGAAAAAAAAATCACGTGGTCAATATAATCAATCTATGTATGATATATTTAGGCCACAAAGTTTATAGAAATAATGAAATACGAAAATATTGTATAAATATGTATTAATGTGATTGTGAAATATTACACCTCGGTACAGACTAAGCCTAGTGAGGTGGATATATATAATGTGTAAAAAAATGATTTTGTAAATTATAATAAATAAATAAATAAATTAATTAATTAGTAATTAATAATATATGCATATATTTAAATAGAATGGCAGTAGAATTAAAAAAAATAATCAGTGCGAGATTATTTCTTTGATAGAATTCCATTTTAGATTAGTTTAATTTAAATAGATAAACAATATTTAATTCCAGGATCATGGTCAAAGCGTACCCCGATAGAAACGGGACAAAAGCGCTAAGGAAAAAACAATATTAATAACTTTTTCTATGGACATTACTTGATGGAATATCATTATAATATTGATTAATAATTTTCTTCCACTTGATTTAATAGACTAATTGGTATCACTCTAGACGAGCATCTACAAATCAGTATTTTAATTTAATATAAAAAAAAACAATATGGTTTTGTTCTTACAATATATTTAAATTTTGTTACGCCGATAACTATTTCTTCTTATTAGAAAATCATCAAGTTTGGCAAGTCATGTATAGAATCAAAAACATATTGCTTTAATTTAAATTAAACTATTAACAAAAAAAAACAACTCATTCGTTTATTATTTTATTTGTAGATATTTTTAATATCAAAATCGACATTCTTTGTCATTAATTTCTAAGAATTTAAATGGGCTAGATTAATAGATAAGTATTCTAGTATTCTATACAATTTTATTGTTATTCATAATAATATATTTCTTTTGCCTTTATGTTGATATTTGTGTCTC
Organism: Molanna angustata; assembly: GCA_963576475.1. NCBI lineage: Eukaryota > Metazoa > Arthropoda > Insecta > Trichoptera > Molannidae > Molanna > Molanna angustata. The sequence goes on from OY754979.1 coordinate 32,776,698, forward strand.
ATGCAGGTTGAATTTAAATATTCTTTATTCATAATATAATATTTATAATTATCTCTGTGCATTTTTATTATATTTACTAAGTGCACGAGAAAGGTCAATTCTTTAAAAGTCTTAGATAAATTTATTTTATCATTCCTTTTACATAAATACATGTTATATGAAAAAAAACTCTTTGACTTTCTTTTCTACTTACTGAACCATTATATTTTAAACCGAAATAATTTTGCACATAAAAAAATAAAAGTGTGTCAAGATAGATAAAATGTAGCATTCGGTTCTCTCTGCCTATCCCACGGGGGACATGGTGTAATGGTATGTTTTTATGTCGTCTCAAATTGATGAGTTTCATGGTTCGTCTTCTATTCCTCAGCAATCGCCCCACATGATAGTGGGGTCTGCTTTCTGCGTCTTACACTTCTACTGTCCTCGGTTCTGCGCATCCTCTGGGGTTACTCCGTTGCTTACTATATCCTGCCTCACCACTTCTTTCCACCTGTGCTTTGTTCATCCTTTGGATCTTTAACCCGGCATATTTACATATTTAAAGTTTAGAGCTACGTTCCCTATATATTCGTATGGTCTTCAACAAACATGTCCGTACCATCTCAATCTGTTTTACCTCCTTAAAGATACCTCCTTTCCAATGAAATAAGAATGATTGAAATTGGACAACGTGGAAAAAAGTTATCGCTGAAAATGCATAAAAAAATCATGTCAAATTGATAACATTACCTTTTTTTGGAAGTTGGTTATCGATTCGACGTGAAAATCGGTTTTTAATATACATTATTTTACCTCACTCGTCGTGTTGTAGGGTTCGTTTGTGTTTGGTGCCAAATTCAAAAAGTGATTCTATGTAATTAAAAAATTTTCAACCTATATGCATGTTAGTCATATGTGTTGTGTTAGAAATAAAAATAGCGTGATTTATAATTAAATTAGGTAATTATTTTACACTATGCAGTGCATTTTATTTGGTTTTCAGTTCTTTTGATTTTATTATTAGTTTCATTTTGTATTTTTATACAAAAACGTATTTTTTTGTTATTTTTTTATCAATTTATATTAGAGTAATATATTTTTTTACATTTTTAGTCATATGTGTTGTTTTAGATGTAAAAATAGCGTGATTTATTATTAAATAAGGTAATTATTTTACACTATGCAGTGCATTTTATGTATTTTTTCACTTCTGTTGATTTTATTATTAGTTTCATTGTTGTTTTCTGCCCCCTAGACAACGTATCATTTAGCTCAAGTAAAGAAACAAGAAAAGATAACTCAATGTATGAAAGTGACTGTTGCCAGTCACATGACAACTGTCACTTCCATACATTAAGTTATCTTTTCTTGAGCTAAATGACACGTTTTCTAGGTGGGGGTTGGTGTTGTATTTTTATACGTCAAACATATTTTTTTGTTAATTTTTTATTTAATTTACATTAGAGTATAATATTTTTTTTACACCAAAGTGTACAACAGTTTGTCAGTGCAAATTCTCTCGTGCACCGCAATTACATACCTACATATTTAAGTACTCAATTACATGGTTTCGTATAGTTTATTTTTTTAGATTTCATATTTTCATTGTTCTAACCTTCAGTCTATATTTTAATATTAATTTTATATGTACATATATTTTAATCACCAATAAATAATACCTATCTTGCATATTTAACACATTGATATTTAAATAATACCTAGGTATATGTAGGTACCTTATGATTGAGCAGTAGAAGGCGTTTATAACAAAATTAGTCTGATGTCTTGACTATTTCATTTATCTTTGGATTATGTCAAGGCCTTTTTTATAAAGATATGTAATTGTATTTCATCTGCCGTTATTATTCATCTAACGATTTAGTGGTGCAAACTATGACATTTTATATCATTAGGTATAGGTACTTACTCCAAAATACGACTCATTTTTAAAATCTCAATAATTACCTATATAAATATGTAATATGTGTAAATAACAAAAAATAGAGCTGAATGTTATTCATAGACATAGGTAACGGTTAATTCTGAGTTGAATTTGTAAAAATTTTCAAAATATTCTGACGTTTCCGGAAATTGGATTGGTTTTAATTTTTGTTTAAATAATCTTTACAACGCCGAAAGTGGGATCCGTAAATATAGGTTACATTCAGGTATTGTATCCTTTAAAGATAATAAATGTTTATTATATAAAAACACTAGTATACGTAGCTACACTTACGATAAAAAATAAATTAATGACGAAGTTTTTATTTGGTAGAATCCCATTATAAGTTATATCTATAATAAAAAGAAAAGACTTTTTGATTCTACATTAATTTTATTGTGCGCGATAGGCCTATTTCGCCTTGTTAGGCCATTAAGCTAGTTAATGCCCTAACAAAGCGAAATAGGCCTATCGCGCACAATTAAATTAATGTAGAATCAAAAAGTCTTTACTTTTTACTATAGATATAAAAAAGAAAATTTATTATAAAATCTGAATTCCACTTACAAAAATCAGGAATAAGGATTCTATGAAAGAAATTCTCGTTTTTCAATCATTTTTTTTTGTTTCAATGCAAGAAGATCAGTGCTTGCCACAATCGATATATTTTATTGAGAAGAGTATGTAGATACGTAATAAGGAAAATATTAATTAAACTCCCGCGCCAGGAATCAAACCTACACGCAGTATTTCATCAGAGAGCTAAAGCTTCTACTCTGTCTTGATAAGCAAATCATGTATGAATAATGTAGTCATGTTAATTTTGAAGACGTCGAATTAGCATTGTTAATTTGCAATGCACAATCGTAAACTTAAACGTTGCGAAATGTATCTCCAATGTGTTTGATTTAAGATTCGTCGTGAAAATTTAATCTATATACATAAAAATGGATGTACGTATGTTTGTTTGTATGTTTGCGATGGACTCCCAAACCAACCATCTGATTGCGATGATTCTTTGGGAATTTGTTCAGCTCGTACCGGAGAAGGTTTATGCATTATAATTTATTTATTTTTTTGAAAAAAACATATATTTGTTATTGAAATGAAAATTTGTGGATATATGAAACGCGCAGATGAGAAGGCTTAAAAATTAAAATTTATTTATCAAATATCGTATTTTTAACTTTGTGGTACATTTTAACAAAAAATAACTAAATTTTTAACTTTGTTTACACCACGTAAGAAACTTACGTGGTGTAAACAAAGTTAAAAATTTAGATAAAATTTATTTATTTATTATATATCTCACACAATAATTTAAGATAAATGATCTAGATATTTGGGATTGGAATTAAATTTTAGGGATTTGTTCAGCGCATAACAGAAAACATATTCTGATTTGACATTGCGCTCAAAATTTACAAAATAATGATCTTAGAAAATTAACAACAAAAAAAACATTTAAATAAAACAATGCATGAATGAATAAATAAATATACAATTAAATAAATAAAAAATCAATAAATAAACAAAAAAATCCTTTAAGTATATCTTTATATATAAAAAAAATATTTTGGTATATTTTTTTTAATAAATCAATAAGTTAATAAATATTCTTTATCTATATATAAGAATGGATGTTGGTATATTTGTTTGAATAAAAAAATTAGGAAAAATTTCATATATCTATATATGAAAATGGAAAAGTGACTGAATATGGACGGATGGGTATGAAGGGACGGAAGGGACTGTAGGGATGGATAGGAATGAAAAGACGAAATAATAATTAGTGATTCTAGATTAGAAAGTTAAAAAAAACATACAGATCAAGTATTCTTATATATTTGTAGGTAAATAATTAAACAGGCAGGACAACGTCTGCCGGGTTTTACAAGTAAAATATAATTGTTTAAAGATTAAGTATTCTTATATATTTGTAGGTAAATAATTAAATAGGCAGGACAACGTCTGCCGGGTTTTACAAGTAAAATATAATTGTTTAAAGATTAAGTGTTGGGCGTTATGACATTGAATTATTAGATCATAGCGACAAACAAAATGGTGTTTGATTTAACATGCAATATTATGTAGGATGTCCTTATACAATTTTATTATTATATTCAGTGCTGCCTTCATGGATTTATTCGGAATAAACTGAGAGATAGCAACGTTTTCGATTAATCATTTTTAATGGCTGGTTTTTTGATATTTCCTTTCTTATTGAATATAGGTATGACAAAAGTAAGTCTGGCACCTGGGAGTGGTTGCGTTTACCAGTGTGTATCCTCTTAATAGGTGAAAATTGCAGATTTTAACATTATTTCAATATATTTTTTTCTGCGTGATACGTTCTCCAAATAGGAAATTTTTTAACTGCTTGCAAAATTTTCAGAATATATAAATAGTTATAGGCCTACAAAACTTTTATACTCAGAATTGTGAATTTTTGTTTCAGACAGGGGTTATCAACTTTTGAAATTTTGGTTTATTTTTCAATATATCTCATAAACCATATAAGCTAGAACGCTGAAAATTGGTATAAATATAGACAAATACAAAAACTCAAAATAATTTTTTTTTAAAAATTCCAGGGTTTCTCAAACATTTTTTATTAAGAAAAATATTTTTTTTATGATAAATTTATGAGTTTAACTGCCTATATTTCCAAACTTTTTAAAAATATCGAAAAAAGCCGAAACACCTCAACTAGATAATTTAATTTTCTATAAAAAAATATTAACATTGTATTTGTACATCTCAAATTTTTTTTACAATTTTTATAAAAATTGAATTAAGTGACGACATCGCTTCATACAATTTGTATGGTAGTCGCCTATATACAATATGTAAGAAGTCTTAATAGTTTGATACTTAAATCTCCAAACATACATACATACCATCATGCTGTTTTCATATTCTGAGTAGAAAAAAGGAATGACCTCCATTCTGTCCTATCTTGACATACATACCTACATGTGTTGTATAGAAAATAAAATATCCTAAAATTTTCAATAATTTGGATTTATGGGTTTATAGTTTGATATTTATTCTTCAACTATACATACTATTGCTATCGACAGTTGGATCTCATGTGTTACATGCAACTAGTACTATACGAACAATGTCTACCAGCAGAGTCATACATATATTGACACAAGTCGGCCAGTAAAACGGCTTTACTTTTTCAGCGAGGTATTCTATAGTTTTTTTATTATTCTATGATGGTTTAATAGTTTTATTTTTATAATATTCAATAGCTTTTTATAATTTTGCTATTTTTACAAATTCAATAAGTTGTCTTTTACGTAGTCCAATACTGTATATGTTTAATTAATTCTCATAATATTCTCGTGTCATAGAGAAATTATTCGTTTACTCATTGCTTCGTGCAAAGGTTTTCTCAAACACAATAAAAATATCTAACAATGCTTACAATCGTTTGTCCTTTCATTGGGAATCATAATATATAGCCACATGATACACTGCTATCAATTCTTAACATATTAAGTCTCAAGTATATATATTATAATGGTGTATTCACATTCTTTATAAGGACAATAATAACTGTAAAAGAACTTCCGAGTATTATGAATTTAATTATTCCACTACGGTATCGTACGATCACAAACATAAATGTTTTTGTATGTAGGTACTTAAATATTATATCTAATGATGTGTTTCGTAGAGATACAGTATGTATAATATTATTATAGGTAATCATACTTTATCAAACAATTGATCGTAAAAAAATTTACAATTCATTATGTTTACAAATTATTGGTTTAACTATATCTATTCAAATTACTTCTAGGGCCACTAACAGGTAACCTACTATGACGAGTATTAATTTAACACGCACCCAATAACTTTCTGAAGTCTTCTGGAGACATTATTTATCGTCTCACATTGTGCAGACTCAAAACTTAATCAAAAACCGGGTCTCAACCGGGAATCAAACCCAGATATCTAACCAAATGAGCCATAAAAACTGTAGGTAACTACAGTAAATAATAAAGTAATTAATTTAATTTCTAAATTTTACGATTCGTATAAAGTAACACTTGACTTACGAAGTGGAGTTTTACACTTAAAAAAATTCCGATTGTTTTTACTCCTCACTAACCCAGGGGGATATAGTGGGGAGTTATGATTTCGCAATTTTTAAGGCTATTTTTTATTGCAGATTATCAACTAGTATCATGCTGAGATTGTATTCTGAAAGTTTCATCACAATGTATCTGTGTGTGTGTGCTATGTGCTGTGTGCTATGTACGGCGTGTTCATTTTTACTTTATCGATTATAGACTAAAGTACTCATTCGATTCTATTCAAATTTTGCAAATATGTATATCTAATACTCGCTTAGACCCCATTAGATTTTGAACGATATATGAATAGTGCTTCTCAATTTTTTTAACTGTCAAATATTTCAAAGTGATCCCAAACTCAGGAAACTAAAAATTTGAAATTTTTATTTTAAAATTGCTAAAAAGGCACATCACTTTCATAAAATGGCATTGAAGAATTATCAAGTTTTCATAATAAAATATTTAAATAAAAAATAATTTAACAAACTCATTTCATGAAAATGTTGAAAATTTTCCATACAACATTTGAATACTTTATAGAATGACTTGTTAGTGAGGAGTTTAGCGTTGGCCACAACCCACTCGTTTTTTAGTTGTAATTGAAAATATATGTAAGCTTTTGGCAAATGATATGTTCACCTCGAAACAGGCTCATATTAGCGAGGTGGTTTATAAAAAAAATGTTTATTCATAACATCACAGTAAATTGATAAAATTTAAAGCATTATTGTGTTTTTTATGAGAAAAATAATTATATTATTAATGAAAATTCCGTTTTAATCACATTTTAGACATTTTAAATAATCTTTTTAAAAGTAAACGAGAGGGTTGTGGCCAACGCTAAACTCTCCACTACACAATGAAGCTTCCCTGCTAATGTCAATATGAAATCAAATAACTGAACATTGCCAAACATCAAAATTTCTCTTGTTATATATATTTATCATACAAAAATATTTTATTATGAACATAATTTTTCAAACGGTTGTATGTTTTTCTTTTAACGTTGACCAACTTTGAATGCAGTTTTTAGAAGATTATTGGTATTGTATAAATAGTTTAAACAAAATTAAAATATCTTAAAATTTCAGGTCGCGAGAGCATTTTTTCAGTTTTAACAGATGAAATCATAGAGAAACATTGAGAAAAAATGAACCGTTGTCTTCGGAAAACTAAATCAGATCTAAGTTTATGTACACGTTTAATGTCAATATTAAGTTCAGCGGCCTTTAGTTTGATCTGTACAGAGGACACAAATTTACATATTTGTGTACGGCACACAGGATACGGCATACACACAAAAACATCACAACGAAACTCAAAGCATGCACTCTCTACATGACACCCATTGAGATTATGATGTAAAAAAATACTCTTAAAAATTGTGAAATCATGACTCTCCACTATTCTATAGTAGTGGAGAGTAAAAACGGCTCATTCATGGTTTCAAACATAGTTTAATTAATACATAATTTTAATAAATACATAATTAATAAATAATTAATACATAGTTTAATAAATACATAATTTTATTACATAATTTTAATTCTTTTCTCTTTAGGTCTAATAGACAGCAAAAAATACATGTCACGAAAAGCATTTATGTTTTCTTGCAGACTTACATGTTCGTATATGATGGCATTACTTTCTTTGATTTCATATAATCCATTATTAATCATTAGGTATAATTACCCTGACATGCGGTCGGTTTTTGAAGGTTAATGGATTTCAATGTCACAGTAATTTTATGTATCATATACGTTTCAAGACACTGTGTTCTTCAACGAACTGCATACATTAATGATAAGACATTAAACCAGATGTTCCCAACCTTATTTGATCTACCACCCCCATTTCGAAAAGAAATATACCTACTCCCCTCTCCATTTTCAGAAAAAAAAAATTCTTACCAACTCCTCCCTTCTTGAAATAACTTAATAATTTTATTGGGTCATAGTCAACTTTTTCATAGAATGATTCGAATGCGCCCGGGTCTCGGATGATAAACAAGAAAGATGTTTAAAATGGTTTCGTTTGAAGATATTAACAATCTTGGAGTATGTTCTTCCCCCACCACCACCCGTTCTGCTTATGGGGACTAATAACGGCCCCTTGCAAAACTCTGAAAGAACACATAAAGAACATATGAAGAGTCCGGAGAACTCTAAAACCTTGCAGACACTGCACTTAATGTGCCAAAGAGAGCTAATCATGTTGAAACAACTGGCTCACTGCTCAGTGATAGTGAAGATAATAGTGCACCGAATTTAAGACAGAAAGTCTTGAAAGCCCTAAAATTGCTCTTCGTGGCTACAAGGTCCGCATGTCCAATGGGTCCAAAGAAATTCCCACGGACATCGTCGTAGAGTTCTCGTCGGTAAGTTGACACGGAGAAGTTAGTGCATTCCCATAGGATATGCTCAGAAGTCTGTTCAGGGTTATCACAAAGCTGACATGAGGACGAATCGGATAAGTGAAAACGAAAGAGATAGCTTTTGAAACTGCCGTGTCCAGTAAGGAATTGCGTGGTCCAATAATCGGGAACAATCCACGAGGAAAAAATTCGAGTCCTCAATCTTGGAGTATATTAAATTGCCGCGCAGCAAGAAAATTTCAGTCTTGTAATGTTTGTAACAGTACATATAACTAATTGGAAGATGCGGGGGATGGACCGGGTGGAATGGGGGAAACTTCTTATAGGCTGTAGCGCCATTGATGACGAATAATTGTATCAAGAAATCAAAACGAAAATTGCCGCACATCGAGAAATTTTCAGTTACATCATGTTTGTATGAACAAACCAAAATGAAATGCCGCGCAGCGAGAAAATCTCAGTGCTGTATTGTTTATAAAGCACTAATAATATATTTTACGTCCACGAAATTTATCCTTAGATACCTAATGCACAGAAATTTCATTAGTTAAATCAAGGTTAGTTAAATCAAGGTTGCATCAATTAAACCCGCTGAGGCCCTGACGTGTGTGGTTGGATTCTCGGGGGCAGTGGTTGAACCCGATGGATGGTGGATATTTTGTGTTTGTCCGATGTTGCGGCTGCGTCCGGTGGTGAACAGGGCCAATGAGCTCTATAGCGTCGCCGGCGTGGAAGTGGATCGCGATCTCCCTCGATGCACAGAAATTTACTGGGGCTAGGTTGTGGCCATAGGGGCCTAACCAGTAAAGTTGGGGGTGGCCGCTGCCCCACCCTAGGATTCTGGGCAACAGGTCGTTGCCCCCTTCAATTCTTACCTATGGAGTGGCGATGAGTAGGTCTGCACCACCGGGTGATGGAAATCGAAGAACTGAAAGTACTGTCCGGTGGTGTACCTGAAATTCGCCAACATGAGTGCTAAGGGGTGGAGGAGCCCCCCGTGATGATTGGTCGGCACGACCCGCTCGGCGGTACCCGAGTTGATGACGAGACAGGTGCAGCTGACGCTGCGTCTGGTGTGGAAATCGAAGAACTGAAAGTACTACGGGCGTGGCGAAGGCTCCCTGTGGCAGTCTGTTGTTCGTGGAGCTGTCGGGAGGGTAACCCTCGCCTGGATTTACGGGCCTTCACGAGTGTGGTTGGACTCTTAGTGGCAGTGGTATGAAATATGCATGGTGGTAGTTCTTGTTTCGTCCGACGAGCAGCCGCTCCGGGGATGAACAGAACACTTAGTTCTACAACGTTCCCTATGGAGTGGGGTAGGTGACTGCGACTTATCCTCTGCACAGAAATTTTAGGTTTATTTGCTCTACTTCAAGTACTCTGTACTTTTATCAATCTTGTCATGACCTAGGCACAGCCTATACTTTGACTCCTTCCATTGTCTAGAGGGGCGGCGACTTGTCCTCAAACTAGCCCCCTGAATTTACCTTCGATCAAAAATGCCCCCCCTAGATCTCCTCAGGCGGGCGGTACCGCACCCGTTGGGAACCATTGCATTAAACTAATGAATACATTAAGAGGGCATATTTTATTTTTTATGTAGCTTCTCAGGCAACTAACAGGTACTATGTCAAATATTTATTTAACACGCACCCAATAACAAGTTGCCACATTCTGGAGGCTTGTGAAATCGATCGTCTCACAGATCCAGACTGAAAACACAATTTAAAACTAAAACATCACATTTTGAAATCGTATTTCTCAAATTCTTCTGAGTCGCTTTCCTCATCACTGAGGGTCGTGATCCTCTCTTCTCTTTGCCATCATCACCTGGTGGACAGCACTCCTCCATCTCTCCCGACACTCCGCAGTTCGCAATGCACCTACTACTGTTAGGCCAGTAACCGCTTTGATCTGGTCAGTCCATCTATTCGGGGATCTTCCTCTACCTCTACTCCCCGCCACACTTCCGGTCACGACCAGCTTTTCCAAGCAGTCCTGACCACGTCTTGCGATGTGTCCAAAGAAACGGAGGATATGGCCAAGACAGACAGCCGACAATCTATCCTCAATCTCAAGTTCCTGTAGAATGGAGATATTTGTTCGATGTGTTGTCCAGGGGATCCGGAGCATGCGACGCCAACACCACATCTCAAAGGCATCAATTTTTTGTCTCTCTCTTGCCTTTATTGTCCAAGATTCCACTCCGTACAAAAATATTGGGTGGATCAATGGACGAATTATTGTGGCTGTGGTGATGCATCTATCTTTCCAAATTTTATCCAATTTGGCCATTGCACTTTTGGCCATGCCAATACGCTTGCGTATCTCCATCTCACAGCTTCCGTCTACAGAGATCGTTGAGCCAAGATAAACAAAATCATCGACAACTTCGAGATCTTGTAGAGAATCTGTTCTCTCTAGCTGTCCATGACGGTCTATAATCATTATTTTTGTTTTTGATTTATTTATCTCAAGGCCCAAGATGTTGCTTTCTGCTTCCACTCGACGTAGTATCTCTGCCATTTCCTGCTCAGATTTGGCTATGAGTGTGATTTCTCAAATATAATATGTTAATAAGGGGGGCAAGTCTGGTTCGACCGGCGAAATCAAAACCCTAGTGATTACCGCATTTCTTATAATATTACTTTGCTGTCAATACGCATGTGTTTATTTTTTCAGACCATATCTCTTAAGTCATTCAGATACGGCAAATGCAAAAACCTTATAACAAGGTCTTTGGGCAAATGCAATATATTGACTTGTTCGCGGACTTCAGTGTATAGGTCATTATGGCTGCAGACCTCTCCTCCTAAATATTTGAAACTCACTTGTTCCACGGGCTTATCATCAACAGTTAGCTTACACATGGTTGTTTTGATATAATAATACTTATTATTTTACTGACAGAAATTTTAAAAAAATATAAATAAAAATTGGATGTCCGCTCATTTGAATCAGGTATACCTAAACTTTTAAACTTAAGCACGCGATATCTATCCTTACCATCATGGAACTTCACGGTCTACCTTTTTGGCGGTTTAAATATAATAATATCATGTTTTCAGTCACTTGATCCATTTATATTTAATTATTATCATGCCCTCTTAAAGCGTTGTGGAAATACGTACTTCGGAAGTCACAATGAAGACACTTGAACCTGTTTAACAAATTTAAATTAATTGTAGATAATTGTTTCATTTATTGATTATATGCTAAACCTTTGCAATGACAATTTTATTACGCACATTATTTCCATGTTTATTTCTTACAGAATGAATAAATAATAAATACTCTGATTTGATTGATAATTTATGTGGGAATATAAACCGAAACACCCCAATTTTATATAAAATATTCTCAAATATGTGTAACAGTGTGTTTCAAAAAAAAAATACCATAATTATTCTCAACATTTCTCTAGTAAATGTTCGTCACACAATTTTAAAAATTCCGCATAAATTTACCATTTAAAATGTCCTTTTTTTAATTACTCCATTACTATGTTGTGTCGCAAAACAATAAATATATGCTTAAATAGTGCATAAAATGTGAATAACCAATATGTTTTTTTCATATCAAGTCAGGTATGTTTGGGGTTCCCGATATTTATTAGGTACATATAAACCATTTTTAATGCACGCGACAGTTACCCTTACCAATGCGTAAGGGTAACTGTCGCGTAACTTCATAATGCATTAGGGTAACTTCATAATGCATTAGGTGGTGTTATCATGTTTTCAGTACCTAGGTTTAGCGTTGTATTTCATCATAATATTCCAATTGGATCTGTGAAATGTGCAAGTGGCGAGTCAATGTCTGAAGACAATTTATACATTTGGTTGGTGGTAACCCCCCCGACAGACACTTTTGAAGTTCAATCGTTCAAAGTTGACCGAGTTTGAAGTCTGACAGTCGCTGACTATAATCTTTTTATAGTAGGAATTTGTGAATACGCGTGTGAAGCGTTATTGAATAACAAAAACGGCTATAATATTATTTAATTATACTACAAATATGTATTTAGATACATATATTCATGTTTTCTTTTTATTCTAAACGATTAAATAGCTTTTAGATTTGGAATTAGATAAAATGTGTAGAAAAGATGCAACAGAGCGGGGAAAAATTTCACTATAACTATGCAAGATCATAATATATACGAAGGTAGGTACCTACTTATTGCTTTAATTAACTAAAAGGTTAGGTATTATTACTTGTTCATAATACCTACCTATAAGAATTGCTTTAAACTAGTTGCATGTAACACATGAGATCCAACTGTCGATAGCGATAGTATGTATAGTTGAAGAACAAGAATCAAACTATAAACCCATAAATACAAATTATTGAAAATTTTAACACATGTTGGTATGTATGTCAAGATAGGACAGTATGGAGGTCAGTCCTCTTTTCCTACCCGGAATATGAAAACAGCATGATGGATCTGTATGTATGTTTGGATATTAAGCACCTATCAAACTATTAAGTCTTCTTACATATTGTGTATAAGCGACTGCCATACAAATTGTTTTCAATTTCACTTAATTCAATCGTCATTTAATTCAATTTTTATAAAAATTGTTACAAAAATTTGGGATGTGCTAATACAATGTTAATATTTTTTATAGAAAATTAAATTATCTAGTTGGGGTGTTTCGGCTTTTTTCGATATTTTTTAAAAAAATTGGAAATATAGGCAGTTAAACTCATAAATTTATCGTAAAAAAAATATTTTTCTTAATAAAAAATGTTTGAGAAACCCTGGATTTTTTTTGAAAAAACTCATTTGAGATTTTGTATTTTTCTATGTTTATACAAATTTTCAGTGTTCTAGCTTTTATGGTTTCTGAGATATATGGAAAAATTAACCAAAATTTCAAAAGTTGATAACCCCTGACTGAAACAATAATTCACAATTTTGAGTTTAAAAGTTTTGTAAGCCTATAACTCTACATATATATTCTGAAAATTTGGGCTCTGTAAATTGAGCGGATCAAAAGTTATAAGGGGGGGACAGACAGACACACAGACACACACTCAGACACACACTCAGACACATACTCAGACACACACACAGACACACAAAACTCACATAAAATGTTCTACTCCGAATTCTGAGTAAATCCATGTATCGGAACATATATGCTGCGAGGCCTCTAGTTGGTGTTATTAGCATGCAAATGTTCCTTCGTACACGCATCTTGGATTAATAATGTCGATTCATTTAGAGAATTGAATTCTCATGAACGAATCGACAGTTGGATAAAGACGAAGTGTATCTAAGAAAAAGGTATCGGGGACTTTTATGTATTCAACATTTTTTACTTGTTTGTAAAAAAGGGTTTTGATGTAGTCTCAAGGTTTTATTTTATTTAGGTATATTAAATTACACAATATTTGTACTTTAAATAATATAGGTATAACAAAATAACAATGTTGATATTCTCTCGACAGGGTTAAAAATTGCAGATCAAATTAAATTGATTAAATTAGATTATATCACAGATTGAATTGGTAGAGCGGTACTCACATAAAATCCATTGTGTTGTTTCTGTTCATGGGGAATCTATGTGGAGAAAAAAAAACAGATATCAATCAATCTTAAAACGTTCCCTATCGTTTATTCTGCTATACCGATGGTCCAAGAGTTGGGTTTTGAAGCTTTTAAATTACCTTCCAAAATCAGCTTTTCAATATATATTTCGTTTCGCTATTAATAACTTTTCTTATTTCTAAGCAAGTATTCACAGGAACGTTTCCTTAATGAATGAACGAACGAACTAACAAAATAACGAACGAACGAACGAACGAACGAATGAATAATTTTCAATAGTATATATAACATTTCCAATAGTATAAAAATTACATGGGAACAAAATTACAATTTATTTATACCTAATTATATTTTTTTTTCCAAAAATTTGTAAATTTTACTGCCTCGCTAGACATAGTCTGTTCTGAGGGAGTAGGTACTAGTTTAAAATTGCTATGGCTACTCTGCGATCATATGATTTGTTTTTTTCTTCAGATATTCCATCCCCACATCCTATTTTTTTATTTATCGTAAACCAACAGATTCTTGTTACGTTTACATAAAAGACAAAAAACATTCAAGTAGTGACTATACAGGAAGCGGTTCGATGATTGAAAGAGGATGGATTCAAAGGCTAACAATTAATACTAAGTATATAAGATTGCTATTACGAATGTATAATTTCTGAGCGACATTACTGTTTAAATATGGAAACTTTTCAATTATATATAATTATCTTTGTCAGTCAATCTCTCTCTCGTAATTATCCAATGATGAACTCAAGTGTTCTGTAAAGATACTGTGGGGAATGAAATACAATAAACAAAATATATCCTCATGATTGAGGATGGTGGCTGTAATCAATCGCTCTTTATGTGGTACTCCTCCATGCTAATCAGATCTAGGCAGAACGTGGAGCTCCAGTCACTGAAGACAACAAAACAAAATTAAGGCCCTTGTATATCCTGGGCATTGGGCATACGGACGTACACAAATATGTACACTAAATTACCTTCTACATAGTGTACAAAATACGAAAAAATATTGAATACCACCAAATCTGTAATTTACAATATTTTTCGTGAAGAAAAGGTAAAATTTGTAAGTTTTTTTTAATGAGCAATAATAGAGATTCTTTTTCTTCTTCTTCTACATGTCCTCGTCCTGGAACGAGAATGTCCAGTTCTTCTTCCATCTCTTTGATGGTCTTCCCGGTGGTCAGGGTCCTTCTCTGGTAACTCGCGCATAGCAATCTTTGGCAGCCTTTCTAGATTCACCCTCTCGAACAATGTCAAAATACCTACCTAGTAAATAAAACTCGGTCAGAAGATTTTCATATTCTCTTTCGATTGAAGTAAAAATCTACTTCATAGGCCATGCCGTTTTCTTTTAGTTAGGTACATACAGTAAAAAATTAAATAAAATATTTTACTAAAACTAATTTTACAAGAAAAGTATTAAACAAACTCATATTTCAAAAAACTCACCCAATAGAATTAAGATGT
Organism: Molanna angustata; assembly: GCA_963576475.1. Lineage (NCBI taxonomy): Eukaryota > Metazoa > Arthropoda > Insecta > Trichoptera > Molannidae > Molanna > Molanna angustata. The sequence goes on from OY754979.1 coordinate 32,792,128, forward strand.
AAAAATTTACTGTTCTTTATTTCAAAGACCTATCATTTGAGGGTACCTACCGGGGAAAACATTTTCAAAATTTACTATTTCGCCTCCTCTAAAACTGTTTGATGTCGTATACTGCATCAATAAACGCTTGTACTTTGGATAATTGCCACTGGAAGTTCATTGACATGTTTAATAGTTAGAAATGTTGTGTTTGGATGTTGTACTGTGACATCCTGTTATATTGCCATCGATTCATTTCCCGACTAGACTTGACTTGCCTTAGGTATTATTACGACGGATGTTTTTCTTCTAACAATGTGGTCACAAACGACAATTATTCCACTTAACATCAATATCACTTTCATATGTCAAGTCAGATCTTATTACTTCAATCTATTAAATGGTCTAGAAGAGGTACCTACTTTTGAAACGTCATTTGATTTTTTCTTACATATTATCAAAATAGTTTCTAATTAATTTATTCAATGATTGGCACCATTGACACCGACCCATTTAATATTAAGATTTCGCTCAAATTTTTAAATATCCTTAAATAGCGCTTTTTCAACAAATGGTTCAATGAGTGTTTTTTTCTGCTGAAATTATGTTTAAGTTGACTGGAAGACGTTAATTCATCAACAAGTTCGCCTTTTGACTATTATAATGTTTTTTTACATGATGTTTTGTATGGATTTTGTTTTATTTTATTATATTTTTACGGCGCTGGCCGATTTACTAATGCTATTAATAACAATTAAACACTACAAATAATAACACTCAATTATTATTATTAAATACCATTATACGCTTCCTCAAAAGAATTTGAAGATCAATGCGTAAATTGTAAATTATTTAATATAACAAAATAAAATGCAACAAACGCATCATCAAATAAAAAAATAAAATAAAATAGTTCACCCATCCAGATACTTAACATATCAAAGGATAAGCTCTGAGGAGGTCTCTATTCCCGATTCCCGAATATTAACGTTTAAAAAATCTTTACCGATTCTACACGTAGTACCTACATGTATTTTATTACCTACCGTTTTTTGCATTTTTTGTAATAAGTTTTTCGATGAATCTAAACGGCTTAACGATTTTGGAATAATGCCAGTGGCTAAAATAATGAACGGTAATATTATTATTTTACGAAAGTGCCAAAGTCTTTTAATCTCGTTACCTAATGCGGTGTATTTTCTAATATTATCATCAAAAGATTTTCTAATATCACTAGAATTTGAAATAGCTACGTCGCAAATGTATGTTACTTTTTTAATTTTATCATGTATTATTATATCGGGTCTGTTATGTTGAATTGGCCGGTCAGTTAACATTGTATTATCACAATAAATCGAATTATTATTATGTACTTGATGAAATTATATGTTTATTTATATTAATATAAGTAGGTCCGTACATAGTATAGAAACCTACGATATTTTTTTATTGAAAGGTATACCAATTATCCGAGAGATGGCAACGTTTTCGATTATTTCGATAATTTTTAATGGCTGTTTTTTTATATTTCCTTTCTTATTGAGTATAAATATGAAAAAGGTAAGTCTGGCACCTGGGAGTGGTTTCGTTTACCAGTGCGCATCTTATTTATAGGTGAAAATTACAAATTTTAACATTATCATACTATAATTTGTACCTGTATGTCATTTGTACCTATAACATCCGTCCGTTTGTGAAATATGTTGGTACTGTTACTGTTACTGTAAAAAAATAAAAAAAATAAAAGAAGAAGATTTATTCTAGAAATTTTCACGGGTGTGTGCTGAACAAATCACCATGTTCCATAGCAATCAGATGGATGGTATAAGAGCACAAAAAGGACTTACAAAGACACAAATGATTCACCTATATAAAGGGGATGCGCACTAGTAGACGTAACCACTCCCAGGTGCCAGACTAACCTTTTCCATACCTACCTCGTATATTCAATAAGAAAGGAAATATAAAAAAAAACAGCCATTGAAAAATAAATTGTTTTTTGACTTTGCTATCTCTGAGACTACGAGAATGCATTTTTTTTGTACAAACTTATATAAGTAGGTTTTGTTTTATAAATGAATATATTTTTTTTTTATTTCCATTCATGTGTCATTATTAGTCAAATCATGCACACATTTACTACCAGCGTATATATGGACCAGTGAAGACCCTAGATATTTATTATTTATTTATATCAATAGTAGAATATGGTATTATAGGGTGGGGTAGTACTTATAGAACAAATCGTCTGCTGACAGGAAAAAGTCACTAACTGCCTATTTTGGCAAAATTGAGTTAACTATGCTATCATATTCACCAAAACACACTTTACATCTGGAAAAAAAATTATCTTCATATCAGGTCCCGTTGCGGAGATTTTTCGGAAAAATATTCATTATCTGCATTTTTTTTCAATTATGCCGTCTGGAAAAAGTCATTATCGTTGTAATGAAGTCTTTTTTTTACATATTTTTGTATTTAACTACCAACATTCGAAAATTTTAACACATTAACTAAAAAAAATAATTTTCGATAAATACATAGCATCACATCCTAACTGGGTAGGCAGAGAGAAAAGAACGCCATTGTTTTCTATCCCGGATTGCATTAATCGCCTTATTTATATTGATATATCATCTCAACATTTAAGTCTGTTATTCTCATACATCAACCCATGCATGTCCCTAACGGGGTAGGCAGATAGAACCAAACACTATATTTTTTATATCCTGGAACACATACATCGCCTCATCAATATTATACATCATTATTACATGTTCATTTTTTTGTGTTTGCCTGACACTGTTCATTTACAGCACAAGTTGGGTATTATGAGGATGCATAAATGTACCTACTTGTTAAACGAACATATTCGTTCTTAAAAAAAAACAAAAAAAAAACTATATTTTTACATGTATTGTTGATGTTGACGGTATTTAAGGTTTAAAATTCATTATATGATTTAGAACAAACCCAGGTTTAATATTGGTTAATTCTTAAAAAAAAATATATAAGTCAGAAAATAGAAGTTGATCTGAATATCTTCTGAAAATGTGAGTAAATACCTAAATTTCTATTAATTTAAAAGTCAAGAAAAAAATTTAGAGGTCCTGGGCACAATAGGTATGTACCTTTCATTTGAAACATCTGAAATATTCATGATAGGTACTAATAAAATTAGAATATTAGAAGAATACAAAAAGTTTGGAAGAAATTGCAAAATGGCAATAAACTCGCCACTTGTGCAGGTTGCAAAGAAGTGATTAAAATTTGAAATTTTTTATGAAAGCATTATAATGAATTTTGCCACATAGAAATATTACATACAATCTCACACAGTATGGCAGATGAGCCGTCAGGAAAATCTCATTATATGCAATTTTGTGTTTTTTTCATTCCCTATGAGTTTTTGTCAAATTTGAACATCAAATATAGTTAGATTAGGCTACTTTTTATATATGTTGAAAAATTCATGACAATCTATAAACAATTAAAGAAGTTATGAGAGTTAATATTGCCGAAAAACTTTGACAGCCATTATCTCGAAAACATGTTTGTTGCAGTTAGTGACTTTTTCCTGTCAGCAGACGAAATATAGATCCAATAGTTAAAGCCCGAAAATCCGTTTTGAAAATAATATTCAATGTACCCATTCGCACACCCTCAGCCGAACTATTAAAAAAATTGACATCTTAGACATACCACAGTTATATGCTAAAATATTTGCATTTATTTTTATTCACACCTTAACAACTTCCAATTGACCCAAACTACACGTCAGACTAGACAGACTTTCTTCTTCTTCTTCTTCAGCCAGTTTTCATCCATTCTTGGACATAGGCCTCCCCCTTGATCCTCCACAACTCCCTGTCTTGAGCACACTGCATCCATCTCTGGGGATGGGGTCTGCCAACACCTCTTCGGCTTGTTCTCGGTCGCCATTCTAACTAGACAGACTAGACAAGTAAATATGCAGATACCAAGAACCAAGTCGACTTATGGACAAAGAAATTTTCATTTCCTTGGAGTAAAATTTTTAATTTCCTTCCAATTGAATTGAAGAAAACTACAAATATAAACAGCTTTAAATGTGGATTAAAGAAGTGGGTAGTAAAAAGCAGACAAGACAGTGATAAATAAACAACTCTACGTTAACATACAATGACACACACGCACACCTAAACAAAATACCTACATATATAATTATAAGCTGCTTCAGAACAGGTTTTTAACCTAGTGAAGCAGTTTACATTCCGCATCTAGTTCTTAAGTATCTTTTTTTGTAAAAATATTGTATTGTTAAACTTTGATGTGTACCTGTATATTATTTCTTATGTTTATTTACCTTTTATCACACTATATTTAAAATGACAACAATAAGTAGATTACTGCTGCCCTAATAGGAAATCCTGTTCTAGGTCTAGCAGTTTACAATTTTTTCTGACAATTATTAGGTATATGCAATTATGAACCAGGTTATTGTTCCCGTTCCACACTAAATAGGTACACATTACCTCAACAAACATATTGCTATATATTATCTAGTTAATCACAAATATAAGGTATGTATGTGATTAACTAGATAATAATATAAAGATTAACTAGATTGATACTCTATAATAGGTACCATTCACACATATTGTAAATGGTACCTTTTATGCAGTATCATACAATAAATAAAAAAAATAAAATAAATAAACCGATAATAAATTAGTATAGATTATTGATCTGTGAATATTATTTTCAATAACTTTTGTTTAGTTAGAATTGTGTCCTGCCATCTCTTGAAGTTAGTTCGAAGTTTTTCCTCTTCTTGAAAATTCATTGTAACAGACAAAGATTTCACCGACAGATGGCGGTGTACTTTGAAAGCATTCCAATAAATGTCTTGGATTTTCTGGTTATTTTATATTTTTATTGTTGTACAGTATTATTACTTTATCTTTTCTTTAAGAAATATTTAATTTATCTTAAAATTATAAACAATGATTGGTTTTAAATTTACTGGTTTTTTATATATTATTCCTTTGAAAATATATATAAGTAATAGTATAAATTTATATGAGAATTAATTCACTCGTATCAAACTAATGTGTATCTTTTTTATTTTCATAGTAAGATCGAATTTCATATTCAATTAATGAATTGTACTTGAAAAAATAAACTATGTAAAATTAAACTACATATTCCAAAGATTTATTAATTTATAGATATTGTCGAAAAAGAGGATTTTTTTTACATATAAAACTCCTGGAATGATACTATTTGTGTAGCATATGCGTGAGACCTTATTGATATGTAGGTAATTTAATATCTTGGGCAATTTCTAGTGTGTTATAATGTTTGCATCAATTCAGGCGTTTAGGCAATTGAGGCACTGAAATGTTTAATTTTTAATAAGAAACAGAATAATAATGTAACCTATTAACCGTGAATAAGATTCATCATAAAATATATGTATCCATACCTATACATATTTTTTTAATACTTAACTATATTACAAAGAATGGTATCTTTTATCTAGAAAGTATTAATTACCATGGGATATAGATATTGCGTTACCACAGGAGTTTTCGGTATAGTGCAATGTAATAAATGAAATACCATACATATTATTATATTCTATCATCATTCTTCATGAGATAAGTACAGAGAATGGAGCCCCAAAACCAGTATACTTGGAAACACTCATGGCTATTTTATAATGATTTTCTTCTTTTTCTTCTATGTCGCTACGACCAAATCAACCTACAACTTTTGCCTCCAACAATGTCTGTTCTCAGCCGTCATTTCCAGTTTGCTTCTTACAAGAACTGCGCTGCATCTCTTTTTGTGTTGTCTTCCCATCTAATTCTTGGTCTCACGATATTTCTCCTACTTGTGTCCTTCTTCTGATTTCTGATAATGGGCTTTTCGTCGTTATTTAATGTTCCCGACCTTGTTTTGAGTTATGTGTGATATTCTTTTATTTCAGGGTTGGATCTGAGCAGGTAGTGTGTGTCCAACAGTGGCGGCTGAAGACCTAAAATATTAGAGGGGCTCGATTTTTTTTCTTGAAAGGAAATGAGTATTTGAAAGGAGAAAATATTCAGTACCTACACTTGTGAAATATCGACACAGGTGAAAAAAATATTTTCATGCATATGATCAGTGTTTATCATCATTCTCCTGTTAAGCTGCAATAACAATACCTGAAAAAAAGGGGGTCGGTGGATCATATATCATACATGTTGGATTTAGTTGTTTTTGTCAGAGTCAGAATTAATACCTACATCAGAATTATTGTCAAAAAGTAAACACGGAAAACAACATTCACTACACCCGCAATACGCATTCTTTTCACTACATCTGGAAAGCCATGACGTTTTTTGTTACATATTTATATTACTAGTTGCATGTAACACATGAGATCCAACTGTCGATAGCGATAGTATGTATAGTTGAAGAATATGTACCAAACTATAAACCCATAGATACAAATTATTGAATATTTTCAGATATTTTGTTTTCTATACAACATATGTAGGTATGTATGTCAAGATAGGATAGTATGGAAGAAGATCCTTTTTCCTACCCAGAATATGCAAATTGCATGATGGTATGTATGTATGTTTGGAGATGAAGTAACAAACTATTAAGTCTTCTTACATATTGTGTATAGGCGACTGCCATACAAAATGTATGAAGCGATGTCGTCACTAAATTCAATTTTCAAAAAAATTGTTAAAAAAAAATTGAGATCTTCTACTACAATGTTAATATTTTTTATAGAAAATTAAATTATCTAGTTGGGGTGTTTCGGCTTTTTTCGATAATTGTAAAAGTTTTGGAAATATAGGCAGTTAAACTCATAAATTTATCATAAAAAAAATATTTTTCTTAATAAAAAAATGTTTGAGAAACCCTGGAATTTTTTTGAAAAAACTAATTTGAGATTTTGTATTTGTCTATGTTTGTACCAATTTTCAGCGTTCTACCGTTTATGGTTTCTGAGATATATGGAAAAATAAAATAAAAATTCAAAAGTTGATAACCCCTGACTGAAACGAAAATTCAAAATTCCGAGTATAAAAGTTTTGTAGGCCTGTAACTGTTTATATATTCTGAAATTTTAGGCTCTGTAAATTGAGCGGATCAAAAGTTATAAGGGGGGGACGGACACACAGACACACACACACACACACAGACACACAGACACACACACACACACACACAGACACACACACACACAGACACACGAAATGTTCTACTCCGAATTCTGAGTAAATCCGTGTATGGAACATATATGCTGCGAAGCCTCTAAGTTGGTGTTTTTTGACTTCAAAGTTGGAAAATCCATGAAAAAAGTAGACCTCTCCATACAATTCTCGCGTATTCTGGCTTGATACATTGTCGATATGTTAAGAGAACAAAGTTCTCCTGAACAAATCGACAGTTGGAAAACTTCGAATATATTTACGTGATTTACAAGTACCTACTAATTTGAGATAATGAGATGAATGTCCGCGAGGCCCTTATTTTTTCACATTCACACGATCATCGTAATTAAAGTAACGCGAAATTAAATTATGTATACTATTCACCGTGTACTATTGTCAAAAATTATCATAAACTAGTTGCATGTAACACATGAGATCCAACTGTCGATAGCGATAGTATGTATAGTTGAAGAATATGTACCAAACTATAAACCCATAGATACAAATTATTGAATATTTTCAGATATTTTGTTTTCTATACAACATATGTAGGTATGTATGTCAAGATAGGATAGTATGGAAGAAGATCCTTTTTCCTACCCAGAATATGCAAATTGCATGATGGTATGTATGTATGTTTGGAGATGAAGTAACAAACTATTAAGTCTTCTTACATATTGTGTATAGGCGACTGCCATACAAAATGTATGAAGCGATGTCGTCACTAAATTCAATTTTTAAAAAAATTGTTAAAAAAAAATTGAGATCTTCTACTACAATGTTAATATTTTTTATAGAAAATTAAATTATCTAGTTGGGGTGTTTCGGCTTTTTTCGATAATTGTAAAAGTTTTGGAAATATAGGCAGTTAAACTCATAAATTTATCATAAAAAAAATATTTTTCTTAATAAAAAATGTTTGAGAAACCCTGGAATTTTTTTGAAAAAACTAATTTGAGATTTTGTATTTGTCTATGTTTGTACCAATTTTCAGCGTTCTACCGTTTATGGTTTCTGAGATATATGGAAAAATAAAATAAAAATTCAAAAGTTGATAACCCCTGACTGAAACAAAAATTCAAAATTCCGAGTATAAAAGTTTTGTAGGCCTGTAACTGTTTATATATTCTGAAATTTTAGGCTCTGTAAATAGAGCGGATCAAAAGTTATAAGGGGGGGGGGGACACACAGACACACACACACACAGACACACACACAGACACACAGACACACGAAATGTTCTACTCCGAATTCTGAGTAAATCCGTGTATGGAACATATATGCTGCGAAGCCTCTAAGTTGGTGTTTTTTGACTTCAAAGTTGGAAAATCCATGAAAAAAGTAGACCTCTCCATACAATTCTCGCGTATTCTGGCTTGATACATTGTCGATATGTTAAGAGAACAAAGTTCTCCTGAACAAATCGACAGTTGGACTAACTGTAAATACATATCACTAGTTGCATGTAACACATGAGATCCAACTGTCGATAGCGATAGTATGTATAGTTGAAGAATATGTACCAAACTATAAACCCATAGATACAAATTATTGAATATTTTCAGATATTTTGTTTTCTATACAACATATGTAGGTATGTATGTCAAGATAGGATAGTATGGAGGAAGATCCTTTTTCCTACCCAGAATATGCAAATAGCATGATGGTATGTATGTATGTTTGGAGTCGATGTATCAAACTATTAAGTCTTCTTACATATTGTGTATAGGCGACTGCCATACAAAATGTATGAAGCGATGTCGTCACTAAATTCAATTTTTAAAAAAATGTTAAAAAAAAATTGAGATCTTCTACTACATTGCTGATATTTTTTATAGAAAATTAAATTATCTAGTTGGGGTGTTTCGGCTTTTTTCGATAATTGTAAAAGTTTTGGAAATATAGGCAGTTAAACTCATAAATTTATCATAAAAAAAATATTTTTCTTAATAAAAAATGTTTGAGAAACCCTGGAATTTTTTTGAAAAAACTAATTTGAGATTTTGTATTTGTCTATGTTTTTACCAATTTTCAGTGTTCTAGCGTTTATGGTTTCTGAGATATATGGAAAAATAAAATAAAAATTCAAAAGTTGATAACCCCTGACTGAAACAAAAATTCAAAATTCCGAGTATAAAAGTTTTGTAGGCCTGTAACTGTTTATATATTCTGAAATTTTAGGCTCTGTTTATTGAGCGGATCAAAAGTTATAAGGGGGGGACGGACACACAGACACACACACACACAGACACACACACACACAGACACACACACAGACACACGAAATGTTCTACTCCGAATTCTGAGTAAATCCGTGTATGGAACATATATGCTGCGAAGCCTCTAAGTTGGTGTTTTTTGACTTCAAAGTTGGAAAAGCCGTGAAAAAAGTAGACCTCTCCATACAATTCTCGCGTATTCTGGCTTGATACATTGTCGATATGTTAAGAGAACAAAGTTCTCCTGAACAAATCGACAGTTGGAAAATAATAACCGCAATTCGTCACTCTGCAAAAACAACATGCAAAATGGCGCGCTGTCATCAACAGCTTTCAGCTCTCAGCAGCTGACGAGCTGACCGAAGTGCGCAGACGCCGCAGACGTGTTCATAAACATACTAATATTAATCGTGTTCATAAACACACTAATTCAATTTAATCGTTTAGACCAAAATATACGAGATTGTTGTATAGTAGTATATTCCGGTGAATTCATGAACATATATAGGAACGTGCCCGAGAGCTCCATACATTTCGAATCATATTGCACTGCGGCATTAAAATCAATTCTATGAGTTTACATACACTTCTTCGGGCGCAAGCACATTGTGCCCGCGGAACAAAATTTTTCATAGAATCTCGCTGTATGAAACGAACTATTGCAGTATTTTACTATTACTAGTTGCATGTAACACATGAGATCCAACTGTCGATAGCGATAGTATGTATAGTTGAAGAATAAGAATCAAACTATAAACCCATAAATCCAAATTATTGAAAATTTTAACACATGTTGGTATGTATGTCAAGATAGGACAGTATGGAGGTCAGTCCTGTTTTCCTACCCGGAATATGAAAACAGCATGATGGTTCTGTATGTATGTTTGGAGATTAAGTACCTATCAAACTATTAAGTCTTCTTACATAATATTGTGTATATGCGACTGCCCTACAAATTGTATGAAGCAATGTCGTCACTACATTCAATTTTTATAAAAATTGTTAAAAAAAGTTTGAGATGTGCCAATACCATATTAATATTTTTTATAGAAAATTAAATTATCTAGTTGGGGTGTTTCGGCTTTTTTCGATATTTTTAAAAAAAATGAAAATATAGGCAATTTAACTCATAAATTTATCATAAAAAAAATATTTTTCTTAATAAAAAATGTTTGAGAAACCCTGGAATTTTTTTGAATAAACTAATTTGAGATTTTGTATTTTTCTATGCTTATACCAATTTTCAGCGTTTTAGCTTTTATGGTTTCTGAGATATACGGAAAATTAAATTAAAAATTCAAAAGTTGGTAACCCCTGACTGAAACAAAAATTCAAAATTCTGAGTATAAAAGTTTTGTAGGCCTATAATTGTTTATATATTCTGAAAATTTGGGCTTTGTAAATTGAGCGGATCAAAAGTTATAAGGGGGGGACGGACACACACACAGACACACACACAGACACACACACACAGACACACACACAGACACACGAAATGTTCTACTCCGAATTCCGAGTAAATCCGTGTATGGAACATATATGCTGCGAAGCCTCTAAGTTGGTGTTTTTTGACTTCAAAGTTGGAAAAGCCGTGAAAAAAGTAGACCTCTCCATACAATTCTCGCGTATTCTGGCTTGATACATTGTCGATATGTTAAGAGAACAAAGTTCTCCTGAACAAATCGACAGTTGGAAAATAATAACCGCAATTCGTCACTCTGCAAAAACAACATGCAAAATGGCGCGCTGTCATCAACAGCTTTCAGCTCTCAGCAGCTGACGAGCTGACCGAAGTGCGCAGACGCCGCAGACGTGTTCATAAACATACTAATATTAATCGTGTTCATAAACACACTAATTCAATTTAATCGTTTAGACCAAAATATACGAGATTGTTGTATAGTAGTATATTCCGGTGAATTCATGAACATATATAGGAACGTGCCCGAGAGCTCCATACATTTCGAATCATATTGCACTGCGGCATTAAAATCAATTCTATGAGTTTACATACACTTCTTCGGGCGCAAGCACATTGTGCCCGCGGAACAAAATTTTTCATAGAATCTCGCTGTATGAAACGAACTATTGCAGTATTTTACTATTACTAGTTGCATGTAACACATGAGATCCAACTGTCGATAGCGATAGTATGTATAGTTGAAGAATAAGAATCAAACTATAAACCCATAAATCCAAATTATTGAAAATTTTAACACATGTTGGTATGTATGTCAAGATAGGACAGTATGGAGGTCAGTCCTGTTTTCCTACCCGGAATATGAAAACAGCATGATGGTTCTGTATGTATGTTTGGAGATTAAGTACCTATCAAACTATTAAGTCTTCTTACATAATATTGTGTATATGCGACTGCCCTACAAATTGTATGAAGCAATGTCGTCACTACATTCAATTTTTATAAAAATTGTTAAAAAAAGTTTGAGATGTGCCAATACCATATTAATATTTTTTATAGAAAATTAAATTATCTAGTTGGGATGTTTCGGCTTTTTTCGATATTTTTAAAAAAAATGAAAATATAGGCAGTTTAACTCATAAATTTATCATAAAAAAAATATTTTTCTTAATAAAAAATGTTTGAGAAACCCTGGAATTTTTTTGAATAAAATAATTTGAGATTTTGTATTTTTCTATGCTTATACCAATTTTCAGCGTTTTAGCTTTTATGGTTTCTGAGATATACGGAAAATTAAATTAAAAATTCAAAAGTTGGTAACCCCTGACTGAAACAAAAATTCAAAATTCTGAGTATAAAAGTTTTGTAGGCCTATAATTGTTTATATATTCTGAAAATTTGGGCTTTGTAAATTGAGCGGATCAAAAGTTATAAGGGGGGGACGGACACACACACAGACACACACACAGACACACACACACAGACACACACACAGACACACGAAATGTTCTACTCCGAATTCCGAGTAAATCCGTGTATGGAACATATATGCTGCGAAGCCTCTAAGTTGGTGTTTTTTGACTTCAAAGTTGGAAAAGCCGTGAAAAAAGTAGACCTCTCCATACAATTCTCGCGTATTCTGGCTTGATACATTGTCGATATGTTAAGAGAACAAAGTTCTCCTGAACAAATCGACAGTTGGAAAATGTGCAAACATACGTACCCAACAATAATGCAACAAGTAATACTAGTTGCATGTAACACATGAGATCCAACTGTCGATAGCGATAGTATGTATAGTTGAAGAATATGTACCAAACTATAAACCCATAGATACAAATTATTGAATATTTTCAGATATTTTGTTTTCTATACAACATATGTAGGTATGTATGTCAAGATAGGATAGTATGGAAGAAGATCCTTTTTCCTACCCAGAATATGCAAATTGCATGATGGTATGTATGTATGTTTGGAGATGAAGTAACAAACTATTAAGTCTTCTTACATATTGTGTATAGGCGACTGCCATACAAAATGTATGAAGCGATGTCGTCACCTAATTCAATTTTTAAAAAAATTGTTAAAAAAAAATTGAGATCTTCTACTACAATGTTAATATTTTTTATAGAAAATTAAATTATCTAGTTGGGGTGTTTCGGCTTTTTTCGATAATTGTAAAAGTTTTGGAAATATAGGCAGTTAAACTCATAAATTTATCATAAAAAAAATATTTTTCTTAATAAAAAATGTTTGAGAAACCCTGGAATTTTTTTGAAAAAACTAATTTGAGATTTTGTATTTGTCTATGTTTGTACCAATTTTCAGCGTTCTACCGTTTATGGTTTCTGAGATATATGGAAAAATAAAATAAAAATTCAAAAGTTGATAACCCCTGACTGAAACAAAAATTCAAAATTCCGAGTATAAAAGTTTTGTAGGCCTGTAACTGTTTATATATTCTGAAATTTTAGGCTCTGTAAATTGAGCGGATCAAAAGTTATAAGGGGGGGACGGACACACAGACACACACACACACAGACACACACACAGACACACAGACACACGAAATGTTCTACTCCTAATTCTGAGTAAATCCGTGTATGGAACATATATGCTGCGAAGCCTCTAAGTTGGTGTTTTTTGACTTCAAAGTTGGAAAATCCATGAAAAAAGTAGACCTCTCCATACAATTCTCGCGTATTCTGGCTTGATACATTGTCGATATGTTAAGAGAACAAAGTTCTCCTGAACAAATCGACAGTTGGACTAACTGTAAATACATATCACTAGTTGCATGTAACACATGAGATCCAACTGTCGATAGCGATAGTATGTATAGTTGAAGAATATGTACCAAACTATAAACCCATAGATACAAATTATTGAATATTTTCAGATATTTTGTTTTCTATACAACATATGTAGGTATGTATGTCAAGATAGGATAGTATGGAGGAAGATCCTTTTTCCTACCCAGAATATGCAAATAGCATGATGGTATGTATGTATGTTTGGAGTCGATGTATCAAACTATTAAGTCTTCTTACATATTGTGTATAGGCGACTGCCATACAAAATGTATGAAGCGATGTCGTCACTAAATTCAATTTTTAAAAAAATGTTAAAAAAAAATTGAGATCTTCTACTACATTGCTCATATTTTTTATAGAAAATTAAATTATCTAGTTGGGGTGTTTCGGCTTTTTTCGATAATTGTAAAAGTTTTGGAAATATAGGCAGTTAAACTCATAAATTTATCATAAAAAAAATATTTTTCTTAATAAAAAATGTTTGAGAAACCCTGGAATTTTTTTGAAAAAACTAATTTGAGATTTTGTATTTGTCTATGTTTTTACCAATTTTCAGTGTTCTAGCGTTTATGGTTTCTGAGATATATGGAAAAATAAAATAAAAATTCAAAAGTTGATAACCCCTGACTGAAACAAAAATTCAAAATTCCGAGTATAAAAGTTTTGTAGGCCTGTAACTGTTTATATATTCTGAAATTTTAGGCTCTGTTTATTGAGCGGATCAAAAGTTATAAGGGGGGGACGGACACACAGACACACACACACACAGACACACACACACACAGACACACACACAGACACACACACACACAGACACACGAAATGTTCTACTCCGAATTCTGAGTAAATCCGTGTATGGAACATATATGCTGCGAAGCCTCTAAGTTGGTGTTTTTTGACTTCAAAGTTGGAAAAGCCGTGAAAAAAGTAGACCTCTCCATACAATTCTCGCGTATTCTGGCTTGATACATTGTCGATATGTTAAGAGAACAAAGTTCTCCTGAACAAATCGACAGTTGGAATAGTCTTCATCGAATATATTTTACTGGCAACAAATATGTCAAAGGAGGCAACATAATGACACAAAAATATATTAAATTCGGTTAATTGGTTTTCCAACAAATGTTAGTTCGAATAATTTGCTTTCGGACAATTGTCATTCTGATAACTGATTTTCGAAAAATTGTTATTCGTACAATTACGCATTCGAACAATTGTGTTTCGAAGAATTTTCATGTAATCCTTTTTAAGAACGTTCCGGCTTAAATCAGTGCGGTCATATTCCACTTATTCAAAATTGATATTTACTAGTTGCATGTAACACATGAGATCCAACTGTCGATAGCGATAGTATGTATAGTTGAAGAATATGTACCAAACTATAAACCCATAGATACAAATTATTGAATATTTTCAGATATTTTGTTTTCTATACAACATATGTAGGTATGTATGTCAAGATAGGATAGTATGGAAGAAGATCCTTTTTCCTACCCAGAATATGCAAATTGCATGATGGTATGTATGTATGTTTGGAGATGAAGTAACAAACTATTAAGTCTTCTTACATATTGTGTATAGGCGACTGCCATACAAAATGTATGAAGCGATGTCATCACTAAATTCAATTTTTAAAAAAATTGTTAAAAAAAAATTGAGATCTTCTACTACAATGTTAATATTTTTTATAGAAAATTAAATTATCTAGTTGGGGTGTTTCGGCTTTTTTCGATAATTGTAAAAGTTTTGGAAATATAGGCAGTTAAACTCATAAATTTATCATAAAAAAAATATTTTTCTTAATAAAAAATGTTTGAGAAACCCTGGAATTTTTTTGAAAAAACTAATTTGAGATTTTGTATTTGTCTATGTTTGTACCAATTTTCAGCGTTCTACCGTTTATGGTTTCTGAGATATATGGAAAAATAAAATAAAAATTCAAAAGTTGATAACCCCTGACTGAAACAAAAATTCAAAATTCCGAGTATAAAAGTTTTGTAGGCCTGTAACTGTTTATATATTCTGAAATTTTAGGCTCTGTAAATTGAGCGGATCAAAAGTTATAAGGGGGGGACGGACACACAGACACACACACACACAGACACACACACAGACACACACACACACAGACACACGAAATGTTCTACTCCGAATTCTGAGTAAATCCGTGTATGGAACATATATGCTGCGAAGCCTCTAAGTTGGTGTTTTTTGACTTCAAAGTTGGAAAAGCCGTGAAAAAAGTAGACCTCTCCATACAATTCTCGCGTATTCTGGCTTGATACATTGTCGATATGTTAAGAGAACAAAGTTCTCCTGAACAAATCGACAGTTGGAATAGTCTTCATCGAATATATTTTACTGGCAACAAATATGTCAAAGGAGGCAACATAATGACACAAAAATATATTAAATTCGGTTAATTGGTTTTCCAACAAATGTTAGTTCGAATAATTTGCTTTCGGACAATTGTCATTCTGATAACTGATTTTCGAAAAATTGTTATTCGTACAATTACGCATTCGAACAATTGTGTTTCGAAGAATTTTCATGTAATCCTTTTTAAGAACGTTCCGGCTTAAATCAGTGCGGTCATATTCCACTTATTCAAAATTGATATTTACTAGTTGCATGTAACACATGAGATCCAACTGTCGATAGCGATAGTATGTATAGTTGAAGAATATGTACCAAACTATAAACCCATAGATACAAATTATTGAATATTTTCAGATATTTTGTTTTCTATACAACATATGTAGGTATGTATGTCAAGATAGGATAGTATGGAAGAAGATCATTTTTCCTACCCAGAATATGCAAATTGCATGATGGTATGTATGTATGTTTGGAGATGAAGTAACAAACTATTAAGTCTTCTTACATATTGTGTATAGGCGACTGCCATACAAAATGTATGAAGCGATGTCGTCACCTAATTCAATTTTTAAAAAAATTGTTAAAAAAAAATTGAGATCTTCTACTACAATGTTAATATTTTTTATAGAAAATTAAATTATCTAGTTGGGGTGTTTCGGCTTTTTTCGATAATTGTAAAAGTTTTGGAAATATAGGCAGTTAAACTCATAAATTTATCATAAAAAAAATATTTTTCTTAATAAAAAATGTTTGAGAAACCCTGGAATTTTTTTGAAAAAACTAATTTGAGATTTTGTATTTGTCTATGTTTGTACCAATTTTCAGCGTTCTACCGTTTATGGTTTCTGAGATATATGGAAAAATAAAATAAAAATTCAAAAGTTGATAACCCCTGACTGAAACAAAAATTCAAAATTCCGAGTATAAAAGTTTTGTAGGCCTGTAACTGTTTATATATTCTGAAATTTTAGGCTCTGTAAATTGAGCGGATCAAAAGTTATAAGGGGGGGACGGACACACAGACACACACACACACAGACACACACACAGACACACAGACACACGAAATGTTCTACTCCGAATTCTGAGTAAATCCGTGTATGGAACATATATGCTGCGAAGCCTCTAAGTTGGTGTTTTTTGACTTCAAAGTTGGAAAATCCATGAAAAAAGTAGACCTCTCCATACAATTCTCGCGTATTCTGGCTTGATACATTGTCGATATGTTAAGAGAACAAAGTTCTCCTGAACAAATCGACAGTTGGACTAACTGTAAATACATATCACTAGTTGCATGTAACACATGAGATCCAACTGTCGATAGCGATAGTATGTATAGTTGAAGAATATGTACCAAACTATAAACCCATAGATACAAATTATTGAATATTTTCAGATATTTTGTTTTCTATACAACATATGTAGGTATGTATGTCAAGATAGGATAGTATGGAGGAAGATCCTTTTTCCTACCCAGAATATGCAAATAGCATGATGGTATGTATGTATGTTTGGAGTCGATGTATCAAACTATTAAGTCTTCTTACATATTGTGTATAGGCGACTGCCATACAAAATGTATGAAGCGATGTCGTCACTAAATTCAATTTTTAAAAAAATGTTAAAAAAAAATTGAGATCTTCTACTACATTGCTGATATTTTTTATAGAAAATTAAATTATCTAGTTGGGGTGTTTCGGCTTTTTTCGATAATTGTAAAAGTTTTGGAAATATAGGCAGTTAAACTCATAAATTTATCATAAAAAAAATATTTTTCTTAATAAAAAATGTTTGAGAAACCCTGGAATTTTTTTGAAAAAACTAATTTGAGATTTTGTATTTGTCTATGTTTTTACCAATTTTCAGTGTTCTAGCGTTTATGGTTTCTGAGATATATGGAAAAATAAAATAAAAATTCAAAAGTTGATAACCCCTGACTGAAACAAAAATTCAAAATTCCGAGTATAAAAGTTTTGTAGGCCTGTAACTGTTTATATATTCTGAAATTTTAGGCTCTGTTTATTGAGCGGATCAAAAGTTATAAGGGGGGGACGGACACACAGACACACACACACACAGACACACACACACACAGACACACACACAGACACACACACAGACACACACACACACAGACACACGAAATGTTCTACTCCGAATTCTGAGTAAATCCGTGTATGGAACATATATGCTGCGAAGCCTCTAAGTTGGTGTTTTTTGACTTCAAAGTTGGAAAAGCCGTGAAAAAAGTAGACCTCTCCATACAATTCTCGCGTATTCTGGCTTGATACATTGTCGATATGTTAAGAGAACAAAGTTCTCCTGAACAAATCGACAGTTGGAATAGTCTTCATCGAATATATTTTACTGGCAACAAATATGTCAAAGGAGGCAACATAATGACACAAAAATATATTAAATTCGGTTAATTGGTTTTCCAACAAATGTTAGTTCGAATAATTTGCTTTCGGACAATTGTCATTCTGATAACTGATTTTCGAAAAATTGTTATTCGTACAATTACGCATTCGAACAATTGTGTTTCGAAGAATTTTCATGTAATCCTTTTTAAGAACGTTCCGGCTTAAATCAGTGCGGTCATATTCCACTTATTCAAAATTGATATTTACTAGTTGCATGTAACACATGAGATCCAACTGTCGATAGCGATAGTATGTATAGTTGAAGAATATGTACCAAACTATAAACCCATAGATACAAATTATTGAATATTTTCAGATATTTTGTTTTCTATACAACATATGTAGGTATGTATGTCAAGATAGGATAGTATGGAAGAAGATCCTTTTTCCTACCCAGAATATGCAAATTGCATGATGGTATGTATGTATGTTTGGAGATGAAGTAACAAACTATTAAGTCTTCTTACATATTGTGTATAGGCGACTGCCATACAAAATGTATGAAGCGATGTCATCACTAAATTCAATTTTTAAAAAAATTGTTAAAAAAAAATTGAGATCTTCTACTACAATGTTAATATTTTTTATAGAAAATTAAATTATCTAGTTGGGGTGTTTCGGCTTTTTTCGATAATTGTAAAAGTTTTGGAAATATAGGCAGTTAAACTCATAAATTTATCATAAAAAAAATATTTTTCTTAATAAAAAATGTTTGAGAAACCCTGGAATTTTTTTGAAAAAACTAATTTGAGATTTTGTATTTGTCTATGTTTGTACCAATTTTCAGCGTTCTACCGTTTATGGTTTCTGAGATATATGGAAAAATAAAATAAAAATTCAAAAGTTGATAACCCCTGACTGAAACAAAAATTCAAAATTCCGAGTATAAAAGTTTTGTAGGCCTGTAACTGTTTATATATTCTGAAATTTTAGGCTCTGTAAATTGAGCGGATCAAAAGTTATAAGGGGGGGACGGACACACAGACACACACACACACAGACACACACACAGACACACACACACACACAGACACACGAAATGTTCTACTCCGAATTCTGAGTAAATCCGTGTATGGAACATATATGCTGCGAAGCCTCTAAGTTGGTGTTTTTTGACTTCAAAGTTGGAAAAGCCGTGAAAAAAGTAGACCTCTCCATACAATTCTCGCGTATTCTGGCTTGATACATTGTCGATATGTTAAGAGAACAAAGTTCTCCTGAACAAATCGACAGTTGGACAACCGTAAGGTGGAAACACATTTATTTAAAACTAGTTGCATGTAACACATGAGATCCAACTGTCGATAGCGATAGTATGTATAGTTGAAGAATATGTACCAAACTATAAACCCATAGATACAAATTATTGAATATTTTCAGATATTTTGTTTTCTATACAACATATGTAGGTATGTATGTCAAGATAGGATAGTATGGAAGAAGATCCTTTTTCCTACCCAGAATATGCAAATTGCATGATGGTATGTATGTATGTTTGGAGATGAAGTAACAAACTATTAAGTCTTCTTACATATTGTGTATAGGCGACTGCCATACAAAATGTATGAAGCGATGTCGTCACTAAATTCAATTTTTAAAAAAATTGTTAAAAAAAAATTGAGATCTTCTACTACAATGTTAATATTTTTTATAGAAAATTAAATTATCTAGTTGGGGTGTTTCGGCTTTTTTCGATAATTGTAAAAGTTTTGGAAATATAGGCAGTTAAACTCATAAATTTATCATAAAAAAAATATTTTTCTTAATAAAAAATGTTTGAGAAACCCTGGAATTTTTTTGAAAAAACTGATTTGAGATTTTGTATTTGTCAATGTTTGTACCAATTTTCAGCGTTCTACCGTTTATGGTTTCTGAGATATATGGAAAAATAAAATAAAAATTCAAAAGTTGATAACCCCTGACTGAAACAAAAATTCAAAATTCCGAGTATAAAAGTTTTGTAGGCCTGTAACTGTTTATATATTCTGAAATTTTAGGCTCTGTAAATTGAGCGGATCAAAAGTTATAAGGGGGGGACGGACACACAGACACACACACACACAGACACACAGACACACACACAGACACACAGACACACACACACACAGACACACGAAATGTTCTACTCCGAATTCTGAGTAACTCCGTGTATGGAACATATATGCTGCGAAGCCTCTAAGTTGGTGTTTTTTGACTTCAAAGTTGGAAAATCCATGAAAAAAGTAGACCTCTCCATACAATTCTCGCGTATTCTGGCTTGATACATTGTCGATATGTTAAGAGAACAAAGTTCTCCTGAACAAATCGACAGTTGGAAAAATAATGAATTTCCAGAATTAATTTAGCACATATTTTTGGAATCTATAGAAAAAAAATTTTGGGAGGGCTCAGCCCGAGAGCCCCTTTGGGGGAGCCGCCACTGGTGTCCAATTATGATTATCTTGTGTGCATGACTATTTGACATCCTTTGCGCTGATAAACCAATGAGTATGTTAGCATCAAAAATATTTTTTCCACTTTTTAAAATTTGAATGTCACATTTTAATGTAATATTACAGTCCTGTTTAATTATTAGCAACTTGTTTTATCGGCAAAACATAATTTTGCGTGTTCATTTTACATTATTTGTGAATTATTCGCAGATGTAAAATTAAATTTTGCTTTAAATCGTGTTTTTGAAGACATTTTTCGTCATACAAAGATAATCTGATTTTCGGAAATATGGGGTCGTATTACGGGAGCTATTTAAGAAAAAGGTAAGGCCCCGTACTGCGAGAATACTGCTTACAAAACCTCAACTTTTTCTTATATTTTTCGCTAACTAGTTGCATGTAACACATGAGATCCAACTGTCGATAGCGATAGTATGTATAGTTGAAGAATATGTACCAAACTATAAACCCATAGATACAAATTATTGAATATTTTCAGATATTTTGTTTTTTATAGAACATATGTAGGTATGTATGTCAAGATAGGATAGTATGGAGGAAGATCCTTTTTCCTACCCAGAATATGCAAATAGCATGATGGTATGTATGTATGTTTGGAGATGAAATATCAAACTATTAAGTCTTCTTACATATTGTGTATAGGCGACTGCCATACAAAATGTATGAAGCGATGTCGTCACTAAATTCAATTTTTAAAAAAATTGTTAAAAAAAAATTAAGATCTTCTGCTACAATGTTAATATTTTTTATAGAAAATTAAATTATCTAGTTGGGGTGTTTCGGCTTTTTTCGATAATTGTAAAAGTTTTGGAAATATAGGCAGTTAAACTCATAAATTTATCATAAAAAAAATATTTTTCTTAATAAAAAATGTTTGAGAAACCCTGGAATTTTTTTGAAAAAACTCATTTGAGATTTTGTATTTGTCTATGTTTGTACCAATTTTCAGCGTTCTAGCGTTTATGGTTTCTGAGATATATGGAAAAATAAAATAAAAATTCAAAAGTTGATAACCCCTGACTGAAACAAAAATTTAAAATTCCGAGTATAAAAGTTTTGTAGGCCTGTAACTGTTTATATATTCTGAAATTTTAGGCTCTGTAAATTAAGCGGATCAAAAGTTATAAGGGGGGGACGGACACACAGACACACACACACACAGACACACAGACACACACACAGACACACACACACACAGACACACGAAATGTTCTACTCCGAATTCTGAGTAAATCCGTGTATGGAACATATATGCTGCGAAGCCTCTAAGTTGGTGTTTTTTGACTTCAAAGTTGGAAAAGCCGTGAAAAAAGTAGACCTCTCCATACAATTCTCGCGTATTCTGGCTTGATACATTGTCGATATGTTAAGAGAACAAAGTTCTCCTGAACAAATCGACAGTTGGATAACTCCCGTAATACAATCCTTATGCAATTGATAAAATATTCTGTATAGGATGAATTATTTAATTGGTTAGATACCTAGGTACTTAATATTGATTTTTGGAAAATAATGCGACATATTTTTTAAAATAAAATATTTTATGGAGAGAATCGTAGCATACTTATTTCGCTCTATCACATTCAAAATTACTTTCCGTACTTTTCTTGTCAACATCATTCCGTAGTTTTGACGATTGATATTTAATAGTATGATACATTTCAAATGTGAATTAGCAAAACATTTTTTTTACTATCTTCAATATCTCCATGGACTAAATGAATGTTGTTCCTCCTCATATCTTCTCATTTCCTTTCATCATAATATATTATATATAAAGAATTCGTCGAGGGGGCCATTTCCAGATTGCCAACCAAACAAAAAAAAACAAATTTTGCTTTTTACCTACCATTTATTTTGTAAACGAAATGAGAAATATTGGTTTTTGTAATATGTTATTTATGATCTATCTAAAACATTATTTTTTTCCTTTTCAAATAAGTAGGTACCTATATGTTTTTTTCAATTTGAATAAACATTTTTCCTTTTCCATTTCAAAAATAGTTTATTCCTTTTCCATTTGATTAACTGTTTTCCATTTCAAACATCTTTTTTCCTTTTCCATTTCAAACATCTTAATTCCTTTTCATTTCATTAATCATTTTAACTTTTCCATTTCAAACATCTTGTTTCCATTTCAAACATCTTTATTCCTATTCCATTTGAATAATCATTTTTCTATTCCGTTTCAAATATCTTTATTCCTTTTCCAATTTAAATTTTCCATTTCAAACATCTTTATTCCTTTTCATTTCAATAATCATTTTAACTTTTCCATTTCAAACATCTTGTTTCCTTTTCATCATTTTTTATTTTCCGTTTCACGCATCATTCTTCCTTTTCCATTTCAAACAATTTTTTTCCGTTTCCATTTCAACCATATTTTTTAATTTTCCATTTCGACCATCAATTTTCGTTTTCTATTTCAAACGTCATTATTTCATTTTAAAAAACTTTTTTCCGCTTGATTTCTCGTAATACGCAATACCTATGGCTGGTAGTAGGAAACAATTTAAATTTGTTTTAATAAATGTTGTGTTTTCCAACTGTCGATTTGTTCAGGAGAACTTTGTTCTCTTAACATATCGACAATGTATCAAGCCAGAATACGCGAGAATTGTATGGAGAGGTCTACTTTTTTCACGGCTTTTCCAACTTTGAAGTCAAAAAACACCAACTTAGAGGCTTCGCAGCATATATGTTCCATACACGGATTTACTCAGAATTCGGAGTATGTGTGTCTGTGTGTATGTGTGTGTGTCCCCTTATAACTTTTGATCCGCTCAATTTACAGAGCCCAAAATTTCAGAATACATACACAGTTATAGGCCTACAAAAATTTAATACTCAGAATTTTGAATTTTTGTTTCAGTCAGGGGTTATCAACTTTTAAATTTTTATTTTATTTTTCCATATATCTCAGAAACCATAAAAGCTAGAACGCTGAAAATTGGTACAAACATAGAAAAATAAAAAATCTCAAACTAATTTTTTCAAAAAAATTCCAGGGTTTCTCAAACATTTTT
This sequence comes from Molanna angustata, assembly GCA_963576475.1. Lineage (NCBI taxonomy): Eukaryota > Metazoa > Arthropoda > Insecta > Trichoptera > Molannidae > Molanna > Molanna angustata. The sequence continues at coordinate 32,816,039 of OY754979.1, forward strand.
TATTAAGAAAAATATTTTTTTTATGATAAATTTATGAGTTTTACTGCCTATATTTCCAAAACTTATACAATTATCGAAAAAAGCCGAAACACCATACATACCATCACGCCGTTTCCCTATTTGGGGTAGGCAGAGAGAACCGAACGCCAGACTCTTCTATCTTGACATACCTGTTTTGCCTCATTTACATTCATACATCGCGTCATACATGCTCTCCTATTGTTCTGACTTCGTATGTTCCCCTCTTTCAAAATCTCATTTATATGATCATGCCAGCTCTTTCTAGGTCGACCCTTACATCTCATTCCACTCTTTTCAGCCTTGTATACTTTCTTTGTCAGTCGTTCATCGTTCATTCTCTCTACATGTCCGAACCATCGCAAAGCATTTATCTTCATTCTACTCAAAATATCCCTTTCAATCTTACATTCTCTTCTGATATCTTGATTCCTTATCCTATCATAAATTGTTTTACCACACATTCGTCTTAGGGACCTCATTTCCACAGCGTTATAATTTAATTTTCTATAAAAAATATTAACATTGTAGTAGAAGATCTCAATTTTTTTTAACAATTTTTTTAAAAATTGAATTGAGTGACGACATCGCTTCATACATTTTGTATGGCAGTCGCCTATACACAATATGTAAGAAGACTTAATAGTTTGATACTTCATCTCCAAACATACATACCATCATGCTATTTTCATATTCTGGGTAGGAAAAAAGGAACTTCCTCCATACTATCCTATCTTGACATACATACCTACATAATATATGTTGTATAGAAAACAAAATATCTGAAAATATTCAATAATTTGTATTTATGGGTTTATAGTTTGGTACATATTATTCAAGTATACATACTATCGCTATCGACAGTTGGATCTCATGTGTTACATGCAACTAGTTAATAAATTTAAAATAAATGTCTTAACACGTAGATACATAGTATGTGATACCTACTACAAAAATAACAATACAAGTAAGTAATTAATATGTATGATATATGTTATGTACAGTTATAGGCTTTTACTAATAGTTACATATTCATTAGTGAAATCGGATTTGCCTATGTAAATATTATGATCTTAATGGAATATAATACAAGTTGATTATCTACATTACATATCAATTTTATTGATAAAATTTCACTTTAAGCACTTGCCAAACGATCTCTGAATATTCGCTTACATATATCCGGTTCAGCAAACAATTATAAATAGATTTTTTTATTTAAGAAAAATCTATCAAATCAAATTTGTAAAATATGTTAAACAGTAGTTACGTATCTAAAAAAAATAATGTTTTTTACTCCTCACTAACCCAAGGGGATATAGTGGGGAGTTATGATTTCGCAATTTTTAAGGCTATTTTTTTTTGCAGATTATCAACCAGTATCATGCTGAGATTTTATTCTGAAAGTTTCATCACAATGTATCTGTGTGTGTGTGTGCTATGTGCTATGTACGGCGTGTTCATTTTACTTTATCGATTATAGACTAAAGTACTCATTCGATTCTATTCAAATTTTACAAAAATGTATATTTATTACTCGATTAGATCCCATTAGATTTTGAACGATATATGAATAGTGCTTCTCAATTTTTTTAACTGTCAAATATTTCAAAGTGACCCCATGCTCAGGTAAATTAAAATATGAAATTTTTATTTTCATATTCGTAAAAAGGCACATCACTTTCATAAAATGGCATTCAAAAGTTAAGAAAATGCTGAAAATTTTCTATACAAAATTTTAATACTTTATAGAATGACTTGTTAGTGAGGAGTTTAGCGTTGGCCACAACCCACTGGTTTTTTTCAACATTTCGTTACTGAATAAGCATTACGCAATTTTGAAGAAAAATTTCTATAAACTTTCTAGTATAATAATAATAGTAATATATTTATTTTTCCATAGTAAAATACATACAGGAATAAAAGGAACTTATAATTGTTGAACATGTAATTTATAATTTATAGTGTATAAAATAAAATAAAATAAAATAGTTGTTGGGAAGTACCATGTTTTTAGTTCCTCCAATAAATCTTTGTCTACCTAACTAGGAGTAATTCCTGTTTTAAGACAGACAACTTTATCACAATTTTAATAACAAGTTCACTTCAAGCTACATGATTGTAATATTGAAATAAAAAAGAAGAATTTATTTTACAAGTAATGAAAAAAGTATCCCAATTTGAAAGCAATCAATAAACAAATATATAAGTTAACACGTCATAACAATGAAAAAAAAAAATAAAGCAACCAATAAACAAATCATAGGTCAACAAACAAATCAGTATTCAATAATATAAATACAAATAATAACTAAACACATTATAGCAGTGAAAAAAATACTAATTTCTCCTTTGTTGGAAATCGGATTCAAAACACCACCGGCCCAACAGTTAAACTGCTAATATGGTAAAATTTATTCTAGTCTTGTTCAAGTTTTGTACCTCATAAGGTCCGGAAGTAGCTAAATTCATTTCTTACGATTCCGTTACATAATAAGTTAGACTTGAAGGTGAAAGGCCAAATCTATAAATGTGAATTGCTATATATTATGTGTATAACAAGTCATAGTGGTAAAAGTAGATATATATATGTATAATAGGCCAATAGCGAATGAATATTCCGATGTTTAACAATCGGACATAAGTGCTTCTACGTTTTAACATTTTCCTGTTACATTTTAAGTGCTTATTGCCAGTAATTTAAGTGTCTTTTTTAATTAATCATCAGATAACATAAGCACATAAATTTATTAGTTGATTTTTAAAAGAAAGAAACTTAGTAGAATGTATGCTCATAAAATATCGTTGACTCTTGACAGGTAAATAATCCAATGTTTTCCTATATGCAACGATAAAAATATTCAAACCATTTCAAATAATATGGCATTTTAAAATTACGAGCACTTTAAATTTAAGAATATGATTGCGCGATCAAAATATTTAAAATATAATCTACTTAATTATCATAAGAATTCAATCCTACGAGTTACGTCTATCAAAGATAAAAGTATTAATACCAATAATTGATACAAAATATTTTGATGAATTATTCATAACGACAAGTAGGAGCAGAGGGAACAGAATCTTAGATCTTGGTCGGAAGATGTCAGATGTCTCTTTCTATGATAATATGCCGTAATATTTGTATGTGTAAGTTTATGATAATATTAAACGTGGTACCTAATTGGTCATTGCATTATGTATCTCTATCAGGCACTTCCTTAATAATATAAAATAGTCGTAATATGTAAAGTGTTACGAAATATCATGTCGCTACCGCTATTCCAGTGTCGGATTTACGATTTAAGAAAGCGTATAACGATAATATGATTATATTAAAACCGCCTACTACACAATGAAGTTACATGTTAGTAAAGGTAACAATCACGTGCGTTAAATAGGGTTTTAAACGTGATTTAATGGCACAAAGCACTCTTTTCAGGGTGAATTGCCTAATATCGTCGGCCTTCATGGCTCAGTGGGTTGGGTATCTGACTCCTGAGCTAAAGCTCCCGGGTTCGATTCCCGGTGGAGACACAGTTTTTAATTGTGTTTTCAGTCTGGATCTGTGAGACGATTAATATCGTAAGTACATAGAATGTGGCAACTTGTTATTGGGTGCATGTTAAATTAATATTTGACATAGTACCTGTTAGTTGCCCGAGGAGCAATATTAAATAAATAAATAAATAATACAAAAAGAAAAAAAAATTATCAGAAACCCAAATTTTATTGAGTTTTTGCATTATAAAAACAAACCTGACTTGAAACTATCACAAACATTCACTTTTATTTTATACACTCGCATTAAAGATTTATTTCTCTACTACACTAGTTGCATGTAATACATGAGATCCAACTGTCGATAGCGATTGTATGTATAGTTGAAGAAAAAGAATCAAAACTATAAACCCATAAATCCAAATTATTGAAAATTTTAACACATGTTGGTATGTATGTCAAGGTAGGACAGTATGGAGGTCAGTCCTCTTTTCCTACCCGGAATATGAAAACAGCATGGTGGTTCTGTATGTATTTTTGGAGATTAAGTATCAAACTATTAAGTCTTCTTACATATTTTGTATAGGCGACTGCCATACAAATTGTATGAACCGATGTCGTCACTAAATTCAATTTTTAAAAAAATTGTTAAAAAAAATTTTGAGATGTACTTCTACAATAGCAATATTTTTTATAGAAAATTAAATTATCTAGTTGGGATGTTTCGGCTTTTTTCGATATTTAAAAAAAAAATGGAAATATAGACATCTGCATCTCCAATTCGGTTCTGCGTTGCATAGATAAAATTGAACAGCGTTTAAGGATTTTCGCAATATCATAATCAGTGAAGTTGTATTTACATAACTGGCACAGTTTGGATGCTGTTACTACAGCCACCACCACCTCCTCCTGTATATTATTATAGCATAATATCTTCATTGATAGTCAAACCATTTCCTGAACACCAAATCAGCTGTGAAGCAATGGACCGCTATAGACTATTGAATTCGAGATGATCAATCGCTAGATCATATTTTTTTGGATGAGATACGTATACTTCCTTCCATTATTTATCGAATTGATTGCGAGATGACATTTTATTACATCGCTGCTCTCAGTTGAGGATAGAGTACAAATTCCTGAGAAATATTTGAAGTCCTTTGTATACTTTGGGTACACGGATGTACACAAATATGCACACTAAATTTCCTTCGTATGTATGAAATAATAATAATGTAATTTAGTTATTAAAAACATTTGCACTTATATCTATTCATACCTTAACGACTTCCAATCGACCCAAACTACACGTCAGACTAGACAGACTAGACAAGCAAATATACAGATACTGAGAACCAAGTCGACTTATGGACAAAGAAATTTTCATTTCCTTGGAGTAAAAATTTTCAATTTGCTTCCAATTGAATTGAAGAAAACTACAAATATAAACAGCTTTAAATCTGGGTTAAAAAAGTGGGTCTAAAAAACTGACAAGACAGTGATTAATAAACAACTCTACGTTAACATACAATGACACACACGCACACCTAAACAATATACCTATATAATTATAAGCTGCTTCAGAACAGGTTTTTAACCTAGTGAAGCAGTTTACATTCCGCATCTAGTTCTTAAGTATCTTTTTTTTGTAAAAAAATTGTATTGTTAAACTTTGATGTATTATTTCTTATATTACAAATTAAAAAAAAAAAATAAATCGCATATATTATAAATTTAAATTTGGACTTGTCAAAAATATTAGGTATTTCTTATCAATGAAAATTTGCTATCGGCATTCGGTCAATAGCTACGAGATGACAAGTTTCATAATATTAGTTCGGCTTTAGAAATCGCTTTAAAGACGTAATTTTCCATAATTTGTATTGAATAGTATAACTTGTTGATATAAATCGTTTTGAAATATTGTACAGTGGTGTTTAATAATCAATAAAACAGATAGGCACTTAAATATTATTTAACATTCCATCATAAATATAAGTTGACATTCAATAAAGACTTGTGCTCATTGGTCCGTTCAAAGTTTCCATTTATTAAATTATTTCATTTATTTATTTTACATAATTTTTTTGCTTAACAATATAACAACATAAAAATACATGATAATATGACATTTTCTTATAGTAATTTTTTTGCAAATACCTCATCAAAACGAATGAAATAATGCTGTGCTTGATGAGGGAATCACTTGATAATAAAACATATAAAGTAACAAATAAAATAAATAAAAAAAGTTGAACATAAACAAAAAAGAAAAAAGGTAATTGAAATACATACATACCATCACGCCATATCCCTTACGGGGTAAGCAGAGAGAACCGAGCGCCATACTCCTCGTTTTTTGCACACATTCCTAGCTTCCTACATACATGCTCGAAACAAATCTGGTTATTATGTATATCAAAATACACAAAAATTAAACATGCACCATTGCATACACTATTTTCGATTATTAAAAGCATTTTTAGTTTTTGTTTGAACTTATTAATATTTTTGTTTGAACTATTCCAAAATAAATGTATTTTTTTTGTATTAATATTGTATTTTACATTTGGATTGATCGGGGAGCTATTTGCATGGGATTAATCGTGTCGGAAGCAATATTAATTTTCTTATTTATTTTATTAAAAGTAATGATAACAAACACTTCCTTGCACCCTGCGCAAGGGGGATTTTATTACTATATGGTAATTTCTTCCATATAACCAGTGTTTCCAGCCCAGAGAAGCAATATTTGGGTAAGATATTAATTTAAATGTATACAGAAAAAAATGTATAGAATTCAATAGATCTGAATAAATAAGCGAATTTCATGTGCGATAATGCGGTTATTGTTATAGAAGAAACGATGTTATAATCTTTTCTTCTAGCCTCTTTCCAAATATTTGGGGTCGGCCTGTCTGGTATACACACTGATTTTATTTTTTGTTATCAGTAACAAATTATCATTTTAAAATTAACCAAATTATTACTCTAGCCAAATGTTTTGTGCACGCAGCCAAATCTTACATTTATAATAGCTAAACTTGAGTTAATGATATCACATGTTTCGTTATAATGTGACAATCCAATTAATAATATTGAATATGGTAGTCACCTCTGAGGCTCTGGAGTGGCGCCCTCCAATACCTACTGAATACCCTCGACGCTGTCAAAGGCGTGCTATACGTCTGATTGATGATCCATCACTGACTGATGGATTGCAATCACTAGAACACAGACGTAAAGTCGGTATTTTAAGTTTATTCTATAGATACTACCACGGGAATTGCTCAGAAGAACTTGCATCTTTGGTCCCTCCTCCACCCACTCGCAACAGAGTCACTCGCTTCACTCAATCGCAGCATCCATTCACAGTGGACCTTCAACATATACGAACAAGTCGCTTCTCGAACTTCTTTTATTAATACAGCAGCCCGACTGTGGAACGATCTTCCGAATTCTGTGTTTCCACCTTTGTACAACCCGGGTCTTTTTAAAATCCGAATTAATAAACTCTTTTCTATGTAGATAGCAAACCCCTCCCAACGCTACGTAGTGCGCTTCATCGGAAGAGTAAAATGGACCCAAATCCTAATAGCTGGTGTCCCCTACGTAGACATGTTAAAAAAAATATGTCATTTTGATACTCGCTCCGACACGGGTATGTTCCCAGTGAAGCGGGTGTCGGTCGCACATAACAAATAAAAAACAAGTGTACAGAATTGAAATAAAATAAATAAATAAATAAATGTCGGTAGCCAAACAGTTTAGTAATCCTATTATATTCAATGCAGTCTCCAAATATTACGCCATTGGGTCATCTCCGCATTCAGCCATCTCTTGCCTCTATTCTGTTGGTGTTTTTGTTCACCACTAACTTGTGGACTTCCTCTGGGTCTTGCTTGTGGGGGAATATTTGAGACAAAAACTGTTGCACTTAACAACCCAAATACGAAAGAAAAACAAGAACTTATATTATTATACAAATACTAACAACTTGATACCTTAAAAGGACATGAAGTTCTTGACAATATATTAAGAAAATTTTCATATTTTTTCAACAGTATCTTGTACTTGCACAAGTGATATCTTCAGTAGTAATGTGCATATGAAAAACCATGATCAATTATAACTAATTTCATATTTTTTATGTTATATTTCTTTTTCTGTTTCTTGCGTAAGGACAAAACATCCTGTTATTCACGGTTCCTGTTTCTGAGATATGGATGACCAGCTGCTGTCTTTAATTTTACTTTTGTAATTTATTATTTAAGTAATAATGGAATATTATGATCGACATCCGTTGCCCAAGTAAAAATGGAATGAAAATCGGAGTTAATAAAGTTGTCATAGATAACTAATCATTTTCGATTTTATTTCTTTTGTGCAAATCGATGGCTATGTACACAACTTAAGAGCGTACTTACAGAAAATCAATACATGTTTCATATGGGGTCTGACCAGCAGTAGGCTGGCCCGTCCATGTATGGAGAATTTTATTTTTTATCTTATCTTTAGCGAAATGGGTCTCAAAATTTGCGCATAAATATTTAGATTGTAACTGCATTTTTAATTTTCAGATTCAATAGTACTTTTGGCCCTCTACTGATATTTGAAAATGGAACTTGTGCGATGTTTTTAGAAAATATAAATTATTTTGGATGTTTGAAATTTCTTGATTTTTCCAAACTAAATACATAATATTAGTTACCTATATTGCGTATTTTCAAAACTTTGACTTTTGGTAGAGGGACAAAAGTAGTAATGAATATTTATATTATTATATTTATAGACTAACAGTATCAAAATAAGCAACTTATTAGACCCCTTTCATATGAAAATTTGAAAAAAAAGGTACTGTCCAACCTACTGACCAGGGGACTATATAATTAGATTGTGTTAAGTTGGTACTTTTTAAACGATTGATCAGCAACGAAAATTAACAGCGAAGATAATAAATAATTTATTAATTACTGTATTTTTACCTATATGAATATCACAAGGTTAGTTCATTGCCAAAAGGTAGTCTTTTTCAACCAAACTCAGCAATACGAAGGCTCAAGTAAATTCAGTACAATTTGTATCTGGTCCTTTTTACGTATTTTAACTCCGTGCTAATGCAAACAGCTCTCGCGAGTCGTTATAATTATAAACTAAAAAGGCTTTATTAAATATGCTGAATGATTTTAATGAAGACAATCTCTAAAAAACAATTGAACGATTCAATTTATGAACTGAATTTTATCGAAAAGTAATTTTAGGTGAAATATATAAATTTTTTATTTTTCGTGAGGCACCGACATCGAATAGTGCTTCCACGTCCCATAAGAGCCGGGTAATCGAAAATACAACAGACAACAATAACATCTCACATCATAATGTAAACCTAGTTCAGCAATGAGGTTCAACACCCATACTGAATATCACCTTTTTAGGTGAAACGAGATTGGTGTATGGGTAAACACACGTGTACTGTGCTACTTTTTTATAATGTAATGCACACCCGCACACCTGTCGCTGGTTACCCAACATTGTGGGATACGCCGTGATAGTATGAATGAATGAACACAATTATTAAAAAATGAACGCCAATAAGTTAATATCGACGACTGGGTACCATTTTGCGCAAGTCACGTAGACCAACCGATGACAGGTCGTACGCCCTGCAGGTGATTAATTTTAGATGTTTTTTTCTGTGATTATTAAGTTTCTGTTCTTCTTTATTGAGATCAGGAGTGATAAGAAATCATTTATTTACACATAATACCTAACCTTTGTCTCCTCATCCCCTCCTCTCCTCTCCCCTCCATCATTTTATTGTTTTTTGTTTAATTCGTTTCTATAAATATAAATAATTTATTCACATAAATTGGTACGTGTCATAACCACAATTTACCTCACCAAATGGATATTGTTGGTTGGAAGATATTACCAGATGGCAATAAGCCTGCCACAGTGCACTTTTAATGTAATGTATACAAAATGTTTTAAATAAATTGATAAGGCTGTGTTTCTCGAACAAAGATTAAAGTAAAAGTATAGTTAAAATATTGTTCAATTTTAACTATACTATTACTGATATTTTTGTTGAAACAACCCAGCCTTGTCAAGTAATTAAAAGTAAAATAAATTAACAATTCAGTGGGTTATATTTATAACAAAAGTCTTAGTTTATAAAAAAATATATATAGATACATTTCTCTCGCCCTTCTGGCTTAGGGAGCCTTCTTAAGAGAATGAATTATTCAGGAGTACGAGACAGTATATTAAATAATTCAGGAACTTGTTGAACTGATAATTTATCATACATACAAGCGGTTTTACAAGATAATCATAAATGGTTGGAAAATAAATGTAAAAAAAAAAAACCTTACATCTTGGTTGTCATTCATGTTTGTGCACATCCGGTACCGCAGGTTGTGACTTTTATTATAAGGGTATCGTCCTTTAGTGCCACACGATACTTTCCTTATCTACATGTATATTGTTATATACGTATTTTCACAATAAAATTCGCAAAAATTTATGTACTGTCGTGTCTAATTTATCTTGCTTATGTGTTCTTACTATTTATATTATCTGCTAACGATGTTATGAATGTTAATAAATTGTTTTTTGGTTTTGAAAAAATCAACTAGTTTCATCGTAATCAGACGGATGGTATAATAGCACAAAAAGGACTTACAAAGATACAAAATAATGATAATAACATCTGCAATTTTTCTATAGAAAGGGGATGCGCACTGGTAAACGCAACCACTCCCAGATGACAGACTTAGCTACCTATATTCAACAAGAAAGGAAATATTAAAAACCCAGCCAATAAAACTAAAATTGTTTTTTGACGTTGCTATGTCTTAGGTCCGAGTCCAACCTAAATACTAAATTCTACATAAATACTAACCATGTTTTCATTGCACAGTCGCACACTTAAGTTAGGAGATCACGTGGCTTCCTAACTGGAGGATGCTACCAAGTTTTTGTATGAGAATTGCATTGCAGAATACTTAGCGCATGCGCGTTGGCGTGAACTAACATTTGCGAACTGTCAAAAAGTAAGGTTGATCGCGAGGAACCTTACGAGTGGTTTAATAATAAAATACGAGATGTTTTCGATGGATGATGATTTTAGCGATTTCGTCAAATATGTATTTGGTAATTTTGTCAATCAAATACCACACAGAGTATTTAGCGATCTACTGCAAGAGATGCTGGAATTTTAGAAAAATCGTGACATTCAGCTGTCAATGTGAGCTTGGTTACATGTGTTTGTGTTGTATGACAAAAAAAAACATTTTAAACGTCAGTCTAAACCCATAGAAAACTATCTATCTCTTTTTCTCATACGCAATAATGTAAAATGCTAAGCCATCGACCTTAAGTTTGTCGTAGTATTTAGTATTTAGTTAGTGATGTCTCTGTAACGTAATTTATTGTTAACATAAGAATACTAAATACTCCAGTAAACTTAGGGGTTAGTATTTAGGTACCTAGGACTGTGCATTCGAGTCCTAGACTATAAAAAATTAGAGTGAATACCTCCATACTTTAAAAATGACGTTGTTATCATTTAGGTATGTAAAACGATGATTCATAATTATTTCCCTTGAGTTCGATGTGTTGGTAATTACATGCATGTCTTAGGGGGGCCCCGTCATGCTTCAGGGACCCTAGCCCTCCAAGGCCTCTCTGCTCTGTGGGCCATAGCAAAAACCATTATCAACTGTTACATATCATTCGCTGAAAAATTAAACACACTGTAAATAAACGACGAAAATCGATGCTTTTGAATGTGGTCACTTGTTATTGAATGCGTGCCATATCATATTTGACATATTAGTTAGGTACTTACCTGTTTCTTTGTGTCTTTGGCATAGGCAATCTCTGCCTTGTGCTAATCAGAACAGCTCTTCCACTCTGTAGACTCAGTCCATTCCTTGATGTTTCTTAGCCAAGGTAAAATATAATGACTTCTTTTATTCTTCAATAAGAAGGCATAATTGGTGAACGTTGGGCAAACCCATAAAGCGATCACGTAAACCAGCCGATGACAGGTTGTAAGCCCTGTAGGTGCTTTGAGTTCCTGGTCCTTTTATAATATTCCAACTTCGTATCTATTGAGATGCAAAATATTTGTCAAAAAATATAATTTTTGTTTTAATTTGTTTGCTTATTATTTTGCTTCATGTTTTCTTGTTATTATTTTATTGTACTTAAGTATGTTTGTTTTTTCTTCGTGGTTCATAAATTTATGTATTAATTTTATAATTATGTAAAAGCCCATTTAGGGCGTTTGAAATAAAATAAATAAATAAATATCTGCCTACTACCCACATCGTAACTACCCTCAAATTTTCTTTTCTTGATGAAGTGCAATAGACCTGTTACCTGATAGGAGATATTTCAATTAAATACTTTGATGGTATGGTATGGTATGGTATGGTATGGTATGGTATGGTATGGTATGGTATGGTATGGTATGGTATGGTATGGTATGGTATGGTATGGTATGGTATGGTATGGTATGGTATGGTATGGTATGGTATGGTATGGTATGGTATGGTATGGTATGGTATGGCATGGCATGGCATGGCATGGTATGGTATGGTATGGTATGGTATGGTATGGTATGGTATGGTATGGTATGGTATGGTATGGTATGGTATGGTATGGTATGGTATGGTATGGTATGGTATGGTATGGTATGGTATGGCATGGCATGGCATGGCATGGCATGGCATGGCATGGCATGGCATGGCATGGCATGGCATGGCATGGCATGGCATGGCATGGCATGGCATGGCATGGCATGGCATGGCATGGCATGGCATGGCATGGCATGGTATGGTATGGTATGGTATGGTATGGTATGGTATGGTATGGTATGGTATGGTATGGTATGGTATTGTGTGGTGTGTTGTGGTGTAGTGTACATAGTGTACTATAGTATAGTAGTAACGATGTCATAAATGATGTGTTGTGTATGTAAGTGTCATAAAATCTATCAAATTATTTTATTCATTCCTTGATTTACTTGTTTACAATTATATTGTTTTATTTCTGAATGAAATATAGATATATCTGTTACTTGGACTGTGTTTTATACTCTTCAATAATCTTTATAATATGGCTTAACTAAATACCTACCAAAACAATGTAGTGTTTTCCTCTTGTAGATGTTCTTACATGTGGTGTGAGAAGCCTCCTGAATAGGTAGAGTGAATCATTTCCGAAACGCTGATAACAAAGCAATTTTATGAACACCAGTTTACATCATTAAAAATATATTCCTTAAGCAACTCTGGTCAAAATTACATAATAAATAACATAAAGTATATTTCCACAATAGCTTTATGATGCAGATAATTTCAAATCCATGAATTCCTCAAATACTTATTAGAATTCCCCAGAGTCCTCAATTGATTATAAATAATCCCTTCAAGGTTTCAAGTAATTAAACTTGCTACAAGTCCCCAAGTTATTACAACTCCTAGAGTTTTCCTATAAATATTTTGAATTTGAGTTTTATTCGATAATTTGTCATATCCTATTCTGTCCACATTTGTCATAAAAAAACTCATTTCAACATCATGTAGGTACCTGTTTATTATTTCGCTTGCTTGTATTTAATACTTGTATGTATGTATGTATGTATGTATGTTGGTATTGGTATGTATGTATGTATTGGTATGTATGTATACTAATTGGTATGTATGTATGTATGTATGTATGTATTTAATACCAATCCAAATTTCACTCAAATACATTGATGTCGATCATTTATAGGTATGCACGTGTACGTTGTCCAAAAACCCTATGAATAGTAATACAACAAGTAATGTTAATATACTTTTAATTATTTTTAATGTAAGTTATCTATCAACTACATTTTTTTAAACAGATTGGGTTGTGGCCAATAGGCACCTTCTAAAATTTTGACTACAAAAGTTAAGTATATAAGTGTACGGTTGAAAAACCCATTACATTTTTATGGACCCTTGCATTTAAGTCTTACGAGACTTTTGATATTGGTCTTGATCTTGCAGTGACAAATGTGGTCTTTGGTCACAAACTTGTAATACCAATACATCACTAGGGATATGAAGTTCTGATATAAAACGTAAAGAATTCTTTATCCATCGTAATATTGCAATTTTTTTTATCTTCCGAAGAATAATCTTAATATCACCTTTGTTTCGTCGATAGGATACGAAAAACATACCTTTTGAGCGCAGTTGAATCATCTAAGATCAAGTTGAGCAATTTTCCGTTCATTTTTGATCCAAGTGTGACCAATTACTTACTGCGCGTAAAAACTTAAAACGCAATATTCATTACAAATAATATGATTATCATTCTGAAATGAGATATTAATGATGAATTTATCTTAAACGCCTCACAAACCACAAAAAAGATAACTTACCTAAAATTTAAACTGCACTCATAATAATGAATAAATCACAGTTGCTTTAGGTACATTGGTCTTGGACGAACATTTGGCAAATCAACAGTAAGTCAAAGACACTTTCAGGTGATGAAATAGATATCGATGAAATACTGGTTGACAATTCAACACTTTCTTTTTCAAGATGGATCGGAGATCGGCTTTCATCAGACTTACTATTTTTTCACATGGTATTTGCAAGCAGGATTGGCGATGGTTTAGCCAAAGAAGAAGCCAATTTAGAACTGTGATATCTATATTTTTGCTAGACAACATGTTTCCATGTACCGTGCTTCATTGGAACTCAAAAGACAGATGACGCCTAGGCAGACCTCTGAAAAGACAGTTGACAGACGATCCCGGAGACAGGAGACAAATACAGCTGCCCAAACAGGTCCTTAAGAGCTATAGAAGGAAAAAGTAGGAAAAAGAAGGTATATTTATGCCTTATAAATTGTCCAGCTAGACATATTCTCGAGCAAGTCGACGAGTATGTCTTCCTGGGAAGCATGTTTCAAAGGAATGGATGGATTGATAAGGAGATCGAAAGAAGAGTTATGGCAGGAAACAGAGTGAATGGAGTGCTTAGACCAATTATGAATGATCGCAACATATCAAAGGAAGCCAAAGTTATTCATAATGCTATTCTAGTGCCAACCTTGACGTATGAAAGTGAAACCTGAACATGTCAGAAGTCGCACGAAAGCAGAATAAATGCAGTTGAAATGAGACCTTTAAGAAAAAAATGTGATAGAACGATGTATGACAAGGTAAGAAAGCAGGACACAAGGAAAGAATGTAAGATCAAGAAAGATGTCATTAATAGAATGAAAGATAACACATTAGGATGAATGAAGAACGCCTGACGAAGAAGATATACCTATATGTAATGTGGACAGGAATGGAATGAGAGGTCGGGACGCCCAAAAAAGGTATGGCACGACCATGTGAACGATATTCTGAAAGAGATAAACATTAGAAGCGTGAACAACAAACGAACATGTATGAGATGATGCATGAATGTTGACGAGACGATCAGTGTGTGTGTCAAGATAGAAAAATGAGGCGTACAGTTCTCTCTGCCAACCCAGGGGCATGGCGTGATGGTATGTCTGTAGAAGTCTCTTCCAACCAACTGACCATCTGCTGGCTACATTTGCCATGTTGGGTGTGGTTTTGGTTGTCTTGTTTTGTCTACCTGACAGTTTGATGGTGCTACGTGGTTACTCAAGCTTGACCTGCACGCTCGGTGACTTCGGCTAAAACTCCGGTGCTTCCAGAGGTACCTACAAAGATACTTCTACTTACTTACCTTACTCGCCTGTCTTGTTTCATTACTTCTGGAAGAATTCCAAGATATTATAATATTATGAGCGCAGATTTTCAATAGGATAAAAATACAAACTTCTATTTTATTTTTTATATTTTAGACACTCAGTTCGCGGCACTTACTTTGTTTCATATCTACATTTTAATTCGTTAAAAACAGGACGAACGTTTTGCCTGTTCGATGCCATTTCAACTGGTTTAAAACTAGACACATAAAGTTTGCTTAATATATTTACTTAAACATCGAGTTTAAATTACAAATCAATAAAGAAATAAACTGGTTATTTTTTTGAAAATATTTTGTTTATAATTGTACTTTAATAGTAAAAATGGCCGTCATCAGGCGAAACAGTTGTCTTGTTTTAAACGAATAAAAAATACCATTCTGTACCGGTACCGGTCACCATTCTGTAGATGCTCTTCAAGCGAAACGCGTCAGTGGCGAAACATATCTATCAGCGTAAAAAAAGTTAAAAACTGGTCAATTTTGCTTGTTTTAAGTACTTAAATATAATTGATAATGGAATGCAATCAACAATTGAAAGTCAAAAAATTAGAAAAAATAAAATTGAAATGGTATTTTCAAATCATTTGATAATTTGTGTTTATTTCAATTTTAGAATTATGATAATCCAATATTCAATATTTTATTATATTCTTTTAGGTTATATTTGACTATTCTAAATTTGAAATTGATGTATTTCAGAATTATTATCATTTTATTCACATTATATTTTTTAGGTATATTTATGTTGACTGTTCCAAATTCGAAATTTATGTTTATTTGAATTTCAGAATTACTATCATTCTATTCGCATTATATTTTGACTGTTCCAAATTTGAAATTTATGTTTATTAAAGTTTTAGAATTTTTATCATCCTATAAACATTATACTTTCATGTTAGATTTGACTGTTCCTAATTTGAAACTATAAGAATACTAAAATAATAATAAATAAATTATAGTATAATTCAATGAATTTTTAAAACGGTATGTGGGCATTATCTAACAAAAAATGCGTTTACATAAATGAATTTTTAGATACGCCACGCACAAAGTATCAGCCAATCTCTAAAATTACCTTCCTGAACTGTTATATTCGTAAATTGTTTAAAGATAACAACGGCAGAACAATACAGCACCAACATAATAAAAATGAAATGACTAATGACTCAAGTCATTATTACGAAAAGTCACCTCAAATAAAATATTATCATTGTAAGACGGTGAACTAACATCATAAACACATTGTACTATACGTCGTTTGAATGTCGACAGAACATAAACAAATAAAAATAAATCCATATATTACTTCACTGATTAATAACAATACAATCACGACGAACAAGCAGACAGACAGATCCTTTTACTACATCAATACATGTACACGGACAAAATATCGTCAGCTTATCAGTCGTCTCCATAACATTGTGAAAAATTACGCTCATTAAGGTGAAATTTTCATGCTGTCCAAATATAAATGCCAAAGAGAGATATACTTACACATTTTTTATGACAGCAACAACTCATGATAATATTTTCAGCGCAGTTTTGTATATTTTCAATTGTACGAGTATAATATTTTTTGATTAATTTCTTTTAATAACATGAGGTACGCCGTAGCTGTGAGGCACCGGCTTAGAATAGTACTTCCATTATTTTCTATTACTGTTCGAGTGTCCCGTAAGAGCCGGGTAATCGAAAATATAACAGGCAACAATAACATCTGGCATAGTTCAGCAATGAGGTTCACCACCCATTCTGAATGTAGTGCCTTTTTAGGTGAGACGAGACTGGAGTGTGGGTATACACATATGTGTTGTGCTCCCTTTTATAAGGCAATGCACACCCGCACACCTTTCGCTGGTTACCCCACATTGTGGGTTATGCCGTGATGGTATGGATGGATGGATGGAGGTACGCCGTGACACAGTTGGTAAGCCGCTTGGCTTCGGTGCAGGCATTCTGGGCTCGTCTCCCGCAGAGGAGAGATTTATTTAAATTAATTTCTCACGCAAATATTTCTTCTCTGGGCTGAAAACCGGGTTAGCTCGAAGAAATTGCCATATGGCAATAAACTCGCCACTTACGTAAAGTTCAAGAAAAAGATTAGTATTATTATTTGATAAACTATTTCTACTCCAATTATCGTATGTAGTATTTAAAGTATTTTTATTCGATATTACTTATTATTATGTACTTAGGTTTTTATTTTTTGCTATGTGTATAATTTGTATGTAGATACATATGTAAAAGACAATTTATGCCGTTTATCAATAAATTAATAAATACATAATTAATTTGGGTTCCTACTGTTACCGTGCGTTGATATCGTTTGTATCGAAAAATAACACTGAACTATGTAGATTGTCTCTTATGTGCACTGAACGTAATGATTTTTTCATTAAATGTAGATTAAGATTAGATTACGATCGAGTAATGTGTTATATTTTTCAAGATTTAGATGAGATCGTATTAAGAACTTGTCATGAGAATCACAAATTTATGTCTTTTTGCTTGGCTAATCACAAATCACAAATTTATGTCTTTTTGCTTGGCTGGTGTATGTGCAAACCGCCCCCCTTCACGGCGAAAACGCTCGAGAAGTTGAAGGAAACCATCGTCATGGTGTTACATTAAATGATTTGATACTACGATTTTTTGTTTACATTTAGTGAAACTACATACTTAATCTTGTCAATATACAGTTTGTTTATACTTAGTATCCACTCGAATAGGTAGCTTTTGACTTCCTCTTTGACTGCACGATGCTTGGAGTTGTATAATGCCCACAATGGGAATGATACCTTCCTCAGACCATTCTGTTAAAAGACATTTGAGTGCGCGGTCGTGCCGGCTGTGCTCGGCGATCTATAGCAATAGATCTTCCGCTCGGTGTAGTTCGCCGCCGTTCGGGCGCTTATAACGGTGTTCGTATGATCTACATTTTTTCAGTGATCTTCTCGGAGAAAGATACTCGTTTCTCCGGATGGATATCGGTACTTTCGTCGTGGTACAGGTGAAATTGATCGACGGTTTAATCTTCGATCGATCGCCATTTTTTTTTCTCTCTCTCGCGAAATTATTATCATAAATGACTCGTATGTTTTTTTTATTATTTTCGCAAAATTTAAGTTTCTAGCGATAAATTTGAAGTTGAGTGTCGTGTTGTGAATTGGTGAAATTCGAATAAACAGCAATATTTATTGGAATAATTGTGTAAAGAGTGGTAATATTATCATAATATGTCATTGAACAATTGTTTTTATTAAATGGTTACACACTATAAGGATTAATTTGGGTCTATTCTATCATTGGAAATAATTCAATAACAAAAAAGATTTTCATTCTTTTATAAGTGCTATTGTGTTTTATAAATTTATTAATAGGTACATATATTTAAAATTTTTTTAAATATTTATCAAATATTAATTATATATTTTTTTTACGGCGCTGGCCGATTTACTAATGATATTAATAACAATTAAGCACTACAAATAATAACACTCAATTATTATTATTACCATTATACACTTCCTCAAAAGAATTAGCAGATCAATGCGTAAATCATAAATTATTTGAAAGGGCAAAATAAAATGCAACAAACGCACCATCATGCTTTCAATTGGGAATAGTTCACTCATCCAGATACTTAACATATCAAAGGATTAGGCTCTGAGGAGGTCTCTATACTACCTAACAACCCTACTGATTCCCGAATATTAACGTTTAAAAAATCTTTAACGATTCTACATGTATTCATTATTACCGATTTTTGCATTTTTATTATTAATACTTCTAAATTACGGCTTAAAGATTTTGGAATAATGCCAAAGATATTATTATTATTTTAAATAATATTATTATTTTACGAGAATGCCAAAGTCTTTTAATCTCGTTACCTAAAGCGGTGTATTTTCTAATTTTTTCATCAAAAGTTTTTATAATATTACTAGAATTTGGAATAGCCACGTCGCAAATATATGTTATTTTTTTTAGGTATATTTATTATATTTTTTATTATAATTTTTTTATTACAAAATTTACATTATTTTATATAAGTAACATAACAAATAAATTGGGTTGGTTTCGACCGCCTCACTAGGCCAGGCCTGTTCCGAGGTGGTAGACTAGTTACATAATATTAATTACTAAGTCATTGTAAGCTGTTATATAGAATGATGGTGTATCCCATGGTCCACTTATTGAGTCCTATGTTAGTAGTTTTGTCATGTATGTTGTTATGAATTGAGAATTTGCTGACAATAGATGATCACTTTGTTATATAACCATGTTTGTATTGTATGTATGTTTAAGTCTTGTATTTTCTATTAAATGTATGTTCTTTATATCTTTTGGAACTAAATTTATAGTTATTATAAATTTATTAATGTATTTACTATAAAATTTTTAATATATTTACTGTAAATTTATTAATATAATTATTATAAATTTATAAAATATTTATTATAAATTTATAAATATTTTATTTTTAATTTTTTTAATATATTTACTATAAAATTACTAATGATACGACGAATGTTTTCATAATGTACCAAGTACATGGTAGAACAATGAGATTAGTCGTAGCTTTGATAGAAACAAGACTACATGGTCGCTGTTTTCTGGTACGATATCTGAGAATGTTTAAAATTAAAAGATATGATTATTTTTATATAGTATATTTTTATACTCTCTCCTACTTTCTATTGAGTGATATGATTTCACATTTTAAAGCGTATTATATACAAATTTTTCAACAAGCATCATAAATAGAGTGCATATTATTAGTTTCGTCTTGATGTTTAATAACTAATATGGTGTGTGGGGATTTTTTCTTTCGTAAAACTCTAATAAGACCAGTTATGAATGATCGCAACATATCAAGAGACGCTAAAGTTGCCATTCATAACGCAATCGTAGTGCCAACCCTGACGTATGCAAGTGAGACCTGGACATGGCAGAAGTCGCACGAAAGCAGAATAAATGCAGTTGAAATGAGATCGCTTAGAAGAATTTGTAACAGAACGATGTATGATAGAGTTCGGAATGAAGATACAAGGAAAGAATGTAAGATAAAGAAAGATGTAATTAACAGAATGAAAGTTAACACATTGAGATGGTTTGGCCACTTGGGGAGAATGAACGAAGAACGCCTGACGAAGAAAATATACAAATCTGACAGGAACGGAATAAGAGGTCGCGGGCGCCCAAGAAAAGGATGGCACGACCATGTAAACGATATTTTGAAAGATTTAAATGTAAGAAGCGTGAACAACAGACGAACATGTATAAGACGATGTATGAATGTTGAGGAGGCGATGAATGCGTGTCAAGATAGAAAAATGTGGCGTTCAGTTCTCTCTGCCTACCCCGTGAGGGACATGGCGTGATGGTATGTATGTATGTATGTAACTCTAATAAGTAATTATTCGGAATGGGTTGTGAATTTTGCTGACGAAATAAAATTAATGATGTTATTTTAACATTTGTATTTTCGATTATCCGAATGTTAAGTGACACTCCAAAAGGATGACAATAGAAAATAGTAGAAGCACTATTTAAAGCCGGTGCAACACCCTTTTATGTACAATTAACCTCATATTTATATCATTTATGGTAAACGCATCAAATTCTATAGATCTGATTAGTTATCTTCTGACAATGTATAATTCATTCTCTCTGATTTCATATGCCAAAACAATTCCGTTATCTAATAATTAATACGACATTAAAAAAATATATACATTTTGCACAATTTATGATTATTAAGCGTTAATAAAATGAAAATAAGAATTGGCATGTAGGTAATAAAAAAAATACAATTAACAGAGAAAAAATGGACCCAGTTTACACGAAATATGTTCTATCGAGAAATCTTATTTCAAAAAATAATATTAATTTAATGAATATATAAACAAAATAATTAAACCATACTCTGAGTTTAATTGTACATTGTATTCTTGTGGTGAAATAATTAACTGTGTATTTTTTCATCTGATCTAAAATTACATAACTTTAAAAATGTAGATCATCGTTTTATTGTCTTTTATTACTTAGAATATTATTATAAGTAAGTAATATATTTGCAACATACTTGTTTTTATTATGTACAAATAGATACAGAAATAAGAATACGCAGTGGCTTGTCATATAATTATAGACTATAAAAAAATTAGTATTGATCTTTAAGAAACATTTGTGGGAGTGAAAAATGCTATAAACATATTAATTTTAAAGTTTTTGGGTTTAACGTACATTTAGACCTTGATAATGCCGAGACACCCCAGCGAAACATTCGGTCAGATACTGAATTCAATATTATTATAATTATAAAAATAGTATTTTTTTATAATGTAATGAACGAATCTAAATCTGCAATGCGTTTCTATAATTTCATATTATTTTTGTAATTCTGTGACATTTGAAAATAATTAAACAATTGGATATCTCGGTGTGATTATTTTACGAATAGATGAAAAACATAATCGCGTATCCCCACATACAATTCTCAAATAGTCAATTTTATAAAAAAAAGAATATAAAATTGGAGAAAAATAGTGCTGATTTTGATAATTTCGTAAAAGTTTAATAAATATGAAAAATAAAAAACGTTTAAGTATATTTATAAACGACAATTATTGATACAACTTCATTGTATGTAGATACATACATACATACATACATACATACCATCACGCCATATCCCTTACGGGGTAAGCAGAGAGAACCGAGCGCCATACTCCTCTATTTTTGCATACATTCCTAGCTTCCTTTACATCCATACATCGTCTCATACATGCTCGTCGATTATTCAAGCTTCTTATATTTCCTTCATTCAAAATATCATTCACATGGTCATGCCATCCCTTTCTGGGGCGGCCCCTACTATTCACTCCATCTCTTACACCCATGTATATTTTTTTGGTCAGTCGTTCATCATTCATTCTTTCTATATGTCCAAACCACCTCAAAGCATTCACTTTCATTTTACATATAATATCCTTCTTTATCTTGCATTCTCTCCTTATGTCCTCATTTTTTATCATATATTGTTCTATTACATACTCTTCTTAGTGATCTCATTTCCACACCATTTATTCTACTTTCATGCGTCTTTTGCCACGTCCATGTTTCACTGGCATACATCAAAGTGGGCACTACAATTGCATTATGTACGTCAATTTTGGCTTCCTTTGAGATGCTTGGATCGGACATTACTGGTCTGAGAGCTCCGTTTATTCTGTTACCTGCCATAACTCTTCTTTCAATGTCTTTATCAGGTCTTCCATTCCGTTCAAACATACTCCCCAAGTATAAATATTCCTCTACTTGTTCTAGCCATTCGTTCTCTACTTTTATTCTACACGGAGTCATACTTTCAGTTTTTTCGAATACCAATATCTATATGTATGTAGATATGTTATAAATATATAAAATACTTGGTAATAGTTCTACCTACGAATATTTATCAATCTCAGTTATACGTTTATAACTGAGTTTGATAAATATTCGTTCATCGTTTAGTAAAAATTGAAAAAAATATATAAATAGCGAAAAAAAATATATAAATACAACCGCGATTTGTATTTTTTTATTATTGAGTGTAATAATATTGAGTATAACCGTTTTCGTCGTTTAGCAAAAATTGAAAAAAATATATAAATAGCGAAAAAAAAAATATAAATATAACCGCGATTTGTATTTTTTTTATTATTGAGTATAATAATATTGTTAATATTGTAAAATTATATGATCAATGATTAAAATAAAAGTTGAATTTCTAAATATCACTTATTCTGTGAGAACTGTTAGTGATTCTTGGATATATATGTGTTTTCTTCATTTATTTTAATTAACGATATTTTTAATAAACACCGTTAAAGTGACAATAACACTATGAAACATGTGGTCAAATGGTATTTCGATATGAATCATACTATAAAATAAAACACAATTTGCATATTAATGTGACAGCTTAAGTCATAGAAAAACTAACGTTATATGCGCTTTGAAATAATTAATGTTTACCTCCTAATACTTTATGTCATCCTAATACATGAAATATCGATTACTTTTATAAAAAACATTTTTATTTTCTTATTTCGTCCATGGAAATTTTTTTATAATAAAAAAATTATATCATCACGCTTACCTATAATGTTAAATGTATTAAAAAAGAGAAGATATGTTTTTGTGGTTGTCTATACAATTCAAATCCTAAATATTATATATTTAATATATTTCCGACAAATTGAAAAAAAATATGGTTCATAATTGTTTATTTTATAAAATAAGCGTCAAAATTTTTTTTCAATTAAATTATGATACTAGTGACTCTAAAATAAGGCATTCTTTGTCGGCCTACGTGGCTCAGTTTGTTGGGAATCTAATTGTTAGGCTCCCGGGTTCGACTCCTGTCTTTAATTGTGTTTTTAGTCTGGATCTGTGAGACGATTAATATCTTAAGTCTCCAGATTGTGACAATTTGTTAAAGGTGCGTGTTATATTAATACTTGACATAGTGCTTACCTGTAAGTTATCTGAGAATCAATAATAAATAAATTAATTAATATAAATAAATAAATAAATTTCTTTACTTATTTATTTATTTATTTAATATTGCTTCTTGGGCAACTAACAGGTACTATGTCAAATATTAATTTAACACGCACCCAATAAGAAGTTGCCACATTCTGGAGACTTACGATATTAATTGTCTCACAGATCCAGACTGAAAACACAATTAAAATCTGTGTCTCCACCGGCAATCGAACCCGGGACCTTTGGATCAGCAGTTAGATACCCAACCAACTGAGCCACAAGGCCGACGAAATATTTTTAAATTGAAAAATAAACAAAAACTATTAGGTACACATTTGCAAATATACAAATCTGCACCGAAAATCTAGTCTCTACCCAACAGAACTGAGCCACGAAGGCCGACAAATAAATAAATTAATTAATTAATTAGCATATTGGGCAAAACTCCCAGCGTCCTCGGTTCAAATCCCAGCAGAGTAGAACATTAGTTTTAATCTATCTTAACGCAAATCTTTCTTCTTTGGGCTAAAAACACTAGCTGGTTGTCAGAAAATACCAATTGCCTATTGACTCCACTTTTGGGATGTTATTCCGTGGCCGCAACAATATTTTTTAACAATTATGTCTTATTATTTTTCATCGTTTATTGAGGTCATTTGGACTATCTTGAGAGGAGGAAGTTCAACTGTCCTAACATCTCTTCACTGGTCTTCCTGTTAGTTTTTTGTTGTATATCGATGCAATGTAAAAACTTGAAATATCGTAATTTTTTCGAAGGAATCATACAAACAGAGTAAGTACTTATTGTCCCAGTTTGATAGCTGTCTGTCTAGGTATGTAGGTAGTTATGATTGATAAGTCAGCACGTTGTTGCTAATGTTAACTTTCTATTGGCTTGGACAACTATTGATAACTTGTTTTTTTTATCATACACACCTAACTTTATAAATGCTTATATACCTACACAACATCACAGTAAAAAGACCGCAATAAAATACAAGCAATATAATACCTTCTCTCTTTTGGAGAAAGAGATGTTTTAATTACATTGAAAATACGAAAAAACAGTAAAATATTATTGTTGCATCTAACCGAATAAAATTCTAATTTTAATAACGCTCAGCCGGAAACGCATAGCTTTGTTTACTTTCCATGAAAAACAAAATTTTTAATTTTATTTCAAAATATCAAATAAATAAATTAAAAAGCATTGTCATCGGTAGTACACAAATTCTGAAAGTTTCCGATCTCTAACTAGTCGGAAAATTAGTTAAAAATCGATTGAAAAATTCCAGTACAGACAGGCAGACAGACAAGTGAAGTTTAAAAAAAGGGTACTAATAAAAAAACTCGGTTATCCGGAACGTGAGAGCATTTTCATTATTTTAAGAGATGAAATCATATTAATAAAAATAAAAGTAAAATCAATAATTTTATTACCCATTGACAAACAAAATAATTCATAGAATGCACTCTCTAAATGATACCCGTTTAGAAATTGCGCCTTTAATTGCAAAATCGCAGCAATTCTAGATAAAAAAGTTTCTCAAATATAAAAAGCGATATATTTACCTATGTACATAGATACAAATATTTATTTTTAAGCTTAATTAAATACCGACAATGCGATCATTATTAATTATTTTAATAGTCACTAACCGGTTTCGCGATATTGATATTGCATTAACCATTGATCACGTATATCGCGTAATCAACATCCGAATCCAATGATATAATTTAACGATTTTTAAATTAAATCGTTATTAATATATTGGCTGATATAATTTAACGATTTTTAAATTAAATCGTTATTAATATATTGGCAGTGCTAACGATTCAAATTAATAGATATTCTTGCGATATAAAAAAGTCGTAATTTAGTAGATACGTATATAACAATATATGACAACTTTACCGTTTTTTGTCAAGAAAGAGTAGATAAGCCATACATACATACAGTTTGGGTAACCAGGGACAGATGTGCGGGTACGTGTAACCTTCTAAAACACAATATGCTTCAGCAATAAGGTTCACCACCCATTCTGGATGTTGCCTTTGTAGGTGAGACGAGACTGAGTGTGTATGGGGATACACGCATTTATAAGTCAGTGACGAATATCATACATTTTATGAAATTAAATTACTTGAGGTCCCACAATTTACTTAACATACATACTTGGACATGACCTGGATATGACAGGATAAGAAATGGTTGCATGCACTTTACGCACGTGCATTTTCGGCCCATGGGCAAAATTTTGAAAATTTTCAAAAAAGAAGAGAATATTATTGAAGAGTAGAAAATTTTAGTCTTGTTGTGTTTGTATCAACAAATGAAAACGAATATTTCCGCGCAGCGAGAAAATTTCAGTCTTATTGTCTTTGGTATCAACAAACGAAAACGAATATTGCCGCGCAGCGAGAAAATTTCAGTCTTATTGTCTTTGTATCAATAAATGAAAACGAATATTGCCGCGCATGGAGAATTTCAGTCTATTTTATTAAGGAACACGCACAGAGAATTAACAATAGGTATGTACAAATAACTATACAAAATACATTAATAACTAAAAAAAATCTCGTTAACCCCCCAATTAAGCACGTCCACAGCTTGCTTCATATTACATAATGTGTCAAATATTATTGTCTTTGTATCAACAAATGAAAACGAATATTGCCGCGCAGCGAGAAAATTTCAGTCTTGTAATGTTCGTAATGCACGAATATTATCCAACTGTCGATTTGTTCAGGAGAACTTTGTTCTCTTAACATAATATCGACAATGTATCAAGCCAGAATACGCGAGAATTGTATGGAGAGGTCTACTTTTTTCACGGCTTTTCCAACTTTGAAGTCAAAAAACACCAACTTAGAGGCTTCGCAGCATATATGTTCCATACACGGATTTACTTAGAATTCGGAGTAGAACATTTCGTGTGTCTGTGTGTGTGTGTGTGTGTGTCTGTGTGTGTGTGTGTCTGTGTGTGTGTATGTCTGTGTGTGTGTGTGTCCGTCCCCCCCTTATAACTTTTGATCCGCTCAATTTACAGAGCCTAAAATTTCAGAATATATAAACAGTTACAGGCCTACAAAACTTTTATACTCGGAATTTTGAATTTTTGTTTCAGTCAGGGGTTATCAACTTTTGAATTTTTATTTTATTTTTCCCTATATCTCAGAAACCATAAAAGCTAGAACGCTGAAAATTGGTATAAACATAGACAAATACAAAATCTCAAATTAGTTTTTTCAAAAAAATTCCAGGGTTTCTCAAACATTTTTTATTAAGAAAAGTATTTTTTTTATGATAAATTTATGAGTTTAACTGCCTATATTTCCATTTTTTTTTAAAATATCGAAAAAAGCCGAAACACCCCAACTAGATAATTTAATTTTATATAAAAAATATTAACATTGTAGCAGTACATCTCAAATTTTTTTTAACAATTTTTATAAAAATTGAATTTAGTGACGACATCGCTTCATACAATTTGTATGGTAGTCACCTATACACAATATCAAAGAAGACTAATCAAAGAAGAATAGTTTGATACTTCATCTCTAAACATACAATATACATATACCATCATGCTGTTTTCATATTCCGGGTAGGAAAAAAAGACTAACCTCCATACTATCCTATCTTGACTACCTAGGTACATGTGTTGTATAGAAAACTAAATATCATAAAATAATAAATAATTTGTATTTATGGGTTTGGTACTTATTCTTCAACTATACATACTATCGCTGTCGACAGTTGGATCCCATGTGTTACATGCAACTAGTATATTCAATAAGTACGAACGTTACCCTTAGATACTGGCGATACTGCACAGAAATTTTATGTTTATACTTGCTCTGCCTCACGTTGGTACTCTGCACATGTGTCAATCTTGTCATGACCGACGCACAGCCTATGTTTTGACACCTTACATTGTCTGAATTTGTCTTTGACCAAATACGCCCCTCTAGATCTCTTCGGGGTCCCCCGGTGGGCGGTTCCGCCCCCGTTAGGAATCACTGATCTAGCTACGTAAAATGACTGAAAAAATAATAGGGAAACAAAAATAATACCTTTTACTAAATGCGAATCGTAAACTGCTTTACTAGGTTACCGCCTGTTCTGAAGCAGGTTTGTCAGTCAAAGTAAATTATTTTTCTGATTCTATTGCCTGTATTTTAAACCATTATAAATGTATATTTTGAATCCATTTATATGTTAAGCATTTTCAAATTCTAATGGATGCAAATGAAATATTTTGATACTATGTAAGTGATTGTATTCAAATGTTGCCTTAGTTCTAGGTTATTGTTAGTTGGCTTGTCTAGTCTGTCTAGTCTGTCGTGCAGTTTGGGTTGATGGTTGAGGTGTTTGTATTATAATTGAGCCAATATTATATAATTAGATTACATTAACATAAAGAGGGTGGAGACCGATGTGCATAATATTATTATTCTAATATATAATATGTATATATTTTGTAGAGAAATATTAGAAAGTAATAATATAACAAATCATTACAACATACCCATACATATCTTACATATAAATTATTTAGCATTCTCTCTAAACTTATATACATATACACCAACAACTGTCGTTTATGAAAACGAATGAGATTTGTCCAACGATTAACTCTCAACGAGACAAAATAATAATATATTCATTTTCAACCATACAGTTAATATTCAAAACTATGGATGTTGACTAGAAGAGTTGACAATGATTTGATTTCAACGATTATTAATGCGATAGAGCGAGAGAGGTATACTTCGATTCTATCCATAGAATATATTTGTATATTTAATCATATATTTATTTATTGATGTATTTATTTTTCTTTTTGTACAACCAACCATAATTGTCTTTTTAAATAAATATATAGCATTGTTTTCTGATAATTATCATTTTTGAGTACCTACCTGGTTTTATTATATTTAATATTATGTTTAGCACTGTGGTCTATACCACCCATTCTGAATATTCCCTAATTAGGTGAGATGAGACTGGTGTATTCGGATACACGCACGTGTCGTGCTTCCTTTTATAAGGTAATACACACCCGTATACCCGTCGCTGGTTATTCCAAAATTCAAATTATGGAATATGCCGTAATCGTATGAATGAATGAACATATTATGTTTAAAGAAATGTTTAAAAAGCCCTTTCCTTAGATTCAGCTAGCATATTCATATGCTATAATTAGACTCATAAAGGCGTGTATATTTTTACCTCTGAAGATGCTTGCTGAACTAAGCGAAAGCGGTAAAGGTTTATACATTTTAATACTCTTTATGACAGAAAACTGTGTATTTTATAAATAAATAGAATTTCATTATACCTTTCACGCGTCTCTGTTATTAAGATGTATCTAACCTCCAACAGTAGTTACTCTTTCATTAAAAAGTGATTTATTTATTTTAAATAAATAATTGAAACATGCATAATATAGATTTATTTCTAAATTAATATACAAGTTGAATATAACCGCAAATAATTCGCAAATCAATGTATGTATGTAAGCACCATACTGCAATCAAATATAACCACAAGTTAATATATTTTTTTGAATCCCTGTGGTTAAACAGTAAAAGTATTTCAATAATTTATATCTTTTTTTGTAGCTTATATTACGTCCGAATCAGTAACTTTTTGAACTAAAATAGGAACGTTCTAAATTTTAGGTAATTTGAACTTAATATCGTATTCTGAAACTGACGTTCCTAAAACTTAATTCTACAAATTAATGCACCGTAGATAATGACTTTTACTCAAATTGTCTATGGCTCAGACTATGCATACGTACTGCACACTGTTCGGCCATGTTTATTAATGTCATGTCACCGTGATGTCACCTAACCTAACATTTCAATTAATCTGCACCAATATTCTGGATTTTATTTTCAACATAAATGTAAACAAATGTAAATTATTCATTTTTATTTTTTTCCGTAGACAACTGATGTTTTGAGCTCAACTAAAATATCCTAGACTGCTGTGAAAATAACTAGTACGCTTCCAATTAGGCGTGACTTAAAATTAGGAACATTTTGACAGTTGATTCGACTAAAATGTGATTATAGAATAGGGAATTTAAGTAATTCGTGACTTACTTGGAGTAAGAACGTTCCTATATAGTAATGTTCTTATTTCAGCGTTATAGAAAACCCCCTATTCAGTAACTATTGTATGTAACAAATAGGAACGTTCTAAAATTGTTGATTTAGATTTACGGTCTTCTTTCAGCGTTATAAAATATAAATTTGGACTAAATAGAATAGGAACGTACCTGTATTGGCCGGAATGATCTCAAAAAGTTCCTGAATTAGACGTATTTTAAATAATTATGAAAATTATGAAATTTTCATAATTATTCATAATACGTCAAATTTAGTAACTTTTTAAGAACGTTCCGGCCATTATAGGTACGTTCCTATTCCATTTAGTCCAAGTTGATATTTTATAAATCTGAAATAAGACCGTAAATCTAAAATCTTCAATTTTAGAACGTTCCTATTTTAGTTAGGTACAATAGTTACTGAATAGGGGGTATTACCCCCTATTCAGTAACTATTGTAACTAAATTAGGAACGTTCTAAAATTGTAGATTTAAGATTTACGGTCTTATTTCAGCGTTATAAAATATCTAATTGGACTAAATGGAATAGGAACGTACCGTTTTTGGACGGAACGTTGTTAAAAAGTTACTGAATCAGACGTATTATGAATAATTATGAAAATTTCATCATTTTCATAATTATTCAAAATACGTCTAATTCAGTAACTTTATAAGAACGTTCCGGCCAATATAGGTACGTTCCTATTCCATTTAGTCCAAGTTGGTATTTTATAACGCTGAAATAAGTCCGTAAATCTATTTATTTATTTATTTTAAACTTTCTGAGCACAAGTGCACAATGGCGGGCTTATTGCCAAATGGCAATATCTTCCAACCAACCATATACATTTAGTGAAAAACTATTACAATTATGGTATGTAGCAAAATTTTTATATAATACAAGCAAGAGCTAAGATCTAAAATCTACAATTTTAGTATGCTCCTATTTTATGTATAGACTAAGTGGACTAAGTGGTTATATCAACTTAGACTAAGTGGAATATGAACGCACAAAAGTTATAGAATTGGAAGTAATATGATCATTTTCTTTTTGTGAACGAAATCGGTCGAAGCATTCGAACCCGGGTACCTATACTTAGTTTTCTAATTCTGCGCACTACTGCTCTGCCTCCGACGTATAACAAACGCACTGACTTATATTAATATCTTATTATTGAATGGGTTCCATTAAACTTTATGTGTTAATAATAAAAAAATATAATACAAATAATGAAAATAAATATCACACATATTATTTTATCTGATATTTTTAATTTGGATAAAATATAAATTTGATCGGTACGTTTAAATTAAATATTATATAGATAAATTATTATACACTTATAAACAAATCTGTTACATTGCCATAAAAAAGATTTATATTTTTGATATAATTAATATTATTTATTGCATGCTAGTATTGAAGCTCAAAGCAATATTGAAAGCAGTGTGTAGCCATATAAAAACAAATAGATTCATAAATTATGCTTAATTATTCATTTATAATTAATAATTAGGTGCACAATTTGTTTGTTTAACTTTTTAATGGTATAATGGCAAAATGTATTATAGAATAAATAAAAATTAATAGTTTTTATATTTTAAAAATGTATTTTTCTCTGAAGGGTTAATGGTATCACATGGTTACAGGTAATTTATTGTTTCAATGAACACTAATCTATTCTAACATATAATCTAAAAAAAACAAAATCAGATGCTGTGGGTTCATCTTTATTTCTGAAATTTAATGTCTATTATAAAGTGTGGGTTGTGGCCAACGCTGTACTCCTCGCTACTAAGTCACTCCAAAAAGTAATCAAATTTTGTATAGAATATTTAAATATTTTCTTAGGAACCCTTGTAAATACTTCAATGCCATCTTATGAAAGTGATGTTTCTTTTGAGCATTTTGAAAATGAAAATATTAAATTTAAAGTTTCCTGTGGTTGGGGTCACTTTGAAATGTTTGTCGGTTATAAAATTAGAGATGTAGGTAATGAACATATTTTGTAGATAGTAGGTACAAATTAGCAAAATTTGAAAACAATCGAATGAGTATTACTGTCTATAATCAATAAAGTAGAATTAACATCCCGTATATAGTAGGTACATTGAACATAGTTCACAGCACACAACACACACACATTAACATTGTGATGAAACTTTCAGAATACAATCTAAGCACGAAACTAATTGATAATCTGCATTAGAGATAACTGCGACTTCGCACTTAAACACGATAAGTCCTACATGTACAAAAGAGTTAATAACAATAATTAGAAACCTTCCTTCAAAACAATGTTCACTAGACCCAATACCAACGTGGTTATTAAAGCAATGTGTGGAATGTCTGGCACCATTTTTAGTTAAATTACTGAATACCTGTTTAATAACACCCGATATACCGGAAAACTTAAAATGTGCTCACATAACACCACTCCTGAAAAAACCACAACTGGATATGGAAGATCTTTCCAACTATAGACCTGTGTCAAACCTTCCAGTTCTATCAAAAATCTTAGAAAAAATAGTATCAAATCGCTTAGTAACATATTTGCACAATAACAACTTGTTTCCCGAAAGACAATCTGCATATCGCCAGCACCATTCAACCGAAACTGGATTAACGAGAGTTCTCTCAGATATGATAACAGCGGTGGATAATGGAAATCTGACATTGATGGCTGTATTAGATTTAAGTGCGGCTTTCGATACAGTTGATCATGAGATCCTTTTATCTAGAATGGAGAATTCCTATGGGATCATTGGCAGCGCGAAAGAATGGTTCAGAATATATCTATCTAGAAGATCTCAGGTTGTAAAAGTCAGCAATCAAACATCGCTTCCATTCTTTCTTGATGCTGGAGTACCTCAAGGATCTGTTTTAGGACCACTTCTTTACATACTGTACACAAAAGAAATAGAAAACATAATCAAACATTTTGGATTATGGGCACATATCTTTGCTGATGACACGCAAATATATTTCTACTCGAAACCTTAGGAAATAAATGTACTAAAATCTCAAGTTTCTTTGTGTATAGAAGCAATCAGTGAATGGATGTCGTCCAACCGATTAACACTTAATCCTACCAAAACAGAAGTTTTATTAATAAACACACACCGTAAACAAAACCAAATTGACTGGAGTCCACTTTCCGTTCAAGGTGAATTGATCCAACCATTAAAATCAATTAAACTTTTAGGTGTGAACCTCGATTCAGAACTATCTCTAAACAATCATATCAGTAAAACAATCAGTTCGTGTTTTTTTCAATTAAGACAGATAAAACACATAAGGAAAAACTTACCTACAGACGCAGCACGTTTATTGATAAACGCATTCATAGTATCTCGGTTAGATTATTGCAACATAATTTATGCAGGACTTCCACAGATTCACCTTGAAAGACTTCAGTCAGTTTTTAATGCAGCAGCAAGATTGATATTCAATTCACCGAAGTCTTCCCACATAACTCCACTGTTAAAAGATCTTCATTGGTTGCGAATATCGGAAAGGATTCAGTATAAGATATGCTGGATGGTGCACAAAGTTATTCACGGACGTGCTCCAAAATACCTCATGGATCTTTGTGTACCAGATGACCTGAACCAAAAAAGATCTACGCTTCGCTATGCAAGTAATACGGCAATGCATCGACTAAAAGAGCAAAATACGTGTCGAATGACGAACTTTGGTGAAAGAGCGTTTGCTGTAGTGGGTCCGGTTCAGTGGAATAAGCTTCCATATAGGTTAAGATCGATAGACAGTGAAAGTGTGTTTAAAAAACAGTTAAAAACTTATTTTTTCAAAAACTCGTATAGTGATTAAATGATTATTTCCTTGTTTATTATTATTTTTTCCAGGTATTATTGTTAAGCGCCCTTGAGGTGGATACACAAAAATGGCGCTATAGAAATTATCCATTTATTATTATTATTATTATTAAAAAAATAACCTTAAAAATAATTAATAACTCCCCACCACATACGCTTGGGGTAAAACAAGAAAAATTAAAACGAAAAAATATCTTTATTCTAGTCAACAAATTAAGGTTTTTTTTTAGCAAAAGTCTAAAATGCAAACTATGCTTTGTTTTGTCAAAATTGACGTAAATGTAAAAAATGAACTTTATTACACTAGGTATTTTTTAATCAAACATGTATTATATTTATACAGGTAATATGCAGTAATTTCCCAACATTAGCTACACTACAACTGTTTAGGATATTTCATAATTGTAATGTAAAGTAATTTGTATAGTTGTAAAATAAACCTATTTCTAGATATATAAGAAAAAGATATTACTCTATGTTTACCAGTTGATAATTCTTCATTTTTGTTTGATTAAAAAATACTTAGTATAATGGAGTTTTACACATTAAACACCGTCATTATTGACAATTATAAAAAAATATGTATTTTATCAGTTGAATATCTCGTTTACGAGGCAAAACAGTCGTCTTTTTAAAATAATTTGACCTAACCTAACCTATTTTTGGAAATCTGTTATCTTCGTCTACATAAATCATCCGTCAAATTGTACCTAGATATGGTGTAATATTTCCCGCCATTACAGATTGCTTTTCAAGCAGTTCATGGTATGAATTACCCGCTATTTTATATTATAAACATGTAGTAAACTATTAAGCACTTGACTGAGACAGCTAATGGTAAAAATATTATTATGAATTCTGTTCCATTTATCGGTCAACGAATACAATATTCTGATGTTATATTTTTTATCTTCTCTTAGCAACATGATATATCCACCAGCGATCGTTGATGTATATTCAATATATCTTGTTTAAAAATGTTTGAAACGTTTTTTTTTTAATTATCGACGAAGTTTTTATTTGGTAAAATTCCATTATAAGTTATATCTATAATTAAAAGTAAAGACTTTTTGATTCTACATTAATTTTATTCTGCGCGATAGGCCTATTTCGCCTTGTTAGGGCATTAACTAGCTTTTTTTTATTTGGAAATTTATTTGGAAACAAACAGGATGCAATGGTACGTAGCATATAACGCAAAATCTAGTGAAAGAAAGCATGATATATTAAAACCGCCTATATGAAATTACGTGTTAGTAAGTTCGTTAAAAAGGGTTTATTCGCGATTAAAACTATCGGAAACCCAAAATTTCCTGATTTTTTGCGTTTTTAAGAACAAACCTGACATGAAATGAATTAAACTTTGGGTCATTCACTTTTGCATTGCACTCTTTAAGCGCATAAAATATTCATTTCTCTACGAAATATACCTACTTATGGAGTAATTTAACAATAGGTATGCTGTAAAAAAGAGTTTTTATAATATTTATTTAGGGGAATTTATGCTAAATTTAAAAATTGTGTGACAAACATTCTCTAAAGATATGTTGAAATTACTTATGGTATTTACTTAGAAACACACTATTTGACATAGGTATTTGAGATTTTGGATTTTAAATTGGGGTGTTTAGGTATACATGCCCTCTTAAAAGACTTTTTTATTTAAAATTTCCAGAACTAGTAGATAATACTTGATAGTCTTCGAGGTTCTGTATGGCATTCTGAAACTGTATGCTATCTAAAATATATCTTTCACCAAGATCCTCTGGATTACATCCCGAAACTGTGTGCTATCTAAAATATATCTTTCACCAAGATCCTCTGGATTACATCCCGAAACTGTGTGCTATCTAAAATATATCTTTCACCAAGATCCTCTGGATTACATCCCGAAACTGTGTGCTATCTAAAATATATCTTTCACCAAGATCCTCTGGATTACATCCCGAAACTGTGTGCTATCTAAAATATATCTTTCACCAAGATCCTCTGGATTACATCCCGAAACTGTGTGCTATCTAAAATATATCTTTCACCAAGATCCTCTGGATTACATCCCGAAACTGTGTGCTATCTAAAATATATCTTTCACCAAGATCCTCTGGATTACATCCCGAAACTGTGTGCTATCTAAAATATATCTTTCACCAAGATCCTCTGGATTACATCCCGAAACTGTGTGCTATCTAAAATATATCTTTCACCAAGATCCTCTGGATTACATCCCGAAACTGTGTGCTATCTTAAATATATCTTTCACCAAGATCCTCTGGATTACATCCCGAAACTGTGTGCTATCTAAAATATATCTTTCACCAAGATCCTCTGGATTACATCCCGAAACTGTGTGCTATCTAAAATATATCTTTCACCAAGATCCTCTTGATTACATCCCGAAACTGTGTGCTATCTAAAATATATCTTTCACCAAGATCCTCTGGATTACATTCCGAAACTGTGTGCTATCTAAAATATATCTTTCATCAAGATCCTCTGGATTACATTCCGAAACTGTGTGCTATCTAAAATATATCTTTCATCAAGATCCTCTGGATTACATCCCGAAACTGTGTGCTATCTAAAATATATCTTTCATCAAGATCCTCTGGATTACATCCCGAAACTGTGTGCTATCTAAAATATATCTTTCATCAAGATCCTCTGGATTACATCCCGAAACTGTGTGCTATCTAAAATATATCTTTCATCAAGATCCTCTGGATTACATCCCGAAACTGTGTGCTACCTAAAATATATCTTTCCCCAAGATCCTCTGGATTACATCCCGAAACTGTGTGCTATCTTAAATATATCTTTCACCAAGATCCTCTGGATTACATTCCGAAACTGTGTGCTATCTAAAATATATCTTTCACCAAGATCCTCTGGATTACATTCCGAAACTGTGTGCTATCTAAAATATATCTTTCACCAAGATCCTCTGGATTACATCCCGAAACTGTGTGCTATCTAAAATATATCTTTCACCAAGATCCTCTGGATTACATCCCGAAACTGTGTGCTATCTAAAATATATCTTTCACCAAGATCCTCTGGATTACATCCCGAAACTGTGTGCTATCTAAAATATATCTTTCACCAAGATCCTCTGGATTACATCCCGAAACTGTGTGCTATCTAAAATATATCTTTCACCAAGATCCTCTGGATTACATCCCGAAACTGTGTGCTATCTAAAATATATCTTTCACCAAGATCCTCTGGATTACATTCCGAAACTGTGTGCTATCTAAAATATATCTTTCACCAAGATCCTCTGGATTACATCCCGAAACTGTGTGCTATCTAAAATATATCTTTCACCAAGATCCTCTGGATTACATCCCGAAACTGTGTGCTATCTAAAATATATCTTTCACCAAGATCCTCTGGATTACATCCCGAAACTGTGTGCTATCTAAAATATATCTTTCACCAAGATCCTCTGGATTACATCCCGAAACTGTGTGCTATCTAAAATATATCTTTCACCAAGATCCTCTGGATTACATCCCGAAACTGTGTGCTATCTAAAATATATCTTTCACCAAGATCCTCTGGATTACATCCCGAAACTGTGTGCTATCTTAAATATATCTTTCACCAAGATCCTCTGGATTACATCCCGAAACTGTGTGCTATCTAAAATATATCTTTCACCAAGATCCTCTGGATTACATCCCGAAACTGTGTGCTATCTAAAATATATCTTTCACCAAGATCCTCTTGATTACATCCCGAAACTGTGTGCTATCTAAAATATATCTTTCACCAAGATCCTCTGGATTACATTCCGAAACTGTGTGCTATCTAAAATATATCTTTCATCAAGATCCTCTGGATTACATTCCGAAACTGTGTGCTATCTAAAATATATCTTTCATCAAGATCCTCTGGATTACATCCCGAAACTGTGTGCTATCTAAAATATATCTTTCATCAAGATCCTCTGGATTACATCCCGAAACTGTGTGCTATCTAAAATATATCTTTCATCAAGATCCTCTGGATTACATCCCGAAACTGTGTGCTATCTAAAATATATCTTTCATCAAGATCCTCTGGATTACATCCCGAAACTGTGTGCTACCTAAAATATATCTTTCCCCAAGATCCTCTGGATTACATCCCGAAACTGTGTGCTATCTTAAATATATCTTTCACCAAGATCCTCTGGATTACATTCCGAAACTGTGTGCTATCTAAAATATATCTTTCACCAAGATCCTCTGGATTACATTCCGAAACTGTGTGCTATCTAAAATATATCTTTCACCAAGATCCTCTGGATTACATCCCGAAACTGTGTGCTATCTAAAATATATCTTTCACCAAGATCCTCTGGATTACATCCCGAAACTGTGTGCTATCTAAAATATATCTTTCACCAAGATCCTCTGGATTACATCCCGAAACTGTGTGCTATCTAAAATATATCTTTCACCAAGATCCTCTGGATTACATCCCGAAACTGTGTGCTATCTAAAATATATCTTTCACCAAGATCCTCTGGATTACATCCCGAAACTGTGTGCTATCTAAAATATATCTTTCACCAAGATCCTCTGGATTACATCCCGAAACTGTGTGCTATCTAAAATATATCTTTCACCAAGATCCTCTGGATTACATCCCGAAACTGTGTGCTATCTAAAATATATCTTTCACCAAGATCCTCTGGATTACATCCCGAAACTGTGTGCTATCTAAAATATATCTTTCATCAAGATCCTTTGGATTACATCCCGAAACTGTGTGCTACCTAAAATATATCTTTCCCCAAGATCCTCTGGATTACATCCCGAAACTGTGTGCTATCTTAAATATATCTTTCACCAAGATCCTCTGGATTACATTCCGAAACTGTGTGCTATCTAAAATATATCTTTCACCAAGATCCTCTGGATTACATTCCGAAACTGTGTGCTATCTAAAATATATCTTTCACCAAGATCCTCTGGATTACATTCCGAAACTGTGTGCTATCTAAAATATATCTTTCATCAAGATCCTCTGGATCACAGAGTCTCAATTATTTATAAAAGATTTGGATAGAGTTGATAACACGGCTTGCTAAGAACGCGGTTTTAGTGGAAACAGACGTTTCAAACGAAATACTTCATTTTCTAGCAAACGTTGAGCTCAAAGTATGGATACTTTTAGACATAATTACTCGATACTTTGTTTTTAAGAGTCAAGAGTTCAGCACAGGTGCCATTGGAATCTTTTTCTTTTTTATGTCATGTTAGATCCCCCCAACGTCGCCTACCACTAACATTGGCATCTCTATTTTGAGCTAATCGGAACATTTCCTCCACTCCGTGAACTTCAATCGCAGAGTGATGTTTCTTTGCCAATACATCTGACTCCTACCGCGACTCTCACATGTATGCATCTTTCACATTTTATATTGGACAAAATTCTCCCTTGGAATATTTACTCATCATCAGCCACGTTCGATCCTATGCTGGATAAAGGCATCTTTTACTTTTCCAATTATTTCTGTTTTGAGCTGTTTGTTGCCATCCACGACACGCATGCTGGACAATGACGCCTATTTTGTTGGTCCAGGGCCTCCAATTCAGGGGACCATCTGACATTGTCTTGCCTCGCCATTTGTCCCGCCCACTGCCATTTCATCCTCGCTGCTCTCTCTGCGGTGTCGGCAACCTTTGTTCGACGTCTAATCCCCTCGTTTCTGATTCCATCGCGAAGACTGTCGTTCAACGTTTACCGTTCCATTGCTCGCTGAATGCATTTTATTTTATGTAAACTTTTGTCACCAAGGCTTTTGGCACTGTTCCTATAGACCGTACGTTATCACTGGCAAGACACACTAGTCGTTTCAAGCTCAAGGGCACTTCCTGATTACAAGGATAAATATGAGGATAATTTGCCAAAAGCAGCACAACTTAGACCTATTCGCCATGGGAGTCCGCCGTCTGATTTTCTTTAACTAATTATATTACTTTGTAATTGAAATCTTGTAAAATAACGGCGGTTAACAAATTATTTCAAAAGAATTTGGAAAATTGAGTTTTTAAAATGCATTCTGAGAATACCAACTGATGAAGAAGTCAAAGAGTCCGCAAACAAATTATTTAAGAGTTTAATGCTGGGTGTGACCAATTAGTCTCTTCATTTATATACGTGAGATAAAAATTGAACGTTAAAATTGAGCCTATATATTATGGCACGTGATCTCCGCTATTAGAAGCCGCTCCACCCCAACAGTTTTCGTTGTAGACTCTAAACTGCAAACTGTATGTAGATACTTACCCGTATGACCGCAGTCAAGTTAGCTCCGGGCCAGGTTTTTAGAGAAATTCATTAAGCTATTAGGCAGCTATAGAACCAGGTAAGGTTAGGTACACCTAGCGCACGATCTGCCCCCCGCACCGCCATCCACTCCAGCGTCTGTGTGACCACTGAGTCCGTCACGAGAGGTGATCGGGCCCGCCCTGGGAGGGGACCTTAAGCCAGTTGTACACCGTAGCAAACATTCCATTGTGTTTACTTTTACTCTTCACTACTACGGATTATAGACAATCCTTGAAATGTTTTGACAGATAAAATCATAAAGAAGATGAAAGCTTAATGTATAAATTGTATTGAATTATGAGATGATTTTTTTTCATAGACAACGGTTCTACTCTTCTTTGTAATTTCATAAAAAAAAACATTCAAAATATCTGACGTTTTGGAACACCTACTGAGTTTTTGTTTTTTTTTTGTCTTTTTCAATAAAATTTGTATTTAAAAAAAAACAATAATATTATTTAGATCTACATATCTTGTGTATAATTTAGTTTATTAATGTTCGTCTATAATTTTTTTTTTTTTTTTTTAACATGTCTACGTAGGGGACGCCAGCTATTAGGATTTGGGTCCATTTTACTCTTCTGAAGAAGCGCACTACGTAGCGTTGGGAGGGGTTTGCAATCTAGAGAAGAGTTTATTAATTCGGATTTTAAAAAGACCCGGGTTGTACGAAGATGGAAACACAGAATTCGGAAGATCGTTCCACAGTCGGGCTGCTGTGTTAATAAAGGAGTTCGAGAAGCGACTTGTTCGTATATGTTGAAGGTCCACTGTGAATGGATGCTGCGATTGAGTGAAGCGAGTGACTCTGTTGCGAGTGGGTGGAGGAGGGACCAAAGATGCAAGTTCTTCTGAGCAATTCCCGTGGTAGTATCTATAGAATAAACTTAAAATACTCACTTTTAATGTAAAATGTTTATCAGTAAAAATATTCATAGCTGTTGAATAACTATCAAATAAATAAATTTGTTAGAAATTAAATTATTAATTAAATTTAATTAAATTCTTTGTTACTAGAAATCGGTTTATTTTACAACTATACAAATTACTTTACATTACAATTATGAAATATCCTAAACAGTTGTAGTGAATAGCGTTTTAAAAATCATCAGTGCATTCCAGGCATTACAAGGTCCCAAGAGGCTGTGTCTGTGATCTTTTTGATAAATTCGCTTTTGAATATATAATCATGTACAGTAAAAATGTCATTAAATTGTTAATAAATTGTTCATTAAAGATTTTACATATTCTGTCAAGCGGTATCCTGAATCTTGCATTAGTTCTTGATGTATTCGTTGAAAAAAGTTGACGCTGTCTT
Organism: Molanna angustata; assembly: GCA_963576475.1. Lineage (NCBI taxonomy): Eukaryota > Metazoa > Arthropoda > Insecta > Trichoptera > Molannidae > Molanna > Molanna angustata. The sequence continues at coordinate 32,857,474 of OY754979.1, forward strand.
GTTTTTCAAGATGGAATTTGAATTATGCGCATATAACGCATTATTTTATTTTTGTTAAAACAATTTAAAATCAATAATAAAGGTAATGCACAGAAGACCTAAAAGATACCCCACAGACAGTGGATTTTTGGATGATAGACAGCTCTATATGAGACTTATACTGTCTCATTTGCATAAAAACACTGCTGAGTTCCAACCGGACTATATATTGATACATGGCACTAGAACAGACAACAGCTAAGACCGCCACAACCAAGAACGACACATGCGCAGCGTCAATATAGTTTTTTGGCACCAAGACTTTATAATAAAATAATGATGACCTCATTACTCGTTGGCTGAAACAGAATGGAAGAGAAGGATCTGCCTCGGTACTCTTAGATTTTTTGAGATAGAGGTTTTAGAGTTTTTTTTTATCCTGGTTGTCGATGTTCTAAGTGAATGGAGCATGTAAAAAAAAAGAAAACAAATCATATGATCGCAGAGTAGCCATAGCAATTCAAAACTAGTACTGCCTCAGAACAGACTATGTCTAGTGAGGCAGTAAAATTTCCAATGTGTCAAAAAAAAATTATAATTGTAAAATTTTAATTAGGTAGAAACTAAAAAATTAAAATGTATTTTTGTTCCTTTGAAATTTATTTATTATAATGTTGGAAATACACTATTCATTCATTCATTCATTAAAAAAAAGAGTTGCAATTAATTTATGTACGTAGAGATCGGTCTTAATGCAGTGAAATAAAAACCTTATGAATCTTAATCGGTAAATATAGTGTATGTAGGTCAGACAGAGGCACATATCATTCGTATGAGAAAAACGACTACAAATGCCCAAATAATTATTTATATATGAACAACAAACAACCTGTTATTATTTAATTCTCAATAAACATAATATGAATGGTTAGGTACTGTTGCTTTGTTTGTATAGATACATCGGTATACACACAAAAACATCACAGCTAACTGCGTTTATTTAACAGTTTATAATGGAGGCTTGTTTTAAAGGACAGTAAATATTACATTAATATCTTCATCCGCATTAACTGGACTCTGATGACTGCGTCGGATGCCCCCGGTGTTAGCCCGCGGAACCTTCGGACGCCAACACGAGGACCGAGGGGTCGGGGTACAAGCCCCTCCGACTTGAAACGGAGTGTACTTAGCGGCCGATTTCGAGACCAATCGGAGGCCCTGACGTGTGTGGTTGGATTCTCGGGGGCAGTGGTTGAACCCGATGGATGGTGGATATTTTGTGTTTGTCCGATGTTGCGGCTGCGTCCGGTGGTGAACAGGGCCAATGAGCTCTATAGCGTCGCCGGCGTGGAAGTGGATCGCGATCCCCCTCGATGGACTCCTTCCGGTTAATAAAACTTTTTTAAACCCAATATTTTTACCGTTAGATCCTTGAGGTCACAAGTTTTGACCCAAGAACTGTTCCTATTATATGGACGACTGTTTCGCCTTGTAGGGGTCTTTTCAGTGATTCAATTAGCGATTTTATTAAATTTCATATACCAATTGTTACAGATTTCGTGTCTGCTAGTAATTAGTGTTTATTTATTTTATTTATTTAATTATTATCACACCATATTCACAATTACAACAACAAGCATTACATTACTGCTGCCCAACTAGGAAATCATCTACTAGGGCTACAAGTTTACAATTTTTAATGACAATATAAACATTTATGAACCATAGTATTTTAGTTTTGTAGTTTTTTATATGTACATTTATAGTATGCATTTGTAATCAAGTCTAGTATATTACTTACTAAATTATTATATATTATATCAATAAATAATGTTATTTTTTTGCTTCTTTTTTTCTTTGTAACAATTTTTTTTTCTCCCTCCAGCAATTTTTATAATCTTTTACCTGACTAATGGTACCTAGTAAAAAGAGCCTTAAAAATAATTTTATCATAATTTTATAAACCTTTGTTAATACTTTTATAAACTGTTGGTTCTATATTTTAATGAAACATTTTTTTAATATAGGTACATTACATACAGCTAATGAAACATATTTTTGATTTAAGCGATTAAGATAACAACGTCAGATTGAAGAACTCCATAATTATTTTGGTGGAAATGAAATGATATCAAGGTTTTTTCTATGGACGATCGTTTCGTGCGGTACCAATTGATACAAAATAAATTGAGTACACGCGAGATTAAGTTGATATACTTTCATAATAATTCAATACCAAAATATTGCTTTTTGTTCGCTTTTTAATTAAGATATAAAAAAGAAAAACAGAGTTAATGCGTTCGCTTTTATCACCACACAATACAGACATTAAGCAATTATTTTACAGCACTGACCTTTCATTTATAATGCAGCATCTCTAGTTTTTAGCCTAAATTAAATCACCGACATTAATTTCAGTTTCTCGTGATTTTGCTTCACATTCGTTCCGAAGTTTTTTTTTAATTTTTTTTCTGTGTGAAGTAGTGGCGAATATTTCAACAAAAATGATTAACCACTCGTTATCTTTTTTATATAAAAAAAACTAATATTCTTTCTTATTGTGGGCAAAATCGTGCAAACATATATTTCAGCACTAAACATAACCTAAATTATCATTTTTATATTTAGACAACTAGTAAAAAAAGGTGCATAATAATATGTTCATCTTTCGAGCTGCGAGTGGGTTGTAGTCAACGCTATACTCTATACACTTCACAAAATATTCAAAAATTGTATGGAAAATTTTCAGCATTTTCATAATATGAGTTTGTAAAATTATTTTTTATTTAAATATTTTATCATGAATACTTGACAATTTTTCAATGCCATTTTATGAATGTGATGTGCCTTATAAGCAATTTGAAAATAAAAATATCAATTTTCCTGAGCTTGGGGTCACTTTGAAATATGTAACAGTTAAAAAACTTGAGAGGCACTGATCATCTGTCCTTCAAAATCTAACGGGGTCTAAGCGAGTAACTATTAGATATACAAATTTACAAACTTTGAAAATAATCAAATGAGTACTTTAGTCTATAATTGATAAATATAGACTAAACAATTACACATACGATCTATCCTTAAGAGGCTATAGTAGGCTATACATTATATTTTGAAAATAATTTCCCTAATACCCTCAAAAGATACGTCGTTGAAATAAGGAACAGTTTGTATGTACATCTTTAATCTATTGCATGATTTTTTTTAAATTTTGAATTTGTTTAGTACTTTACTTGTAAATTTAGTTTTAGGTTAACCCTTTTTTATTTTTTTATTGTAAGTAACTAAAAAACTACAAGGCCTATGAAGTATATTTTTACTTTATTCGATAGAGAATATGAAAATCTACCGGCTGAATTTTTTTATTATTATAATATTTCAATAACTCTTCTTGCTATTTAAAAAAAACCTCTAAATTTTACCATTTTTGCACGATAAAATGGTGTATATCACATATCAGGTGATATACAATATTTTCTCGTGTTTCATACATTAGAAGCTAATTTAGTGTGCATTTTTGCGTACATCCGTATATCCAGGGTACACTAGGGCCTTAAGGGAGCACAAATTACTTTCTTTGGAAAAACGAAGGAAAAATACAGATATCCTTTTTCTTCATAAAACATTAAATAATCTGGTCGATAGTCCTTATCTTGTTGGAAAAATACCTTTTAACTGCCCTTCTAGAACATCGCGTCACCATAATCTATTCTACACACCTTTGTCAAGAACTAATTACGATCAAAACAGTTTTATCAACCGCTGCTGTAATTACTATAATAATCTTAGCCCCCAGCCAGATCTATTTAATCTATCCCTACAAGCATTTAAGCAAATTCTTAATGCGCCTACAAGCATCGGTTAGGGAAACTGTCTTTTCCCTCTCTTCCTTCTCCCATTTCATTCCTCAATTCCCAGTTTCCTAACCATACCCCATTCCTAAACCCTTCATGATCAATATTCTCATAAATTAGACGTAAATGTATTTGTAACTGTGAAACATTATAATAGGCTTTTTATTAATTAATTTTTAACTGTATTATATTTTATATACAAAAGCTGTTATGTTTCCAAATAAAATAAAATAAATAAATAAATTAGAATAAATACTCTGTACATAGCACATAGCACACACACAGATACATTGTGATGAACCTTTCAGAATACAATCTCAGCAAGATACTAGTTGATAATCTGCAATAAAAAAAACAACCTTAAAAATTGCAAACTTCCCACTATATCATGTAGTGAGGAGTAAAAAAATGGAAAATTTATGAAATAAATTTTGGACAAGAAATTCAATATAGAAATTAATTCGCCATTTGCTGAGGGTTTTATAAAGAACGTATTACAATATAAAGGTACATTATATTGTACTTCGAACTTATTTGTATGTGAAGGTCTTTTTATAATATGATATAGATAATCTTTGTTTATATAATCTATGAAGTCGCAGTTAACTGTCGAAACACGGATATACAACCGTTATAGACGGAGCTTTCTTTGATATCTCGTCAATCCATGACTTAACTTCTCACAGTACAAAAACCTGAAATGGATTAACCTGTTGAATACATACTGTATTATATGACATTATATAACGATATGTTACATATTATTATTTTTATACATAAGTAGATTTATACTGTAGATCTTATCGCATGATCTTCAACGCCATAGATGGCGTAGCGATTATCAATAAACCCATTGAACTTGCGACCTCATTTTCATTTTAGATATACATTACTTCCTATACAAAAAACAGGCAGTGTGTGTTTTTATTGCATAACATACAACGATAAATATCTCGGAACCAACTGAAGTACGATCGTATGGGCTGTCAATACTGATTTTAATTATTCATATATTTTGGGTGCAGATGTTTATTTATTTGTAACTCTGTTCATATAACTTGCACACTGGTGGGCTTATTATCAAACGGCAGTTTTTTCCAACCAACCAGAGTTAATGTTAAATATACAATACAGTGTTTATTAAACATTACCTACAGAAGAAAAGAGTAGTTCCAGTTTATCTACGAAATCAATTTCACTTCTTGTCATAACACGGGTTACCTCTTCGTTCAAATACTGAAAGAACCCTCAGTATCCCAATACACAATACTTTATTTTTCACCACATCTTTCTCCACAAGTACAAGCAGCTCGTCTTTGGAATCACATCCCATCGCAACTTCGAGTTTCATTAACACTTCCCGCTTTTAAAGGAAACCTTTTTTCGGTTCCTTTCAAAGAAAATATTTTTGTTTACCGAATTTAAACACTAGTAACGTATCTATTATCCAACTGTCGATTCGTTCATGAGAATTCAATTCTCTAAATGAATCGACATTATTAAGCCAAGATGCGTGTACGAAGGAACCATTTTGTATGGCGTAGTGGACTTTTTGCATGCTAATAACACCAACTAGAGGCCTCGTAGCATATTTGTTCCCATACATGGGTTTACTCAGAATTCGGAGTAGAACATTTTATGTAAGTTTTGTGTGTGTGTGTCTGTCCCCCCCCTTATAACTTTTGATCCGCTCAATTTACAGAGCCCATAATTTCAGAATATATAAACAGTCATAAGCCTACAAAACTTTTATACTCAGAATTTTGACTTTTTGTTTCAGTCAGGGGTTATCAACTTTTGAAATTTTGGTTTATTTTTCCATATATCTCAAAAACCATAAAAGAAAATTGAAAATTGGTATAAACTAATTAATTTTTTCATAAAATTTCCAGGGTTTCTCAAACATTTTTTATTAAGAAAAATATTTTTTTTATGATAAATTTATGAGCTTAACTGCCTATATTTCCAAATATTTTAAAAATATCGAAAAAAGACGAAACTCCCCAACTAGATAATTTAGTTTTCTATAAAAAATATTAATATTGCAGAAGTAAATCTCAATTTTTTTTAACAATTTTTATAAAAATTGAATTTAGTGACGACATCACCTCATACAATTTGTATGGTAGTCGCCTATACACAATATGTAAGAAGACTTAATAGTTTGATACTTAAATCTCCAAACATACATACATACCATCATGCTGTTTTCATATTCTGTGTAGGAAAAACAGACTGACCTCCATACTATCCTATCCTGACAAACATACCTACATGTTTTATATAGAAAATAAAATATCTTGAAATATTTATTAATTTGTGATAAGTGATTATAGTTTGGTACGTATTCTTTGATTATGCATACTATCGCCATCGACAGTTGGATCTCATGTGTTACATGCAACTAGTTTTTATATATCATTGAGTGTTGTACGTATAGGTAATTGTCAGTATTTGATCAGTCTATCCGTCGAAAATTTTGTTCTGTAATAATATACATAATAGTATGTTGATATAACCATTCTAGTATAGGTATCTATATAACTTGTTAATTTTGTCGACGGACAATTCCTGATGAAACTCCATTATACTAGGTATAAATGAAAACACTAATTAGTTTTAGTTTCACTATTTAATTTTAACACTGGCACTGACCGGTATCGATCTGTTGAAGATCAGCACTCTGACGATGATCTTCAACAGATCGATACCGATCATTGCCAGTGTTAAAATTAAATAGTGAAACTAAAACTAATTAGTGTTTTCATTTATACCTAGTATATCTATATACTCAGAGAGTGGCCTTTAGCGGGACACAGCTTGATGGTATTGCAATAAAGTTACGATCATTAGTTTGGTTTTCTACCTATGAGTGTAGTGGAGTGAGCATTGAGTTTAGTTCACACAGCATCCCGTTACTGTGGCACGCTCGATTTGCCAGACTGGGTTCATATCCCACCGCGGGTCGACAAACGGTGGTCCTCGAGTCTAAATTATATTAAAATAAATATATATTATTAAAGTTTCATAACAATGCAAGGACGGATTGGGGTGCCTATACAAAAATAAAACCTATAAATAATATGGGTTGTAGCCATAGCTAAGTTTAACGTCGGTCGAGTCTTAAGCATTGTCTTGCAAGTCTTTATATTCAATTTTTATCAAGACTTGTCCATGAAACAACTTACATTTAAATACAAGTATTTTCTGATTTCTTTCCTCCAATGATTTTTTTAATTTTATTTATTTAAAATTCAAGCTATTGAGAAGCGTTTAAATGATAATATAACTCTGCTATAAAAACAAGAACCATCAAATACATACATATACACAATCTTAAAACATTTCAACTAGAAATCGGAAAGACACACTCTAGGACAACAGATATACCAAACTAGAACCAACATTAGTAAACTAATACAGGTACCTAGAGTCAATACAATCTGTGGACATTGACATTATAATTTCTTGGCACCTAAAATATATTACATCTTCATCAAGGAAACTTAAAAATACACTGATTTCATATTGGCTTCTTACTAAAAAACGCAAAGACTTCGAAAATGATGTGTCCTTCGTACTACAATAGTTAACTAATTAAATACAATAATTAAACATAAAACTATTTTTATTCCAAACTAAATCAATCGCAAAATCCATTTATAATTACATAATAATGTACACTCTAGCACATGCCCATGGACTAGTAAATTGGATACATCCATGTGACTCCAATGACTCTTATTAGCATTTTATTGGTTTTTTGTATATGTATCTATTCATTTAATTATTGTTACTCGTAACCAATGTTCTTGTAATTGAATGGATATTAAAAATAAAAATTATTGATATTTTCACCAACATTTACGAATTAGTAATTTATTTCCACACTTAAATATTTAATAATTTCAAAGTTTTTTCGTTAACATAGTGGAAGTTCATAATTATAAATAAAATATTTATAAAAATAAATAAAGACACAGTTTAATCCACAAATGAGTATGACTTTAATTAGCCTAAGCGCTTTCGCCGAACACAGCTGCCATCCTCAGAGGCAGAAAAAAAACTCAAAATTTTGTTCGGCGAAAGCGCTTAGGCTCATTAAAGTCTGTGTTTTTATTTATTTTTATAAATATTTAATTTATACTTAAATATTCGTACATTTGCAACAAAGTTGTCGATCAATGGCGCATACCGCAAAGTCAAAGCGCCATTATAGGCAAAAAATCAAAGGTAATATATTATTATTCTTTACTCTATAGTCAGTATATCTATGGGAAGATTTACATTAGTACACATATACCTACTTGTAATATACCCAATAGGTACATAATAATATATCTTAGACTATTTTTGTAATAATTAACATCCACACTCAAATACGTACATATATTCTACTAATGGTTATTCTAGTCATTAATATTATGAATTAATTACTCTGCTTAGCATTCCAATAACAGTTCGTTGGTTTTAATTTGTTTTAATATTTATGTGTGGTTTTCAAAGCCTTATGCATACTTACAAATTATTTTTTTTATTTTTATTATTTTATTTAAACAATGACTGAAGTAAACAATTAAATTGTGACAAACTATCCGTCAAACTTCTTGAGCTTTTTCGCCGTGGAGTGGGGTCGAGAGGACCAACTATTCTATTTAGCCAATTAAGAAACCTATGATATGCCGGCCACAGACACCGGTCTAGAATAGTGCTTCCACTATTTTCAATTGTCATCGTTTTTGGGTGTTCCGTAACAGCCGGGTAATCGAAAATATAAAAGGCAAAAATACATCTCACATTTGTTGAGCAATGGAGTTCACTAACCGCTCTTTTTATATGAGAAGATATTGGTGTTTGGTGATACACGAATGTGTTGTGCTTCCTTTTATAAGGTTATTCACACCCGCACACATTGTCCCTGGTTACCCCATATTGTGAGATATAATGACCGTGATGGTATTTTGGGGATGGATGTTTATCTATTGATTTTATCAGAAGGGATTATAATGTGACATATTTACGTGTTTAAAAGGATTATATTTAATTTAAAACATCTACCTCCCAATATGATATTGCTTATGTCAGTTCATTAAATATTTGATAATATGTAGGTATATTATTTTTATAGTGATGAAAGGTTTCAAATAAAAGAACTTACACAATCAACACTGGTATATTCGAATAAAATATATAACAATATAAATAATAAGTTAATTAATTTCTGATGTCGTGGGTCGGAACTAATAAATTTGAGAAATAATAAACTCTACTCTGCTAAGCGATCAACGCATGAATGATCTGTCGATCGGCTCGTATCAACAGCGGTGGGCTGTGGTTCGTTGATCTTCATTAATCGCCGTGAATATTCGAGAATCATCGAGGGTATACATGTTGCAGCTTGTTGACAAGCTGCAAAAAAAATTAAATTCCAGAGTGTCCTTGGTCAACTCTCTGATGCCCAGTTTTACAGTCACAGGCTTGAAGTACTCTCGCGACAATCCATGTTTGTGAATATTATGTTCACCGACATTGATTGTTATTTTTTGCACAATTGTGCCGAGACCACGAGTCTAGAGGAGCTTCTAGAGCTACTCTTCGTGCCATGCATTCTTTGTCATTCTTACTAGCGTTCTGTGAAGGGGCCGTTTCAGTCCCCATATGCGGAACGGGTGGAGGTGGGCGTAGCTAGCTTGTTGACAAGGCGCAGCTACAGTATAAATGAATGAAAGATATGTCTGATTATTGAAATATTTATTAAACCTGTAATAATTTATTCCAATCAGTGCGAAATGAAGTTTTTTAAATAAAAATCGATTTGATGTGTATAAAAATGTCTATTTCATGTGAACTTATAATTTATAAAACAATTCATATATCATAAAAAAGTGTGTGCTAAACTAGTGTCGATATCAAATGTGTTGGACCAGTGGTTAAAATAACGCAAATCAAAACCCAAGTGCTGTGGTACGATGCTTCTACTCCCAGAGATTACAATGCCTCAGGTAAATAAATATACATGATTTTATCTTAATATAATAAAAATCTCGTGTCATGATGATCGTGGTGCCGCGCCGCGCCGTTATCGCTCTGTTATGGTTTGGTAATTTATTCAAGAAAATAAAATATTTTTTTTTGTTTTATAGATTTATCATCTTTTTTATGTTTTATAGATTTCTCATCTTTTTTATGTTTTATAGATTTCTCTTCTTTTTTATGTTTTATAGATTTCTCATCTTTTTTATGTTTTATAAATTTCTCATCTTTTTTTGTTTTATAGATTTCTCATCTTTTTTATGTTTTATAGATTTCTCATCTTTTGTATGTTTTATAGATTTCTCTACTTTTTTATGTTTTATAGATTTCTCATCTTTTTTTAGGTTTTATAGTTTCCTCATCTTTTTTTGTTTTATAGATTTCTCATCTTTTTTATGTTTTATAGATTTCTCTACTTTTTTATGTTTTATAGATTTCTCATCTTTTTTATGTTTTATAGATTTCTCACCTTTTTTGTTTTATAGATTACTCATCTTTTTTATGTTTTATAGATTTCTCATCTTTTTTATGTTTTATAGATTTCTCATCTTTTGTATGTTTTATAGATTTCTCTACTTTTTATGTTTTATAGATTTCTCATCTTTTGTATGTTTTATAGATTTCTCTACTTTTTATGTTTTATAGATTTCTCATCTTTTTTTAGGTTTTATAGATTTCTCATCTTTTTTATGTTTATAGATTTCTCATATTTTTTATGTTTTATAGATTTTTCATCTTTTTTTATGTTTTGAAAATTTCTCATCTTTATTATGTTTTATAGATTTCTCATCCAAAAATTCATACAACCACAAATATTTTCTTCTCTACACGCCCGGAAGTAGTTTTTTATTGAAAAAATATCGTAATTCATGTTTAGGTTGTGTAACTTTCAATACATTGTCGGCCTTCGTGGCTCAGTTGGTTAGGTATCTGACTGCTGATCCAATGGTCCCGGGTTCGATTCCCGGTGGAGACACAGTTTTTAATTGTGTTTTCAGACTGGATCTGTGAGACGATTAATATCGTAAGTGCATTAGTACAACAAACTAGCGCCTAAATCGAGGCAGTACTTGCCTCCTAATCAACACGAAAAGGTAAATACGCTGCCGAGCGCACTACTATAAATAAGTATACTCATTCTTCTATTTTCTTTAATTTTTGAATTTGATTTAGAGAAATATCCACAATTTCGATATTTAGACTGGGGTATAAATTTTACATTAATTATCAAATATTTTTTGCTTTCTTTAATTATATTTCAAGAGTTAAACCGTCTTCAATACCTATAGGATATGATATTTTTAATTTTTTAAATATTTTCGCTAGTTGAATAATAAAATTAAGACTCTTTTTTACCTTACCACTATACAGATTCAATTCTGATAGTAGGTTTCAATACTGGAGTACAAATTTAACATTCTCAGTCATATATCTCTTGTATTCTATTCAGTCCAAAATATAATTCTAATTTCCATTAATATATTAATATAAAATGTGTAAAGTGCATAACTTTTAATATCTTCAATTTGATTTCATCTGTTAAAACATTCAAAAAGTTATGGAAAATTAAATGAGAGAAATGATTTTATAAAACTATATACCGGGATTGTCAATCTTTTGGGTACTGTTGGGCACAATCCACTGGTCCCAACAATGTTTAAATAATTATGGGTACTGTTGGGCACAATCCAATGGTCCCAACAATGTTTTAATAACTTTGGGTACTGTTGGGCACAATACACTAGTCCCAACAATGTTAAATAATTTTGGGTACTGTTGGGCACAATCCACTGGTCCCAACAATGATTAAATAATTTTATTTACCTATATATATTTAAAAATAACAAATCAACATTGCATGATTATTCGATATGCTTAGTTATTTTCCTGTTTTATGTTTTATTCACTTCAGTGAATCTTCGTTTCTTGTTTTATTGCAATTCTGTTATGTTATCTTGCCAATTTCCTGTATTGTTACCGTTTATATTTAAATATTTGAAATATTCGATAGGTTATTGTGCTGTATTCGTTTAATAATATACATATTTATTATTTATAATGCTTATATTTGCTAGGGAAAGTTTCAATATCTATAGATTTCCTATTATAAACAAAGTGAATCCTTATTTAATCCGAAATTTTTGCGATCTAAAATCGTGTGATAAATTCAAATTAACCAATTCACTTATTCATCCAATCATGGACGTCCGCTGCGATCTGCTGAACGTTCGACACTATCCATCCCCGTGCCTAACACATAATTTTTCTGCTCGTCGTTCGAAGTACAATCAGCATGACTATGAAATAGTCTAATGCCCGATTTCCCCAAGGCTCCTTAACTTAAAAAATCACATTTATGAACCACTTAGCGCAAAATTGCATTTCACCAAACAATCTTAGCCTCGCTTAGCGACGTCGGCGCATAAAATTTTAAGTGGCGGTCTCTAGTGGATTAACCGTCATAAGCGTCACTTAACGCGTTTGACAGATAGATATTTGGGTTACGATTTCGTCGCAGAGTTGTTTTATTATTGAATTTATCTTTTTTTTGTAAAATTTAAGTTATATTTTGTTAATTATCATCTTGGAAGATTGCTGGATTCGTGAAATCGTTGAATAGACATGCTCCATCCGTTTGTTTTGAAGTAATTGCCGTGTTTTTTGAAACTAATTCAATTAATTTAGTTTTTTCACTGGGGGTAAAATTTGTAGAACGTTTCCTTGGTTTATCCATAATTATACTCTGCTAAATATTATACTCTGATAAATATGCGCGTCCCGTGTCGAACAATCTCAACAATCAACAAGTGCGAAGCGAATAAACAGCCATGACAGCGAGTATATCCTAGGATGTACACCGATTTTTTAAACCAAACCTACAAAAGTATGGTAAAAATAGATTGGTTAGGTTTGTCTGTAGTTATAATTGCGGCTGGCATGAGCCAGTTGCATTGTATATTAAAAAAAGTAACAAATATTAAAATAAAATAACTAAATTGGTGTGAATACTAAATAAACTGTCTGTACATGATGTGTCAAAAACAAAAACTGGTGTACAAACAAGGCTACCCTGACAGCGAGCGCCGCTAGCGCCATCTGTTGGCGCCAGCGGCAATTACCTGTACTCATGAGATCAAAATAGTACTTTTTTATAATTAATTTATATATAGAGTAAAAATCGTGAAATTCACACGTTAGAATATTTTAATGATATTTTTAAAGTTTATTATGTATTTCTTATTTGCATATTTTTTAAAGTAACGTTATCTTGAGTTCATATTCATGTTCACCGGAAACATAACAAAAACTAATCCTGACCTTAGCTTAGTGTGGCTGTTATTTGTTGGTGAAATGCAAATTTATTAAGTAAGCCACTTAAGGATTTAAGTTTCGAATGGGTACTTAGCTGATGTTCGATTTTGAGGGACCTTGGAGAAAGCGGCCGTAAGTCCGGATATTGCGTCGTCTAACTCACTTTGTATTTTCAAGAAAAAACTAAAAAAGAATATTAAATATTTTGTTTCTTTGTTCTTTCCTAATCTTTTTTTGTTTTTATGTTCTTTTTTAGTTTTAATATTTATCTTAGTATAATGGTATATTTTCTTTGTTTTTTTTCTTGCTTTCGTCCTTTTGTTGATGTACATATACAATTTTGTCATACTTTGTAATCTGGTTGGTTGGAAGAAATTGCCTAATGGCAATAAGCACACAACAATGTGCATTATATTTTTTATATAATGTAAAAGAAGATAAATAAATAAATAAGTAAATTGTAAATAAATAAATTAATAAATAAATAAAATAATTAAATTAAAGTTAGATTAATAATTAAATTAAAGTTTGTCAAATAGTTCCTAAATTCCTTCTATATCCTTCCGTAACCTCCTTTTCCTCATTGCTATGATCAGTGTTATTTTTATTATTCTTTTATTTTTAAACTCTCTTTTAATTTTTTTTTCTCTTTGTAATTTTTTTTTATATTTCTTACTCTTTTATGTTATTTTTTATCAATTTATTTCTCACTTAATTAGTACTGTACCAATTTAACTAAGATACTTCACGTTGCTCGGGTTGGTTGGAAGAAATTGCCTTATGGCAATAAACCTGCCTTTGTACACATGTACATAAATTATATAAATAAAATAAATAAATAAATTTAAATAATATGTAAGATTGTTTCTCCGACACAGGACATTATTCCTAGTAGGAGAGGCTGGCGCATTTTTTTTTATAAATTGTTAATAACATAATTGACAATCACTACAAAAAAATAGTAAACAGATAAAGTAAAAAAAATAACATAATTTACAAGCTGCAAGCAATATCAATAAACAAATCAATTCAAATTGGACATTTAAAGCTTGAGTTATTGCTTTAAAGTCAGACAAGGCCTGTGTCCGTAAGGTATAATGTATAAAACAAAAGGTTTTTATAATAC